>CM062816.1:1524072190-1524609690 GCA_031772625.1 Pinus tabuliformis
AACATTGTGCTCCGAAATGGAATTGCGACGGGATATGAAAAAAGAAAAAAAACAGAAGATAGTACTTGGGTTCGAAAATCTCCGATGAACTAAGCAAAGTGATTTGGAGCACGCTCGGGAAACCTTAATGGAAGCTAAGAAGAGCTTCACTGATGCCTCCACTTCAGGAAGAAAAGATAAACTGGAGCCGGAAATGGACCCATCCATGCTGACAACTTTCCTTGAAACATGTATGAAGTTACTGCATGACAGTAAGGCTATGAAAGGGCTATATGAACTCATCAATAGATGTGTTGGGACTGTGCTAGGAGAACCGCGCGTAGTCTGGAAGATTGGGAAACATAAAACAAGAATGGGACGAGAAATGAGGCTTAACGCGCATATCGGAGAATATGAGATGGATCAGGTCATTCTGGATTTGGGATCATATGCGAATGTTCTACCGAACAATACATGGGAGAGAATGGGAAGACCTGTGCTGCAATGGTCTCCGATCTAGCTGAGAATGATGAATCAGTAGAAAATAATACCTATGGGGTGATTGCAGGGAATAACTGTGGATATTGAAGGAGCGAGCACACTGGTAGATTTCGAAGTGATAGAGATTGTTGATGACAGCAATCCCTACCCCGCACTCCTAGGAATTTACTGGGCCACTGATATGAATGGGGTAATTAATCTGAAGAAGCAAAAAATGATCTTTGAAAAGAAGTCATTGCGTGTAATTATACCCCTAGACCCTGCTGAAGGATCGTGCTATACAAAGCCGGTTTGCGACTATGAAAGTGGTGATGAACTGGACTACATCTACAAGATAACAGCGCAAGACCAAGACTGGGTGAATCCTACTACAGATGGACGGATTACATGGGAGTGTGAAAGTTTATGCACTTCAGATTCTGATGAAGAAGTAGAATGATGACAGAATCTGTTACACGAAGTAACTACATTGAATTGTAACATGATGATCCTGTCGTTGCACTGCATGTCGACAAAAGTAAGAGATATGCCTACTTATGATGGTCTAAATGAGGTATATACCTTCTTGGATGCCTTTGAAAGGGAGTTGCCAGAAAAGCAACGCTTCCAAGCCCTAGACTGGGTACTGCATGCTACACCTACGAGATGGTGGGGTACGCACAAAGGAAGCTTTGATGATTGGCACGAATGTAGGAGAATGATGCGAGTACGATTTGGGAAGCCTAAGGTGCGACTGACAGACAAGTATGATGGGCAGGATGATCCATGCGTGCATTTGGACAAGTGGACGTAGGTCTATGGAGAAAAGCCACAACTTGAGTGGGTGCAACTGTTCTATCATACCCTAGATGTTATATCAATGAATTGGTATATAGAAACAGAGCTTCGCCATGGGATAGGTGAATGGGATATCCTGCGTGAAGGGTTCGTGATGACCTTCAGTTTTGAGGATGGGTGGGACAGTACTGATGAAGTGCTACAAGAGGTAAAAGTAGCCATCTTTAGGATACCACAGGAGCCGGTAGACTTGATTCAGCTTGAATGGGCTACTCAACTGAGTCGCGCGCTGGAATGTTATAATGTCACTACTGAAGAGGAGGATGAAGATCTGTTGAATATTAACATTTCAAAAACAAAAGGCCACCGCGAGGTTCACGGACCACAAATTGAGAACCCTGCTATAACAATGTTGGTGAAAAATAAGCAGGTAAACATTGGTATGAAGGCAGAACCCAAATTCGAGAAGATCGTAGACTACTGGGACGATGCGACGGTGGATAAGGTTGCTGAATTACTTCGCAAATATCAGGACTTATTCCTGACCAAGTTTACAGATTTCAAAGGAATAATCGGAGACATAGGAGTGATGAAGATCACGTTAAAGCCCGATGCAAAGCCAGTTAAGCAGAGGCCTTACCGCTTAAATCTGAAATACAAGGAGAAGGTCCGCGTAGAACTGGACAAAATGCTCACAGTAGGCATCATTGACCTGTGAAAGAATGCGATTGGGTAAGCCCAATGGTGGTACAAGAGAATAAGCAGAAGGATGAAATAAGGATATGCGTGTATCTCAGAAAATTGAATGACGCTTGTGTGCATGATCCATTCCCAATTCCGTTCACGGATGAAGTGTTAAACAATGTAGGAGGTTAGGAAGCATATTCGTTCATTGATGGGTTCTTGGGGTACCACCAGATCAAAATCGTGCTGGAGGATATGAGAAATACAACCTTCGTGACTGAGTGGGGTTGCTTTCAATATACTGTCATGCCATTTGGATTGAAGAATGCCCCTGCTATCTTTTCGTGCGTGGTTGTTGCGACATTCAGGGAATATATTCATAAGTTCTTGGAGGTCTATTTTGATGACTGGACTATATTTGGACTAGTTAGGTGCCATGTAGTGAGCTTGTGCTTGATGTTGGATACTTGCTGAAGATTCAAAATCGTGCTCAACCTCAAGAAGTGTTTGTTCCTTGTTCCTTTTGGAAACCTATTGGGACATGTGTTTTGTAGACAAGGGTTGATGGTATACCCTGCGAAGATCGCTATGATTCTAAACTTGGAAGCGCTGAGGAGTGTGAAACAAATGCGCACCACTCTGGGACATAAGGGATATTAAAGAAAGTTTATCAAAGGCTATGCCCAGATAACCACACTGATGGAAAACTTGTTGAAGAAGGATGTCATGTTCTACTGGAACGATGATTGTAAGAAAAGCCTGGATATATTGAAAGAAAAGATGGTTACTGCGCTGATTCTAGTCTTCCTGAACTGGAAGAAAGAGTTCCATGTACATGTCGATGCGTCATGTATATCATTGGGGGAAGTAATGATGCAGGATGGTGGAGAAGGCTTGGATCACCCTATCACATTCGCAAGTCACAGATTATCCAAAACAAAGAAGAACTATTCCACCACTGAGCGCGAGGGACTAGCTATGGTATATGCACTTCAGAAGTATCAACACTACTTGCTAGGAGGTAACTTTAAGATGTATACAGATCACTCTACACTAAATTACTAGGTCAATAAGCCTGTGTTGGGGGGCGGATTTGCATATGCCTTTTATTATTCCAAGAATATGATTTTGAGGTTGTTGTGAAGCCTGGACAATTGAATGCGGGACCAGATCACTTATCACATATTGAGACTAAGGAGGAACCTACTAATTTGGAGGAAGGATTACCCAATGTGAAACTCTTTGCTTTGCGTGTAGTGAATGGACATTTTGAAGATATAATTCACTTTCTAGCAACTGGAATTGCGCCAAAAGAATACTCTGTCCAGCAGAAGAAGGAATTAGTGGTGCACACGGTATATTTCTTTGTCATTGCTGGGAATCTATACAAGATGGGGAAGGATGTAATACTGCGAAGGTATGTACCTGAATTTGAATGAAGTAGCATCCTAGAGGACACTCATGGGGGCACTGCAGGAGGACATTATGCAGGAGGAGCAACCGCGCAAAAGATTCTATACACTGGGTTGTGGTGGCCAACCCTTCATCAAGATTCAAAATCATATTTCAAGGCATGTGATGTATGTCAGTGGATAGGTAGGCCATCACAAAGGGATGAGATGCCTTTAAATCCACAAATGACATTGCAACCTTTCAAAAAGTGGGTAATATATTTTGAAGGACCTATTAAACCTCAAGGCAAGACAGGCGTGCGGTACATTATCACTGCGACAACGTATCTAACTCGTTGGGCAGAAGTGCAGCCGGTGAAGGGTTGCACAGGTGCGACTGCCATGAAGTTTTTATTTGAAAACATATTGACACGATTTGGATGTCCGAAGATCTTGATGACCGATCGCGGTACACACTTTCTGAATGAGACGATCAACGCACTAACAAAGGAATTTCAGGTATATCACCAAAAGAGCACACCGTATCATCCACATGCTAACGAAATAGTAGAAGCATTCAAAAAGGTACTGGAAACCGCGCTGACCAAGATATGCAATGCGCAACGAAGTGATTGGGACCTATGCATACCTGCAATGTTACGGGCTTATCGAACGACATGCAAGAAACTGACAGGACAGACACCTTTTAGGATTTTCTATGGAGTGGAAGCCATAATGCCTATGGAATACATAATGCCTAGTCTATGCATAGCATCGCTCATAGGTATGATGGATTGCAGAGCCCTAGAGGTGAGGCTCGCGTAGCTAGAAGAGCTCGAAGAAGAATGATTTTTTGGTTGGATTCCACCAGTAGGTCCAAAATGAGTGTGAAAAGGCATGGCATGATCGATACATCAAGCTATGCACATTCAAGGTAAATGATCTAGTGTTGTTGTATGATATTAAGTTTGATAAATTCCCAAGAAATTTTAGAATGCATTGGCTAGGACTGTATGTTATTAAGGAGATTATTGATGGTGGTGCATTACAGTTGGTCAAGTTAAATAGAGAGTGATTCCCAGGAAAAGTGAATGGAAGTCATTTGAAGCCATACATAGGTGGCCAAACCACTTGAATAGTCAACTGAAGCACAGTATTAGCACTCCAGGCAGCTGAAAGGAGGCGGGGGACTATAAACTACTCTACTCGAGAATTGCGTGATGTTAGGACTGCGCGCAGAAGTGAAGTGTCACAGGGTAGGCGACAGCGCGAAGACAACTGCATTGGCATGCAGGTCTATCGGAAAGTGACTGTTACAGTCACTATTCACAATGTGATGCTTGGTTTGAGGCCAAATGGAGCGGGCAGCAGGGATTTAAGGCGAACTTTATGGGTTAGATTCTTGAAAATATTCCGCCAATCTAGCATTAATGGACCAAATGTGGGGGGAACAGTCGAATTCAAATTCAAAAGGTGCTATAAATTACAAAGGGTTGTCCAGAAAAGAACACTTGGCAATTTGAGAACTGAGTTGTTGCGCGCTCAGATATTCATGAACCGAGACTTGTTCGATATTCTAAAGGTGAATTCGTTACTTGAGAAATTACCAGAGACGTTGAGAGAACTGTGGAATCACACTATGGAAGCACTCGAGGAAGTCATGGATACTGGAGAAATGATCGCCGAGGAAGCTGTGCAGGAAATTACGGAAGTGGAAGCCCTAGAGAGCGTCGAGATAGTCGCTGAGATTCCTAAATCACCGCGAACTCCGATACCCAAGAAGGATAAACAGGCCATGATACCAGTGCACGTCTCACCTAGGAATCCAATAAGGGCCAAGCTAACAGTGGAGGAAAAGGGGAAGGCCATTAATTTGGAGCCTGATGAGGAGGAAGAGTTTGAAGAAATGCTGGTGGAGGAGGAGGGTGTAGAAATGGAAGTTGAAACCCAGGGCGCGGACCCTATCACCAAGCTGTCAGAATATGTTCCTCTGCAAAAGGGTATAGCTAAGGTGCCCAAGGATATAGATGAGAGCAAGAGCTCTCTACAAACTTGCTGCTCCCTGACGACATTATTTTTGAAGGAGCGCACTTGGGACAAGTTCTTGTATTAAATTTCAAGATTGGGACCTCGCAAACCATCAGAATTTCCCGCATTTAGTAACTGTGCAGCTAATGCGCCAGAAGAAAGACGCGCCGACTAGAATAATAGAGTTGGAGCTGTGCAAATGGCTCAGAGGTGTTGAGAAAGTAGGGTTGCTAAACCTACTCTGGGTATCACATTACCACCACGCCCTGGTGACCCTTTTCGTCATTAGGCAACTGCTACTTGGTGCATGATGGGTGCTTGTGGCTGGAGGAGCCCATCCCCATCATAGACCATCTGATTCACAGGATTACACGGCTCCCTTCTGCAAGAGAGGACCTGACGAACATTTTAGAAGGAAAGAGTGACAATTTGGCCATCGTGGAGGCCATGAAAAAGAAATTTAAGTTGGAGAAGAAGAAGCAAGGGTACGCCATCTCCAGTATCAACAACCCTATAATCAAGGTCACGATGCAGATATTGGTAGGGAAGGTGATGCAGAAGTGCCACACGGGTGAGGTGCCCGCACTGATGGTTACACTAGCAGCGCAATGCGCAGAAGGGATCCAGTGCAACTAGGCAAACTATCTATGCAATGAGTTCCTTGAGAACTGCTGTGAGGCATAAGAGTAAGGTAAAACATTCCATTATGCATGGCTCCTGCTGTCAAGAGTACTGGTGGCATGGGAGTTGCCTGAAGATAGCCAGTTCCCATCGATTGCGCAGGACCTTCCAGAGGCAACGAAGTATGCTTCGCTGTGGGAAACCAGGGACGCACAAAGGATAAGGGAGATCAATATCTTTTGGATGCTCATGGAGATGAACATTAGAATGGGGATTAATCACAAGCCATGGTTATTGCCCATGGTCTACAATAGTCTGTAGAGCTTTGTGGAGTTCAAAGCAGACTTCCACCATGTTTTCGTTAGGGTGTTGAAGGAACCTACGAAGATGTGGCATGAGCTACCTTAGTGACCGATGATGTAATTTTCATGGTCCTTGAGTCTTGGCCGCTGGAGTGGCGCACTCCAGCTAGCTCTACGATGGAAGCAGACAAGTCCACTGTGCAGCGGAAGAAGGAAGAAACGAAACTGCGAATGGCGCAGTTGGTGGAAAAATGCAGGAAGGAAGAAATTAGCGGCTAAGGCCCAGGTGGAACACGATGTTGTGAAGTTGGCTGAGGAACAATAGAAGACAACAGAAGAAGAGAACGAAGGATAGAAGTCGCCTTTGCCCGAGCTAGAAATAGACACAGAATAAGGTGGCATAGACCTGTAGACAATGTCCACCCAGCTAAAATGTTTGTGCCCAAGAGAGTAGGTAGGGCCACGAAAGACGACAAAGGCCTAAAAAAATTTGTTCGACCCAAGCACCCTCACTGAGGGGGATCTACATGATATCGATGAAACGGTGCGGGATGTCACTGCAGAGACCCTCCAACAGTTTGAGGAGCAACACCAGATGGTATTGGGGGCTCTCCGGACCCAAATACAGGTGTTACAGGTGCACACTCCGCAAGTTGGCACAGTGTCAACCACTCGCAGTTGACACATTCGCGACCGAGGAAATGTTGCACGCCCAAATGACCAACAAAATAGTGCTACCAAATGGAGCACTCGTTACAAAAAATGAGGCAGACAAGCCTATGGTCAACAGATTGAAAGGAATCAGGTTAAACATGGATGCGATCCCTGAGGAGACGCTCTATATTTTGCAGGATGGAGTCACTGCAGAACTACACGCTAGGGAGAGTCGCGTGCTACAGCTAATGAGTGAGCATCACATCAAATTTGATTAGTTGAGCCTGCAACGCAATGAAGTAGTGACGCATAACAGATAGATAATGCAGGTGGTGGAGGAAGTATGCCAAATGGTACTGGAGGTGGCCATCTAAGTAGAGGAACCAGTGGAGGCGTGCGTTCGAAAGTTAGTAGCAGGGGTATTCCACGCGAGAGCAAAAATAGCTAAGGTTCAGCTGGATTTGAACCTTCAAATAACAGAATTGCAGTTGAAGGCGCATCCTTCAACTCTGCCAGAGGTTAAGGAACAACGCACCACCCCAATCACAACAACAATGGCAGTGGTTAACAGTGCAGTGACTACACGAAGCTATTCAAGTAATCATTCGAGGTCCTCACCACCCTACAGGAGGACCTAAACATAGAGCGCCTAGAGACAAAGGTACATGAGCTGCAATAGAGAAATGACAAGGTAAAACAGATCATGCAGACAGGTGCCCTAATGCAGAGGCTTGCAAGGATGCAATAGGCAAAGGCGCTCAAGGAGCAGGTGGATGTTTCTTGCATAACGAGGCAGTTTTGAAAGCGCGCCTATAGCCATGGATTGATTTGGCATATACCATTACAACCTCCATTGAAGCAAATCTCACGCAGCTGCAAGCAACTCAGGAGAGGATTCAGGGTAGCAGTTCGATGACAGCGGTCACCGAAAAACGCGTAGAGGAAGTTCAGCAGGCAGCTGCTCAGTGCGCTACCGAACTTGCAGTGATCCAATCAAAGTTTGGAGGTCTTCGCGCAAAGATCTCTGCACCGATAAAGTAACTCAAGGGCAAGTCGTGATGCTTGTGTTGGGGGCTTGTTGGGTGTAGGATCCCCTAAGGGAAGTTTTGGGGCTTAGAGCCTAGATTTTGGTTAATTTTGTAATTCCAATGTAAAGACTCCACATTTTGTGGGCGCGGAGTGCATAGTTGTAAAAGAGTCATAGGGTTGTCTGCCCTTAATTTTGATAATGTAATGTCGGCTGTAGAAGATCTACCCATGGTCCATAGACCATGGGATTGTATAAATAGAGCGAAGCTCTAAGTAGTTAAGGCAACTAATCACATAATGTCTAAGGAAGAAGGATGTGTGCGAGATAGTTCTGAAGTGTAAAGCCTAGTTTTGGGTCATAGCGTAGGAAGAGGCTTTGCTGCTGAGTGCGCAAAGGCCAAGTAGTCTGTAGCTGAGTGCGCGGACCCCTGTAGCTAAGTGCGCAGGGCGAGTCGAGTCTGTAATTATCTGGAAGTATTAATAAAGAGAAGTGTCAGGCCAGGGTAACTCCAGCAATTAATGAGCGCAAGACAGAACTGGTTATCTTATTCATTAGCCAACTATTATTTATACATACACAAAACGGATCAGTTCATCTTCTAGATGACTGTCCAGCTTCACCTCATCCGTTTCGGATTAGGTGTCAACATTCCCCCCCTTAATCTGAAGGGATGTTGGTGAGTCCAAGCATCGTTCTGAATCTTTCAAGCTTTTCTCTTCCAAGCGCTTTGGTGAAGATGTCTGCAATTTGCTCGTTTGTGGAACAATGACGGAGATGGATTGTTTTGGCCTCAACATGATGTCGGATCAGATGATATTTAGTATTGATGTGCTTAGTGCGATCATGGAACTTTGGGTTCTTGGCCAACTTTATTGCAGATGTGTTATCAATCATGAGTGGAGTAGATTGTATTTGTTTTACTTGCAAATCTTCAAGAATTTTCCTGAGCCACACAATTTCTTTCGTTGCTTCAAGTGCTGCCACGTATTTTGCTTCTGTTGTGGAATCTGCTGGTACTGATTGTTTGCGTGATCTCCAGGAGACAGCTCCTGATCCAAGACTCATAGCATATCCTGAAGTAGATACCCCAGTTTCTTTGTCTCCATCGAAGTCTGAATCAGAGTATCCAATCAAGTTGAAGTCGTCCACCTGTGTATACTTGATTCCAAGGTCTTGAGTTCCCTTCAAGTACCTTAGAACTCTTTTTGCAGCAGACCAATGTCCCTCACAAGGCTTTTGCATAAACCTGGAGAGGATTCCAACAGCAAATGAAATGTCTGGTCTGGTAGTAGTGAGGTAGATGAGACTTCCTACAAGCTGTCTATACTTTGTTGCATCCTCAAACTCCTTTCCTTCAATAGATGTGAGCTTCAAGTTTTGTTCCATTGGAGAAGAAAGGGGATTGCACTCTGTCATGCCAAATCTGTTTAACATATCTCCAATGTATTTCTTTTGAGAAAGAAATATGGACTTTGGATGTTGGGTTGCTTCAATGCCAAGATAGTAATGAACATAGCCCAAATCAGTCATTTCAAAAAATTTTCCTAATTCTTTCTTTATGGATGCAATATAGCTTTCATTGTTCCCTGTCATTAAAAGATCATCTACATATACCACAAGATATACAACTGTTTTGCCAACTTTCTTGACAAATAAAGTTGCATCATCAAGATCAAAATGTTTGAAGTTGAGTTTCAGAAGATGCTCAGTTAGTTTTTCATACCAGGCTCGTGGTGCTTGTTTGAGGCCATACAAGGACTTCACAAGTTTGCATACTTTGTGTTCATGTCCTTTCACAGCAAATCCTTCAGGCTGGGACATAAAAACATTCTCTTTTAGATCTCCATTCAAGAATGTAGTTTTTACATCCATTTGATGGACTTTCCAACCGTTCTGAGCAGCTAGTGCAAAGAGTGTCCGGATGGTGGCCCATTTTGCTGTGGGAGCAAAAGTTTCCTCATAATCGACCCCTTCCTTCTGTGCAAAACCTTTTGCCACAAGCCTAGCTTTGTGTTTGTCAAGTGAGCCATCAGCTTTGTACTTGTTCTTGTAGACCCACTTGAAGCCAATTGGTTTGGTTCCAAATGGAGGATCAACCAGCTTCTAAGTGCCATTCTTTATGAGGGCATCATACTCCTTCTGCATCGCTTCTTTCCATTCATCATGAGAAGCAGCTTCTTTGAAGGAAGTTGGTTCAAAATCTGTAGACAAGTTCAATTCACAATCATAAGTAACATCCATATCAACAAGTGAATTAGAGTTATCTACATCACCTCCATCTTGTCGGTTTGTATTTCTGGTTCCTGTTTTTCCAATTTCATCAAGATGAACACTTTCAAGTGTCTTTGTCAGCCACTTTGGGGGACCTTTCTGAGATGGTCCAGGCTGTTCTGTTGATTGAGTTGGGTCTGAATCAAGATTGAGTCTCCCAATTCTATCAATTACATCACTTAAAGCATCATCCGTTGTTGGAGTGTCATGCAGGGGAGATTGTTCTTCAGAAGAAGATTCCACATGTTGATCTTATATAGGAATCCCCCCTTCAAGATGTGGAATCTGATTATCAAACTCTTGGAATGATTTCGGTTTTGTGAATCTATACAAGCGATCAAGTTGCCGCTCAACAACACTGTCAGATTTGGATGATTCAAGAAAAATGACATCTCTAGATAAAACAAACTTTTTATTTACTTCATCATAAAGGCGGTATGCTTTAGATGTGTTTGAATACCCCAGGAAGATACACTTACGACTTCTAGCACCAAGTTTGTTTCTATGTACCTTTGGTATTAAAGCATAACAGGTGGAACCAAAAATCCTGAGATGTTTTACCGAAGGAACATGTCCATACCACAATTCATAAGGAGTCTTGTTTCTTATAGCACTAGATGGACATCTATTCTTTATAT
This sequence comes from Pinus tabuliformis, assembly GCA_031772625.1. Classification (NCBI taxonomy): domain Eukaryota; kingdom Viridiplantae; phylum Streptophyta; class Pinopsida; order Pinales; family Pinaceae; genus Pinus; species Pinus tabuliformis. The sequence goes on from CM062816.1 coordinate 1,524,083,067, forward strand.
ATGCAGCACATAGAACAGCATCAGCCCAAAACATTGTCTTTACATTTTTGAAGAAAAGCATGGATCGTACCATATTCAAAATTGTTCTGTTCATTCTTTCAGCTACACCATTCTGTTGAGGATTATAAGGTACAGTTGTTTGATGTTTAATCCCATGTTGGCGAAGATAGTGTTCAAATTCATTTGATGTATATTCTTTTCCATTATCAGTGCGAATAGACCCAATATGAGATTGTGCATCATTTTCAATCCACTTATGAAAATTCTTGAATGTTTGAAAAGCATCAGATTTGTTCTTCAATAAGTAAACCCAACACATTCTGGTGTAATCATCAATAAATGTCATGATATATTTATTTCCATTTGTAGAAGGAACAGGCATTGGACCACATAAATCTGAATGAATAAGTTCAAGCTTCCTATGTGCTCTTGAATGTGAATCATGAAAAGACTGTTTGCTATGCTTTCCTAGAATGCAAGCATCACATTGTTTATGTTTTCTAGGAATTGTAGGCAAACCAGCAACACCATTTTTCTTCAACAAGCGGAGACTATCATAGTTTAAATGTCCAAATCTAGCATGCCATAATAAACTTGATGGAAGTGTACCTTCATCATGATGAGAAATATATGAAAAATGTTGTGCATGAGCAGAGGTTCCTTGCAGTTTAAGAAGTCTTTCTTCTTCTATACCTCTCATGACAAGTGAATGGTCAGATGCCTTTCTTACCTCAAGCTTTCCATCAAACATATGAATGGAGTGACCTTGCTGGCGGATGTGGACCAGGGACAGCAAGTTTCTCTTGAGCTGTGGGAGATATAGAACATGATCCAGAAGAAAGTCTGGAAGACCAGGCAGTTTAAGCCTGACTGTGCCAAGCCCTGATGGCTTGATTTTTGACTGATCTGCAAAGTATACTGCTCCATCAACATTATCAGTGAAATCTTCAAAAAAATCTTTCCTATGAGTCATATGACAGGTTGCTCCTGAATCAAGCAACCAGTCATTTTTCGAAGAAGTAAGTGAAGCATTAAACAGATCTTCATTTACTCCAATGTTACATTGTGCCTCAATATAGTGAGCGGATTCAGGTGCTTTACCTTTTTCTGTGTCATCAGTTTTACCTTTCTGCTGATTTCTTCTCTGCTCAATCTTTTCCCATGGTAGCTTGCATGTAGAAGCATCATGAGATCCATTTTGTTTGCAGCAAATGCAATGTAAGTCTGCCTTTTCTTCTTGAGGGTGTCTGCCCCCCCTGCCTCTGAAATATCTTCTTCTTTCTCTTGAATGCATACTGTAACAAAATATCTCTGCTGATAAAAAAAAATCGTGCAATATTACAACTGCTTTGAATGAACAAGACTGTGCATAGGCATTCAAATCAAAAGGCTGATGATTTTAAATCCTTTCATCAACATCTCCAAGTCTTTAAAAACTATAATCCTGTGAAACAAATGATTTGTAGACAGGCTCAACCCCCTTAAACAATGTACATATATAAATGTTGTTCCAACGCTTACTGCAATGCATATGTTGTCATATACGACGTATTTCAATGCAGGGTTCAAAGGTTTATCTGTCTAACAGTACAACGAAGCTAACTTTTGCAGCTTATCTAGTGCATTCTTCTCCACACAGAGAAAAGGTTTCTATTTTCCCCATTTCATGTGAACATAATAACATCATAGAAGGAGAGTCATTGGTTGCAGTGCAACTTGAAGGTTCTCATCCCACTGTCAATGGTTTGAAAAGATCCGAGGAAAACTCTACAAATCTTCAAAAAAAAGCCCAACGGGAAAAGCTGTAGGAATAATAATGAAAGTCTAGCAAAACCAAGTGATTTATTCTTTCCGTACGAGTCCTTCATTGAAAATGCAAATAATGGAGAAAACCGAATCTTGGGATCAGCCGCAGGCTTGTTCTTGCTATTTGGGAGAAAACCATTTTTATTTGTATGCAATCCTCTTACAAGAACTTCGCTAGAACTCCCCTCTATTAAATGCACAACAATTCATGTCGCAGGGATCATGGCAGAGGAGGGCGAAAGCTCTTTACTCATGTCACTATGGAGTTCGACAAGTACATCTGCGTACGGGAAACTGCTCCTGCGAAGAGTGTTGTGATCATTGATATGAATATGTCTATGCAGCCATTGAGAAGGCCTATCATGGCAGATTCAGCTTTAATGAATCCTAACAACAGAATTCTCGCTTTAAAAACTCAAATACCTGGCAGTACTCAGGATCACTTGCAAATTTTTAACATTGAGATGAATGCAAAGAGGAGCACGGTTCATCAGCAAAAACAGCGCATCAAAATCACATTATCTCAGCAAAGAGGAGCACGTTTTAAACTTTCACTGTTTCAGCAAAAATTGTTGCGATTTTATTTTCAGAGATCTGAATATACAAGGGTTTCAATACCTCCTGCTGCCGCTTCCATAGCAGTCGAAGCTCAAAACGTACCCTTCTTGCGTTACATTGAAAGGCAGCTCGTAACGCTCCAGCATCTGCTCAGGATTCCCGTATTCAGTGCAATAGGTGGGCTGACAAATAACGCAGGGGCAGTGCGCAGTCTCAGGACAGAGGTTTCATGAGGCAGCAGAAACCTGGCAGAGGCAGGAGTTATTTCTGGGACCTGTGCTCTGATACCATGTCAGGCCAGGGTAACTCCAACAATTAATGAGCGCAAGACAGAACTGGTTATCTTATTCATTAGCCAACTATTATTTATACATACACAAAACGGATCAGTTCATCTTCTAGATGACTGTCCAGCTTCACCTCATCCGTTTCGGATTAGGTGTCAACAAGAAGTTTCTATCAATTCTGCATATTTATTTCTTGTTTTATGCATATGTTACCATTGGGTATGAATTGCACTTCTATTGCTTGTATGATGCACGAATGTGTATAACTATATTTTTTAAGTGAATGCAAGATAGAGTATCTGTATACGTGAAGATAATCAAGGCCTGTTAATAAGATAAGTAAGATACTTGGCATAGTTTAGGAGATATCGCAGTTCGCTGCCTTAGCAGCACAAAAGGACTTTAGCCCCTGGTTAGGGCTACGTGAAAGTTGATTATAATAAATCGCGAAGGTACTGAAGGGTAGAACAATGCGCGAAGTGATCTGTGCGAAGGTAGGTCTAGTTGACTAAACCGACATCAAGGACATCTCAAGGGTGTATAAACTTTGTTCCAACATCCCCCCATACTGCTTCGAGTGAGACTTCAGCCTGCGCTCCACGAGCTGATGCCAAAAGGGCCAGTAGTGTAGGGATTTATTGGGCTAAATAACTTTGAACCTCGGTCAGGCCCCCATAAGCCAACACCAATTCTGGAAGGAAGGGTTTCCCTAGGCCATAAATAGAGCATCAGATCTACCAAGAGTGGTAAATGGTGCTATAACAATAAATCATATACGAAACCAACATAATAAAATACTAAACCACCATAAAGCATATACCAAGCCATCATAAGGAAATACCAAACCACCATAAGCAATCACCAAACCACCATATCAAATATACTTTGCCTCAATTGGAAAATAAGGATGGATACATAGCCCAAATCTTATCCGCCATCTCCCATGTAGCTTCGTTGGGCCCAAAGTGCTTCATTGCACTTTAACTTGCTCGATTTCTCAGTTCCGGAGCATGAGCACCTTTTTCTGCAATATACACTGAGGCTCCAACTAGAATTCTCCATCTGGTTCCACCTGCAATATAGACCAGTCAATCACATGATAAACATATTTATCATATGTTTTAAGCAATAAGACATGGAAGACATCATGGAATTTCACTATCGGAGGTAGTGCAATTCGATAGGCTACTGGCCCAATCCTCTCAATAATACTAAAGGGTCCATAAAACCGTGGTTCTAGCTGGCGCATGAGCCAATCCACAAGGAGCTCTTCTTCATTTTGATATGAAAGTTCACCTGCTGATCTCTATGAACCATTGTCATCTTATTGGTCAGTAGGTACACCTAATAGTTGTGAGGTGTATCATTGTACCCCACAAATATCCCCAACTCAACTGTTGGCTCAATATTTTTCCGTGCATATTTTGTTACATGGAAGTACACTAATGAACCAAAAATCCTGAAGTGTCCCACATCTGGTTTCTTCCCTGAAAAATCCTCTTCCGATGTAATCATCCCAAGAGGGCTTTTGTTCAACAAATAAACAACGTGTTAAATGCTTCAACCCACAAGTGTAGTGGTAGGCCCTGATCATGTAACATCACCCGTGCTAATCCTACAATGTTTCTTTTCTTCCTTTCAGCCACCCCATTATGCTGTGGGTTATGAGGTGTTATCTACTACCATCAAATTCCTTCTGATGCATAGAGGTTTTTGAACTCATTCGACACATACTCTCCACTATTATCACACCTGAGAGCTTTAAATTTCCTTCTAGTATCTTTCTCGACCAGTAATTTAAATTCACAAAACTTTGCAAAAGTATAATATTTATTCTACATGAAGAAGATCCAACACTTATGAGAAGAATCATAAAAAATATAGCATAATACTTGTGCTTGGCTGTGGATGCTATCGAGAATGGTCCACACACATCTGAGTGAAATCGATTGAGGATTGCCTGTGCTCAAATGTATTTTTTATGAAAGGAAGCTTTGGTGTAATTTCCCAATGTACACCCTTTGCATGTGTCTACCTTCTCTAGTGTACCCTTGGGAAGATTGGTAGAAATTCACTGCATGATCTTCAAAGCGCCATGGTGCAAGTAACCCAACCTCTTGAGCCACATCTCACTGATGACTCAACTCTGCACCTTCTCCGCCTTCATGCTCAAGGCAGTACAATCTTATACCTCCAACTTGTAGATATTCTTCACTCAAACCCCTATCCTCTTCCCCTATCCTTTGGCTATGTGATGAAGGAATTCCTTTCCCTTACTAAATATCACATCAAAGCCTATATCCTCCAACATGGCAACAAATACCAAGTTCTTCAAAACAAGAACATATATAATGTTGTCACTCACTGCAAAAATATGTTTTTAGTTGCCCAAAGCGCAAAAGAGAATAAACGTTTTTAGCCATCTTCCAAACCACATAAACAATCAAAGTTAAATCATCCCCCTTCCATTGCATAGTGCTCAAAATGAGCTTTCTAACGGTATATGGAACTCCTCAAATGGAACTCGTATTCAAAATATATGGTCTTTTAAAGATGAGGGTTTTGTTGCCTTTGAAATAAGGGAGAAGAGAATATTGGAGGTACGAGAGCATATCACAAATCAAAAATTGAAGGATCAGGCAAGCGATGAGGCAATCGATAGTTTGTGTAGCAAAGCTCTGATATTGGCTATCATGCATCAACGATTTCTCATCAGTAGCACTAAGTGCGTATCAGTATATCGGCTGTCGAAGGTTACAATGATCCCGCATATCGGTGATCAAAAATGTCAGAGGTCCAACACAATGATCATGCATATGGGTGGGGTGAATCAGTGATCGGTGATCACAACAGCATAAATATATCACAAATCACAAATAGGAGGATCAGGCAACAAACCATATCTGAGGTTCCAACGACATGGCATGTTAGCGATCGCAATAGTGCAAGATCAACGCATCACAATCAGTGATAAAACAAATGAGACCCTTCCAAAGTTTCAATTGTGATTAAAAGTGCGAGATTTAAGCCGATAGTACAAATAACCGGGAAAGGACCAAAAACATTTAAAAAAGGAAATCAAAGCAAAATCAGGGGCATGTGAGTCTTTTTTCCTCTCTCCTCCAGGAGGCCTCGTGGAAGAATATTATTGGATCTGGTAAAGAAACAGTGGCATTGGCGTTAGCATGACATGGTAGTACGAAGGACACATGGCATGCAAATCTGGCATTTTCAAAGGTAGAAAGAGGGCATATCCGGGTGACACGCGTCACCACTAACAAGGTGACCCGTGGCAGAGGATGATGTCACATCAGAGATTGTAAATCAATGTTTGCAAGTTGAGGCATGTTGTTACATCGATGTTAAAAACCTAATTGAAATCTGTTATCACTCAGATTTTCCTTGGAAGTTATTGAAAGAAGGAAAGGATCCAAGGTAACTACAAACCAGCTTTTAGACTCGGGTGCTATCCCACCTAAGTCCAAAGAGGGCTCTCTCTTTATGATTTAGCTATGTTTGAAAGGATTTTAGGCTAGTATTAGTGTTCAGTAGGGTTGTTTTTTTTTATAGTGGTGGAGTTTTGAAACAAATGGGAAAACTAGGCTTTTAGGCCATTGGGCTATGGAGTCAATCAGGGAGAATTCACTGGATCAAGTCAAATTGCTGAGGTATGAGTTCAATAGGCAGGATAGTATAATAGAAACAAACTTTGGGGCTTAAATGGATGATAGTTCTTCTCAAAACTAAAGGGAAATCAAGAATCCTCAAGTTAGGATCAGAAAGAGGAAAGGAAGATAGGTCAACCAGAAGAGGGCACTTAAGAATCCTATACCAGGGACTTATTAGAGAAAAACTATAGGGATAGAGGAGTAGTTAAGAATTCCTTTATCGAGATAGTTTAGAATAAAACATATAAATGGTAGACTGTTGATAGCAGAGAGCAATAAAGCTAATTCTGATATACTTTGACTATTTTAACATTTAGATTTAAGATGCATGAAACATTGAAACATATAGAAAGCACATCAAATCACAAGGATAAAATACTTATTTGTAATTATACTACACGGGAATATGATGAAATGTCCTCAACTTTCATTCCTTTTCCAGCAAAAATCCAAATTTGAGTAAAAAAGCTTTCTCAGCTTGATAGCATAGATTTACAGAGATGTTATAGAATCCACCAACAATACTTCGAATGGAGAAGTATTTATACAAAAATTACATCAAAAATATCTCATAACCACATGAGATTTATTATAGGGAATAAAAAATATCTTTTAAAAAAGATAGAGATAGATGGAAAACTGATTGCTGCTATCCCTTTATTTATGAATGAGTTGGAGGTTAAAACTCGGATTTGCTTCTTGCTATTGCTTTAGTAATTGTGTGCTGGATCTTTGCTTACTTTTCCCTACTGATACTCTTTACTTGTTCCTGATACTCTTTACCTGTTTACCAGAGTTTACCTCAGTAAATATTTTCTATTTACCTCAGAGTAACCATAGTAAATTATAGGATATCGATCATATTGGTCCACCAATCTTCATTTGCTATCTTCATCCTGATCAGTTTCCTGTACACTTTGTCAGCTTTAGTGTATTTTACAAAATTGGGTTGGACCGTGAATAGGTGTTTCACCTCATGTTCAATATAAAAAAGATTTTCTAGACCATCATAAAGCACTTTTCTTGTAGGTAGTGCTTTCACTATGGAAGAGCTGCCTTGATTTCTAGCTTGTTTATGCAATTTCTCAATGTAGTCATCATGAGTCTTCAACATGTCATTTATGACCAGTGGGCTTGGAAGTCCTTTATCTCTTAGAATGTCATATTTTAACATAAAATCATCTATTTCCTCTTGAATACTTTGACATCTTTTTTTCAGGTTAAGCATTAAGTTCTTTTTAGTAAGAACTTTTCAAGGATAGTACTAGTTCGATCCTCGATATCCCATTATTCCAGTTGGTGCTTGCTTTTGTTATTGAAGAAGTTGATCAATTGGGTTGCCTCTTCAGGTTTTTCTCCCAATTCTTCCCTGGTCTTCTGTATAGCCTCTATAGCTAGTTTAACTAACTCAGTCTATTAAAAAATGATTTGGATAGAAGACCAAATATCATTGATGGAATCAATGATATTGGTCCATAAAATCTCTCTAATATCTCTCAAAGGCTTTTCCAATGTTAAGTCCTTCTCTAATGTCTTGATTCTTTCAGTCATCCTTCTATTTTTTCTCTCTTCTTCAGTGTAATTAATCTGTGATAGCTCATACTTGTTTTCCAAGCTGGTAACCATTTCTTTTAGTTTCTTTATTTTAGTTGCTTGGATTTTCATTTCCTCCATGGACTTTATTAAATCCTCTATTTTCTTTATTGAATTTATTGATGCTTCTGATGTACTTGTTATTGTTGTTACTGGCAGCGCTGTTGCTAAGGGAATGTTGGGTGCCAAAGATGTTGCAATAGTAGATGGCACTGCTGTAGAAATTATGGGTATTACAGTCTGAGGCATGGTGGTTGGTTCGCCCTGTTTGGACTACAAATCTTTTTCTAGTTCTTGCTCTGTTTCTTTCAACTACTCATTCAACTTAAGGACCAAGTCCATAAGTTCTTTCTCATTTTGTTTCTCAATTTCTTATGGAGTTTGTGGATGTATGAGGGGAGGGAGTTTGAGTTGTTTCCTGAGTGCAACAATGTCCTCATTCTTTTTCTTTATCAATCTTTTAGCTGTTTTAACATCTTTGGGATCATGTCCCAATTCAATCACCAGGTCTTCTAATGATTTTATCCTGGTGTCCTTAGCCTGAGAAGAGGCTTTTTCCAACTATAATTGTGTTGTAATATTACTCAGATAATTCTGCAACTGATGTGCAATGATGGCTTTACTGGTCAATGTGGAATAGACCATCTCACCCGTTTGCTTATGGAGCTCGATCTGATCAAGTGGGTGGATGTCTCTGGCAAGAACTTCAAAATTTGTTTTTATGTAATCATTGGACTTTGGCTGTTGTATTGTTGGCTTCAAAAATCAAATCTGCATCTTTCCCTCTTTGATGTCAAAAGCTAACATCAACCTCGTCTGATTTGTAGGAGCCATTTTCAAATATTGGGCATAGGTTTTAGCTTTGAGCTTCTCATTCCTAGCTTTAATCTCTTTGTAATTTTCTTTCAAATTCTGGCTCTGCTATGAAACTGTCCTTAGTGATGACACTTCTACACTTGTCTGCCTGCTTAGTGCTTGTGTTTGAGAGGTAGATGGTGTCTCCCCTACTAGTGTTGTCTACACTGTGTCACTTGTCTCTTCATATTCCTACTCGGACAGAGGATTCAATCTTTTCCTCTTCACATATACCTGGTCCAATGGCACTGTAGAGGGGCTAGTATCATTCCTACTTATTTTTGAATTCACTCCTCATTAAGGGGGGTCTGCAATATTGGAGGGTTTCCCATGTTTGTATCAGTCTGGGTTAGCTCCTTAGAAATGCTCAGTGACCCTGAATCTTTTCCGTGTCCTGAAGTCTCTGGTTGTCCTAATGTTTGTGCACTATGCTCCTGTGCTGGTCTCTGTGAAGATTCTCCAGGAACCTGTACAAAGGAATCCAAATCAAGTCTTCTTTCCAAATCTTTCATAACATTTTCTACTTCAACTTGTGTACTATCTTTTTCTATAAGTGTTCCCTCCACCCATTCATTTTGATTTGCATATTTTTCTATCTCTGGAATTCTATGATGGATCTAGGGGGATAGTTTATATTTTTGCCTTTTGTCACAGATGAAGCTATGAGGATCATAAGGCCAAATGAAAGTCTTTTTCAATCTCATTCTCTCAAGGATTTCATCTACCTCTTTCCTTGCTTTTCTGTTGTTGCAAATAAATGGGCCTAGGTGATCCTTTATCCTTAGATGAGCTTTCTTCTTAGTCTTCATAAAGTGGATTTCATCATAATTGATCATTTGCTTGTAGTACTCTAGGGAAAATAATTTCATGGGGAGGTATTTGGGCAATTTAAAGGGAGGCAACTCACACCCATAAATTATGATCTCGGTATGGTTCTAGTATAAGTACCAGTCCCCAACCTTGTATTGCTTGGATAACTGAAGAATTCTCTTAATATCATCACTGATTCTGGGAGGGGGACTTCCTCTCAACATGGTAGTAACTGGATGCACAAATTGATCAATAAAATTTGTATAAGGATGGGGAGAAGAAAGCGAATAATGAAAAAGGGAAGTCTAGAAGATGACTAACCTAGGGTTCCCTCTGCTATCAAGATTTTGTACAGAGAAAGGGAATTTATCAGTTTGGTAGTAAAGGAAAAGATGATACATCACTGAAGAATATTTAAATACTCTCTCATTCTCTAATCTCATGAATTGGTCATGCATCTTATCAGCAATGAATGCAGCATAGTCAAATTTGGCTGCAGGAGGTTGGCCAGGGGTGAAAATAGACATGTAGGCAAAGGTCATTTCGTCTACATACTCACTAGTGGTAAAATCCATAATGCAAGCAAACATGGTGACAATATCCCTGCCCAGACCAGTAAAGGTGCATGACATCTAAGGAGGGGGGTCTTTTGATCTATATTTTTCTTCAATGAAGGTCTGACTGACTTGGTTAATTTCAGAACAAGACAACCTTGAAGATTTTTCAAGTAAATCAGCAATGGAAGGAGGAGTGAGGTCCTGGCCAAACTATAATTGCAACATTTCATTTATAGATTCAGTTGTAATGGTGAAAAGTACTTTCTAGTGAGGGGACATTACAACTCTCATATTGGGGTCATAGTTTGCATGGCATTCATGGACAATATCTGGGAAAATATGGACAGTGGGGAATTGATATTTAGGTAGGTTTGATTCCCAAAGACCTATTTTATCAACATTGTTTAGATAATTGTCCCAATACTTGCAGTATAGCTTCAAGGGGGTTTAATCAAAAGTAAGGTCCTTGATTTGAAAATCTCTATCGACCAAGCGAAGGTGGTCCAAATCCCTGTGGGGAGTAGTGATTGGCGTGACATTTAGGGCGATAGGAGCTTCCATCCTTGGTTCTTGTGTATTCAAGGAAGAAAGTTGGGGTTTTCAATGATTTCAGATAAAACAGGTGCTTGGGGAAGCCTTGGGGCTAAGAAACAACTTAATTGTACTGGATTACTTTAGTCTAGAATAATTTGATGGAGGTTCCAATACAAAAACAGGGTTTCTGAGAAGGAAATGCGGTAAATACCTGGTTATGATTGATTGAAGGGACAAATGACTGTGGTGAATTATTTGTTGGGTGTGCACAGTAGTCTGCAGTGGCCTGGTGTTCAACGACTGATGGTGGTTGGCAGTTGGGAGTAAGTTGTTGGTCTGGACATACTCTGTGCATGCATGGGGGGAAGAAGTTTCTTTTCTCGGTAAAAAAGGGAAAAAAATGAGTATTTTTGTTTTATGCACAACGTCAATGAATTTTGGCGGGTGAATGGGAAAATGACAGTTGGTGTCAACTAACCAATGAGACACTTTATCATTCAGTGGAGACGGTAAGTGGAAGCGGTAATGGTTTTCATCACACGACTTTTGGGAGGTTGGTGGTTTTGGCAGAGGGTCGCGCGATGCCACAAATTGGATGACACATAACATTGGTGAAAAGTCAAAATAGCTTGTATCGAGTGGTTAACATTCGACCAAAAGGCCCAAATGATATGAGCGAGAGTCGTTGGATGAGGGAAGGTAGATCGAACGGTAGTCGATAGCGGAAAGTGTTAGGGAGTTAATGGAGGGGGCCCGATGGCATAATCAACATAATTAAAATGACTTTAATTATATTGGGGATGATTGTATTGGTGGAGAGGCTATTAATTAATCCAGATGACTAATTAATCCCTTTTTAACACATCGGGGGTTTTGGCTCTTAATTAAGCACGGTTCGATTAATTAATCCAACTTAATTAACTTTATTATGGTTTATTTTCCAAACCATCAGGATGGGATATCTATTTATTTTGTGATTTTTATTAATAATACGGGAAAGGGTAATGTGTTTCGGGAGTTAACTAAACAATAGGAATTAAGAGTTAATATGACCATGGAAAATAAAATGCGCTAAGTAAGTGTTTCAGAAAATACATTCATCATCCAACATTATAACTTAGGCCAAAATGTCTTTGGGGGGGTTTTTATAAAGAACCATTTATTTTTCCTAAGTAAAAAAGTGATTTTACTTTGGGAAAAGGATTTGAAGGTAATGAATGAATTATGAAGGGGGTGAATTGTTATGAAGGGGCTTTAGCACTTAGGCCTTACAAGTTATTGGGCTGAGGGTCCGGTCCCTCCAAAAGTCGGAGAAATGCTCTGGGCCCCTTTAACTTTCAGGTTGTTGGTGCCTTTAGTACTTATGGGAAATTAGTAAAATTTAGGGAAAAAATGAGTGAGGAGGTTAATTAGTTTGACTTTTGTCTATGATATAAATGTCTTCATTTTCATCCATATCTTTAAGTGCTTTTGATGATGAAAGTATATGACTTGATATCTGGATAATCACTCATCATACATAATTCTGCAATCATTCATCTACTTACCCACCTACACATCCTACCATTTTTACTTGTTTTATTAGGGTGCACTTAAATTGGCAAACGATTATCAAAACCTTTTCTTTTCTTTTACAATGGTATTCTAACTAAGTCTAACCTTATTACATCCAAGGGCTCAGATTAAAATGTTGAGCATCCTTTTATTCACTCTACCTATCTACTTATCTGCCAAGATTATATAGTTTGGTCAGGTTTTATTCTCTATCTCTAAGCATGAAATTCAAAACATGAAATAACCAAGATTAAACTGTTTGATTACCATGGATTGTGGCATAAGTGACAAGTTGCACACAATCATTTATACAAAAAGTGAAATAGCAGTGGCATTTTGACTAGCACACTTTCATGGTCTTTTATTTTTCTTGGGGTTCATTTTTTATTTTTTCTGACCTTTTCATTCTTTTTGTCCTTTTATTCTTTTTCTAGGACATACCCTCTTTACATTTTTTAACTTTTGATTTTGAATATGGAAAACATTTGCAACAAGCAAAGGTATGTATATATTTCAGAGCTAAATCAAGTCAATCATGATATATGACACCTATTGGTATAGGAACATAACATGATCCACATATAAAGGGGATCCGATACAGGGGCTTCCCACAGTCACATAAAAAGCCAAACGAGCCAAGGGCTAAGCACAAAGGGTGATCGACAATCAACGATTGTGGTGTGTTGTGCATCAAAAAGGAATTTCCAATTGCGAACTTCTGATTGGGGGGCTCCAATAAGCGGGGTTGGCCCACGATCACATAAAGTGTTGAGGAACCAAGGGTCGATCACTAAAGGACTATTACAATCAGAGATTGCAAGCACATCACAACTCCAATGTAAATGTCCCAACTCGAAACCCCGATTTTGATCCACCGAGAAAGGAGCTCTGAAGAATTAAGGAAATCCGATGCAAATCACTTATAAAGGGAAAAAGGCCCCCGAAGAGGAATCTAAAGGCTCTAGTGCCTCAAGGCTAAGCTCTAGGTGTCATCCCCCTGGTCATATGAGAAGAAAGGCAGAAAGGGGCTAAACCAAAGGGGGCCAAAGGAAATTGGGACTCACTGTTCTATAACGCATCTTAGCATGAAAGTTTTGATACAACGATGCCCCGATAGTATGGTACAAGGCTTTGAAGGTGGATGGGTTGGCAACTGAGACATTGAATGAAGGCATGGTGCAGCGGTAAATCAGTATGGGGACTCAGGAAGACTTAATGCCTCAATATGGAGCTCCACTTAGTCATAAATGTAAAGGACTGCCTGGAGAAACTCTACTTCTTCTCTATGACAAGCAAACATAGTCAATCACTACCAACTCCAGAGAGTGGTGAAGCCAGACAGTTAAGGTGAAAGTGATAAGAACCAGTTGAGCAACATGAAAGTCACATCAACGTAGAGACGTGGCCTAATCAAGGGGCTTCACAGGAACAACAGAAGGACATTTTCCTCCATCATCATTAAATTTCCCTTGTTTCTATTTTATGTTATTTCTGTTGATTCTATGGTTTTATGCATTTTCAAGAAAGGAATTGAAGCCTTTAGAATCATTTTGGGTAGTAGAGCTATCGCACGCCGAGATAACTAGTCGATTAGACAACTGGATGCTCAGGCTGAGATATTTTTGTAATTAATTTCCAAGATCTCCCTCTCCTTATAAAAGGGAGGAAGAAACACTTAATAGAGGTTCCATAATTCTGCACTTGCAGTGGTCCAAATTCTTTGGTTCCATTTTGGTTCTAATTGCTTGTTTATGAGGGACTTGAGTTGTAGACTGTTGAATGTAAATGGACTAGTGAATGGGACTCCTTTGAAGATTAATGAAACTCTTTGGTGATTGCAATCATGGCAATGCATAGTATGTTTTCTCCTCTATAAATCTCATTTCATATATGTTTTATTTCTCCGAAATAGTGTGATGAAGCCACAGGTTTCACCCTCGTTCATGATTGTATATTTGTTACTAAGTAGTGACATTACTTGTGTTAGTTACATATTTACTTAAGTACCTGTAATGTGCACATATTTACTTATGCTTTTGGTGACAAATGTGCACATGAGGTTAATGGCCTAAAACCTTAATTTGCACTCTTTCATCTCCTCCCTCCTCCATATTTATGCTAGAACAACGTGGCTTAGGATTCTGTATTGCAATCAACCCTACACACTATTTTCCCTCCTCCCTTTCCTCCTCTTCACTTTACTGTAACGTCAATATTAAGCTGCTTTTTGTTGTGTGTCGATCACTAGAACAAGATATTCCTTCTTGAGGTTGGACCAATTTACCCCCTGAACATTCAAATCCATGTGTTGGCTGGAGTTTACCTTAATGAAGGCCTATTGAACCAAGCACCCTCTCATTCTCTTTTTCAAACTTCATGACAGTTGGAGTGAAACTAATCCCTCAGATAATCTCAAATTCACTCCTCTATCTAATATGTCTTAGGGACAGGTCTACAATCAATCCAGAGGCTGTCTCTAGGAAGCTTTCGATGTCTCCTGAAGCACTTGTGCTACAAGTGCCATTAAAAGTGACAACATCTTTTTGGCATTGTTTCTGGGGAAAAGATTAGAATATTTTTCCCTGGGTACGACAAATCTTTACATTCCCTCTGTTAGTTGAGCAAGGGAAGTTTGGGTTGAAGATCTCTCACTTTTGAGACTCCACTGTTTCAATTTTATGGTAAACATCCTGGAGTCTCCATTGTCCATATCTCTATTTGATCATCCTAGTTTTCAAGCAGCATCATACTCACTTTGATGCTAAAGCAGCTGAAAAATTTCCCTACCTTTGAACTTGAAATCACTCACCTAGGAAGGTTTTCAAAATGGCCATTCTTGAATTTTTGGCCAACAAATTTGCCCCACTAGATTTTTCTTCTATTGTTGGCTATCCCAATCATGTCCCTTCAGTTCATGAATGGAATACCTATTTTCTTAGATTCAGTGGGAACACAGTAGAAGACCTGACCAACACCTCAAATATTTTCATGAATTCATGGAGCAACAAGGTATTATTTGTGAATATGCGCAAATGAAATTGTTCATGTACTCTTTAGAAGAAGATTTTAGAGTTTGGTACAGAATAATACCATGTGGCAACATATCCTCTCTAAAATCTTTTCATATAGCATTCCATCATTATTGCAAAAGAGTATACCCACTGAATGCTCTGTTCGAAGATTACTTCACACAATTTAATGTTGAAAATATTCCTGAGGGTAATGATCCTGCTAAAGATGTTTGTGAGACTCCATTCCAAGAAGATATCTAACATCAGGAAGAATTTCCCAGTGGTCAATAAAGTAAAGAAGGAAACATCATTGAGCTGCAAATAAAACCTCAGAGATCTTATTCAACCGAATTTGACAATTCTCCTTCTTGTGATGAGTATGACTCCGATGGGAAGTCGAGCGACGTTGAACTACAACAGTCCCAGTCATGGGAAGATGCATAGAAAGAAGAGGCTCTAGGCCATGATTCCGAGCCTTCGCTTGGAGATCAAGTTCAAGAACCTCCTCCAACTTATGATTCATATTATTTAGAAGAGGATGAGATGCGGGCAGAGGTTAAATGGGAGTTATTTACTAGCAAGTGGCGAGAAGGCTCCCTACAATAAATTTTTCAAGAAGAGCCCGAAGTTGAAGGACCAAGCATTGTCTGTGATTACTTATTGCAGAACTGTCCCTACCGGGAATTCTTAGTAGCCCATCCAGTCTATGACTCTTACATTTTAGAAACTGAAGATTCTATTGCAAATTTCCAAGAGGGTTGACCCATTGACAAATGGGTAGCAAAAGATCAGCATCAAGATTTTCTTGAAAAATCTAAGGCTAAGGAGTTGAACAGTATTTGCAGCTTCCTTGACCAAGAAGATATCGGTCAACATAATTTTCACGGAAATAAGGCAACTGCAAATTCTTCTTGTCGGACCTATGACCCTGTAACTAATTACATGAACACATTCTTTGTTTAGTATCAAAGGTTGTTTTTGGAGTATGCATCAAGTTTTTTGTTTGAATATTTTTCATGGTGCATACTTAGTTTAAATTTTAAATTTCAGCAACAAGGTGGAATTAGGTCCAACACCCAAATGTTGGTCTAGCTCCATTGGAGGGTTGAACTCACTTAGGTGAATTGAGCCCTGTACATAGGTAGGAGTTGTATGTAAATAAGCTCACTAGCTGAGCATTTACTTTCTAGTTGGTAGAATTTATTTTCTGCATTTTAGTTTAATGAGGAAAGGACTCCCTACAAACAAAATTTCATGGAGATTTTATTGTTGTACAAGTTCATTATATTTTTAACTCCATGCCCAATGGTGAAGGTGACTGGTCTGTAGGTTCTCATCACCTTGCCAACAAGACACTGTCCCCAGTTGGAGCCAATGTTATCACTCGCTGCAAAAATATGTTTTCATTTGCCCAAAGTGCAAAAGAGCAGAAAATTTTGCAGCCATCTTCCATACCATAGAATCACTCAAAGTTAAATCTCCTCCCCTCCATTTCATAGTGCTCAGAACAAGATTTCTAATAGTATATGGAACTCCTCAAATGGACCCCAGAATCAAAAGATATGGCCTGTTAAAGATGAGGGTTTTGTTGCCTTTGAAATAAGGGAGAAGAGCATATCGTAGGTCTGGGAGCATATCACAAATCACAAATCGAAGGATCAGGTAAGAAATGAGGCAATCGATGCTTTGTGTAGCAGAGCTCCAATACTGGCTATCGCACATCCATGATTTCTCATAAGTAGTACTAAGCACATATCAATATATCAACTATCAGAGGTTGCAATGATCCCGCATATCGGTGATCACAAATTTCAGAGGTCCAAGGCAGTGATCAAGCATATCTGTGGGGTGAATCGAAGACTAGCGATCACAACAACATAAATATATTGAAAATCACAAATTGGAGGATTAGGCAGCAGGCCATATCTAAGGTTCTAGCAATATGGCATGTCGGCGATCTTAACAATGCAAGATCGGCGCATCGCAATCGATGATAAAACAAATGACACCCTTCCAAAGTTTCAATTGTGGTTAAAAGAGCCAAGATTTAAGATGATAGTAAAAATCATCGGGAAACGGCCAAAAACATTTAACAAAGGAAATCAAAGAAAAACTAGGGGCAGGCGGGCCTTTTTTTCTCTCTCCTCCAGGAGGCCACGTGGCAGAATATTATTAGATCTGGTAAATACATGGTGGCACTGACATTAGCATGACGTGGCAGTATGGAGGACACGTGGCATGTAGATATGGCATTTACAAAGGTCGAAAGAGGGTATATGGAGGTGACACATATCACCACTCACAAGGTGACACTTGGAAGAGGATGACGTCACATCAGAGATCAAAATCGGCATTTGCAGGTTGAGGCATGTTGTTACATCGAAGTTAAAATCCCGATTGTGATTCGACAATAAAGGAGCTCCGATACAGGGGCTGGATCATAGTCACATAAAGAACCAAAGGAACCAAGGGCTAAGCATGGAGGGTGATCGGCGATTGACAGTTGTGGTGGGTTGTGTATCGAAAAGGAATTTCCAATTGTGAACCTTTGATTAGGGGGCTCCGAGAAGGGGGGATGGCCCGCGATCACATAAAGATTCGAGGAACCAAGGGCCAAGCACTAAAGGATTATCATAATCAGAGATTGCAAGCATGTCGTGGCTCTAATGTAAAAGTCCCGACTGGAAACCCCAATTGCAATCCGCCAAGAAAGGAGCTCCGATAAAGGGTGCACGGTCATGAAGACTCAAGGAAACCTGACACAAAGCACTTATAAAGGGAAAAATACCCCCCCAAACAAGAATATAAAGGCTCTAGTGCCTTAGCGCTAAGCTCTAGGTCACAACCCCCCAGTCATATGAGAAGAAAGTCAGAAATAGGCTAAACCAAAGGGGACCAAAGGAAATTGGGACTCACTATACTATAATTCCTCTTAGCGTGAAAGTCCCAATACAACGATGCCCTGATAGTATGGTACAAGGCTTTGAAGGTAGATGCGTCGGTAACTGAGACATTGAATGAAGGAATGGTGTAGTGGTAAATCAGTATGGGGACTCAGGAAGAATTAATGCCTCAATGTGGAGCTCCACTCAGTCGTGAATGTAAAGGATTGCTTAGACAAACTCTTATTCTTCTCTATGACAAGCAAACATAGTCGATCGCTACCAACTCTAGAAAGTGGTGAAGCCAGAAAGTTAAAGCGAAAGTGATAGGAACTAACCGAGTAGCAGGAAAGGCACATCAATGCAGAGATGTGGCCTGATTAAGAGGCTTCACAGGAACAACAAAAGGACATTTTCCTCCATCATCATTCAATTTCCCTTGTTTCTATTTTTTGTCATTTCTTTTTATTCTATAGTTTTTCTGTATTTTCAAGAAAGGAATCAAATCCTTTAGAATCATTTTGGGTAGTTGTTGGGCACGGAATCCCCCCACGGCATGTTTTGGGGCTCAAAGCCCAAGTTTTGAGTTGATATTGTTGTAAATCTCCACGAATTGCAGGCGTGAAATATATGTTAGAGTCATAGGGCTATCCTCCCTAGTTTGAATGTAAGGTCGGCCTACCCATGTTCTGTGGACCATGGAATTGTATAAATAAAGTGAGGCACTAAGTTGAGATTGAAGGAATGGAATCTAATAGAAAGAAAGAAGAAGCACAAAGCAAGTGTTTAAGTGTGTCTTGGGTCGTAGAGTAGGAAAAAGGCTCTACAGTTGAGTGCGCAGAGGCCTAGTTGTCCACAGCTGAGTGCGCGGACCCTTGCAGCTAAGTGCGCAGGGCGGAGTCGAGTCTGTAACCGGAGAAGAGAATAATAAAAGAAAGGTTTTGTTACCAATTTTGTGTATCTGTACTTGAGTTATTATCTGTTGTTATGAATTGCAATTACATGTTTGATATCATTTGTGAATATATTGTTTCTTTACTATGCGCACTTGTATGAATTGTGAATATTTTTAAGTATAATTGAAAGCATACAAATAAGCTAATTTAATCAACTAATAACGGATTACTAGTAAGGAATTGGGTAATAACAATTTTCATCCTCTGAGACGGGCTGCGTGCAGGAAACACCTCAGGCTGCGAAGAACATGTAAGTGCACGTAGCGACGTGCGCGCAGGGTCAAACCGTAGACCACTTGAACTCATTAGACATCTCTAGGGTGTGGAAAACTGGTTCTAACACCCTCCCATACTACTTTGGGTGAGACCTCAGTCTGCACTCCGTGGGCTGTTTCCGAAAGGGCCAGTAGTACCGGGATTTGTTTGGCTAAATCACCTCTGAACCTGGGTTAGGCCTCAACAAGCCAATAAATGGTTCCATTTCTAGGACTGGGATCTGCATAAGGGATGTCTGATGTCGTGTCACTAGAATTCGATGAAGAAATAAATTGAAGGGTGGTTGGACAAAAAGATTCACGAGTTTGCGGCACAGGAAAACAAGAATCTGCAAGTATCAAAGGAATAGTTGTTAGAGTGCTACTTGTATATGGAAATCCATGAAATTTTCTTTGCATCTTTCCCCTCTGAGTTGTACGAGTGGATCGCAAAACTAGCAGATAGTCACGAAAGGTGTAGGCTTGACAAACCAATCGTGTGGACTCCAGAGTTGGTGCATAGACTAAAAGTGTTGGAAAATAAGATTGCGCGCACTGTGGACCATTGGCTCAATCGAATTATAGGAGGGTTTATCACCGAGTTCGCGGTAGATACATCAGTCAGCTACAGTGAGGCGGAACAACATTTCCTCAAAGGACCGCGAGGTAAGTACATTAAATCTTTGAACACTTGGATTAAAATGCTATTGTGTAAAAAATGGGTTATGCAAATAAATTGATGTTTGGGGCTACACGGAGTGGGAGGATCTATAAATGAAGGTAGCACAGAGATAAAGAATAACCACTTGATTTCACCTTGGCGAGAAAGCGAGGAAGATCTCACGAAAGTTTCACCAAGAAGTGCGATCAATCTGATAAGGTAGTGAATTCCGTGCATACCACCTCCACCTATACCACCACCAGTCTCACCATATTCACCCCCATCTCCTCCCACACCACCTTTGCCACCACCACAGTTCAATATTGCAAGCGTGATAAAATTTCCGGTGTTCAAAGGAGTAGAGAACGAAGATCCAAACCAATTTTTGTTTGTGGTAAAAGCTGTATAGGAAGCACAAGGAGTCGTGGATGACAATATAAAGAAGGAAACACTGGTAAGTGCGTTGCAGGATTGCGCACTAACATGGTACATTAAGCATTCCAATGACAATCCAAATGCAGGGATTGCAGATATCCAAGCTGCTCTGAACAGGGAATTTAGCAGGCTGAAATTAGAGGCACAATCGATTATCAGGTTTAAGGAAATCGCAATGCTTCCAGGTGAGACCCCTTAGGAACTGGATCAGAGACTGAAGGGCATGATTCGCGAAGCAAACATGACCTTGACAGATGGGTAGAACCGCGCATGGTTTGTAGTGTCACTAATGCCGCATCTAAGGACCAGACTATCACAACAGAAGTTATCCACCTAGGTCGAAGCTTTGGAGATTGCAATGAGACTAAACGAGACCCCAATACAAGATCTTGGTCTAGGAGACCAACAAATCCACGCACAATTGGAAAATTTATGTCTCGAAATGGAGAGTTTGAAACAGGACAGGACAACCCGCCCAGAGGTGCGTCAGGAGGTATGGTGCATAAAGTGCAAGGAATAGGGACATGACAAGGACCATTTCCTAGTCTTTGCATACTACTTGGTGGGAGGAGGGTTGATGCCATTAATACGAGAGGCACAAGAAGGACCGAGCGTGACGCCTGCATTATGGTGCATGATTTGTCAAATAGGAGGAAAACATGCTACAGATAATTGTCATATATTAGAAAAGTATACACAGACGTCCCAACAGTTGTTCTGTAATTTCTGCTGGTCGGTAGGCCATGATGAGTGCACCTGTAGAATTATGAATTGACGATGGATCAGACTCCTACCTACAGAGTGCAGACCGAAACGTGAGCCCTCAATCAAAATGCAAGGATGGCACACACTGGATTTCAAGGGCATGGACGAGGTCGAGGTGGAATGGGACTAGGAAGGGGTCGCCGACAGCTGATTTTTTACAATTGCAGAGGGCTAGGGCATTATGCCTGCGATTGTACAAACTTGACGTGAGAATCATGTTTATATTGTACTCAGTTTGATCATGAGATGGAGGACTGCCCTACACTGATAGCAAGGTTGCGCAATAAAGGGATACTCTAGCCTCCCTCGACTCAGAATTTGCAAATGATGAGGTCTGAGAGAGGACCCGAATGTAAACATAAGACTTCAAAGCAGTATCATGATAGGAGATGATAAGGGAAAGAAACCTGAAGAAAGTGCTTTGGTTTGCAAGGCTCCCACAAAGGGACCTAAATTTTATTTGGAGTGTGCGAAGGAGACATTCATGGAAGCTAAGAAGAGCTTCACGGAGACCTCCACTTCAAGTAATAAGGATCAACTAGAACCAGAGATGGATCCTTCAATGCTCACTACCTTTTTGGAGACATGCATGAAGCTACTGTGTGACAACAAGGATGTGAAGGGACTGTAGGAACTCATCACTAGGTGTGCTGGGACAGGAGAACCGCGCGTAGTCTGAAATCTCGGGAAGCACACAATGCGTATAGGAAGGGAGATGAGATTGATTGCACAAATCATAGAGTATGAAATGGATCAAGTAATTCTGGATCTAGGATTGGACGCGAATGTACTGCCAAAGCAGACATGGGAGCGCATGGGCTGGCCCACATTGTAGTGGTCCCCTATTTAATTTCCAATGTCAAATCAACAAAAGATCCTACCCATGGGAAGATTGCAGGGAGTAATGGTGGATATTGAGGGTGCGAGAACTCTTGAAGAATTTGAAGTGATAGAGATTTTCGATGACAACAATCCCTAACCCGCGCTACTGGGAATAAATTGGGCCATTGATATGAATGGAGTGATAAATCTAAAGAAGTGAAAAATTATTTTAGAGAAAAAGTCACTGCTCATAGTGGTACCTTTAGACCCTGTGGAAGGATCACGCTATACGAAACCGTTGCGCGATGATGATATTGAGGATGATCTAGACTGTATCTACAAGATAACCGCGCAGGAGCAGGACTGGGTGAATCTTATAGCAGATGACAAGATTTCATGGGAGCATGAAAGCTCCTGCACATCGGATTCGAACGAGGAAATAGAACGATGGCAGAACCGGTTACACGAGGTAACCACGCTCAATTGCAACATGATGGTAAGATCACTATGTTGCATGACAAGAGAGGTAAGGGATTTGCCTATGTATGACGGGTTGACAACGGTGGATGAATTCTTGAACAAATTTGAAAGAGAAGTGCCAGAACAGTAGCGTTTTGACGCTCTGAAATGGGCACTGCGCGCTACGCCCACAAGATGGTGGGGTGCGCATCAAAGAAGTTTTGTGGACTGGCATAAATGTAGAATGCTGATGCTTATATGGTTTGGAAAGCCTCAGATGTGGATGGAAGTCAGGTATGATGGTCAAAACAACCTACGTGCCCACCTCTCCAGATGGGTATAAACATATGGTACGCAACCTACACGAACAAACACCGTCCTCGCAATAGGAAACAGGAACAACAAGCAAGAGTGGGCACGACAAAGGCAGGAACGATGAAGTATGATATGACCAAGCACGCCGAAGATTATATGTAGGGAAGCCTTTGACAAGGTGTGCGAAGTGCTAAACACGGTCCACCATGTGAGACACACTGATTGGGACCTACGCGTACCAACGGTTCTATGGGCTTATAGGACCATGTGCAAAACCCTGACCACGCAAGCACTTTTGAAGCTGCAGTATGAAGCAAGAGCTATGATCCCTATAGAGCATGCGAAGCCTAGTCTGCACATAGTAGCATCCGTAGATACGACGGTCCACGAAGCCTGGAACAAAGGAATCACACAGCCTCAAGAAATATAACACATTAGACTTAAGGAATAAATCCGATGGGGAAACATTAGACTCTGCGAACTTGAAAACAAAAGGGTACGATTAAGGAAGAAAAGAACTTTGATGGACATGGAGGTCTAGAAGATAGAAGATAAAATAAAGGAAGCATTTCTCGTCAAAAAACTGAGGATGGTAAGGCAAGGTGCATATGATCATACTGACAAGTGGGAAAACTATCGCCGTGAACTGGTTAGTTTGTTGCCTTAGCTTAGACCACGTATCCCCAAACGTAGTGACTAGGGTAGCGCGTTGCAAATAGTAGTGTGCGTGATGCCGACCACAACAATGGAAGGTGGGGATTCTCTGCGAACCATGATGGAGGATGGGATGGAGCCCCACATGGGTGGTGCAACCACATAACTAGTCACAGGAAGAACAGTCATAGCACTCCAGGCAGTTGAAAGGGAGTGCGGGACTATAAACTATTTTGCCTGGGAGCTGCACGATATTGGGGATGTGCGCAGAAGCAGAGCATCACAAGGTCCACGACCGTGCATGGAGGGTTGGGCTGCCACGTGTGTTGGCTGGAAGGTGATAGTTGAAGTCACTATTCACGATGGGATGCTCGACTTGAGGCCAAATGGAGCAGAAGACGGGCATTTAAGACGCAATTTATGGCCAAGATTTGAGAAAATTTGTCGCAAAGAAAGCATTAATGACCTGAAATTGGGGGGAACACTCGAATTTGAATTCAAAAGGTGCTATAAAACACAAAGGGCTGGCTAGCGAACAACACTTGGTCATTTAAGCATTAAAAAATAAACACTTGGAGTAGATGGTAGATGTCGCTTGCCGACGTGTCCCGAAGCTGGCCATCCCAGTAGATCTACCAGTAGAGGTGCAGATCCACAGGTTGGAAACCGGAGTCTAGGAGGCCAGGGAAGAAATGACAAAGGTTTAGTTGGAGCTGAATCTTTAGATCGTCGAGCAGTGGTTGAAGGCGCAACCTTCCACTCCCCCAAAAGCCAGAGAACAATGCACTAGCACTATCGCAGCAGGGTTGG
This sequence comes from Pinus tabuliformis, assembly GCA_031772625.1. Taxonomy (NCBI): domain Eukaryota; kingdom Viridiplantae; phylum Streptophyta; class Pinopsida; order Pinales; family Pinaceae; genus Pinus; species Pinus tabuliformis. The sequence goes on from CM062816.1 coordinate 1,524,107,313, forward strand.
AAGAAATAGGGGGTGCAGTGCGAGATTGTACTGGCATGTTGGAACAAGCACTTGAGGTACTCACAAATTTGTAGGAGGACCCCAACATCTAATGCCTAAAGACAGAGGCATGATAACTTCAGCAACAATATGACAATGTCCAAGGAACTACGCAGATAGTTGTCCTCACTCAGCAGCTTGCGAGGATGCAACAAGCTAAGGCACTAAAGGAGCAGGTGGACGTTGCGCGACACAAGGAGGCAGTTCTCAAAGCGCGTGTTCAGCCATAGATTGATGAGGCCTTCACAATCACGACGAATATCGAAGGAAAGGTCACACACATACAGGGGATGCATGCACAAATGCAGGGAAGCACGCCGGGCACAGAGGTCTCAGAAGAACGGATGCAGTAGGTTCAACAAGCAGCAGCTTAGTGCATTGCAAACATCAGTACCATTCGAGAACAATTGGAGGGAATCCGAGCCAAGATTGTCGCGCCGACAGAGTTACTCGAGGACGAGTCACAATGTTTGTGTTGGGGGCTTGTTGCGCACGAAATCCCCCCACGACATGTTTTGGGGCTCAAAGCCCAAGTTTTGAGTTGATATTGTTGTAAATCTTGTGAATTGTGGGCGCGAAATATATGTTAGAGTCATAGAGATGTTCACCCTATTTTGAATGTAAGGTCACCCTACCCATGGTCTGCGAACCATGGGATTGTATAAATAGAGCGAGGCTCTAAGTTGAGATAGAAGGAAGGGAATCTAATAGATAGCAAGAAGAAGCACAGAGCAAGTGTCTAAGTGTGTCTTGGGTCGTAGAGTAGGAAAAAGGCTCTGCAGCTAAGTGCATAGAGGCCTATTTTTCCACAGCTGAGTGTGCAGACCCCTGCAAATGAGTGTACAGGGTGGAGTTGAGTCTGTAACAGGGGAAGAGAATAATAAAAGAAAGGTTTTATTACTAATTCTGTGTATCTGTTCTTGAGTTATTATCTGTTTTTATGAATTGCAATTACATGTTTGATATCATTTGCAAATATATTGTTTCTTTATTACACGAACTTGTATGAATTGTGAATATTGTAAGCATAACTGAAAACATACAAATAAGCTAAATTAATCAACTAATATTGGATTACTAGTAAGGACTTGGGTAATAACACTATTCGGTCCCCGAGTAGGGCTGTGCGAAGGCAACACCTCAAGTTGCGAGGAATGAGTAAGTGCGCGTAGCAACGTGTGCGCAGGGTCGAACCGCGGACCACTTGAACTCATCAGACATCTCTAGGGTGCGGAAACCTGGTTATAACACCCTCCCTTACTACTTCGGGTGAGACCTCAGTCCGCGCTTCGTAGACTGTTGCCGAAAGGGCCAGTAGTACTGGGATTTGTTTGGCTAAATCACCTCTAAACCTGGGTTAGGCCCCTACAGGCCAACAACAGTAGAGCTATTGCATGTCGAGCTCTCCCTCTCCTTATAAAAGGGAGGAAGAAACACTTAATAGAGGTTCCAGAATTCTTCACCCATAGTGGTCCAAATTATTTTTTTCCATTTTGGTTATAATTTCTTGTTCATGAGGGACTTGAGCTGTAGATTGTTGAATGTAAATGGACTGGTGAATGGGACTCCTTTGAATATTAATGAAACTCATTGGTGATTCCAATCATAGCAATGCACAATATGTTTTCCCCTCTATAAATCTCATTTCATATATGTTTTCTTTCCATGAAATAGTGTGATGAAGCCGCAGGTTTCGCCCTCGTTCATGATTGTATATTTGTTACTAAGTAGTGACAGTACCTGTGTTAGCTACATATTTACTTAAGTACATGTAATGTGCACATATTTACTTATGCTTTTGGTGACAAATGTGCCCATGAGGTAAATGGCCTGAAACCTTAATTTGTGCTCTTTGTTCTTCTCCCGTTTTCATATTTATGTTGGAACAACGTGGCTTAGGATTCTGCATTGCAATCAACCCTACGTACCGCTTTACCTCCTGCCTTTCCTCTTCTTCACTTTATTGCAACATTAATATTAAGCTTCTCTTGTTGTGTGTCAGCCACTAGAATAAGAAGTTCCTTCTTGAGATGGGACCGATTTACCCCCTGAACATTTAGATCAATGTGTTGGCTGGAGTTTACCTTAATGAAAGCCTTTTGAACCAAGCCCCCTTTCATTCTCTTTTTCAAACTTCATGACAATTGGAGCGTAACTAATCCCTCATATAATCTCAAATGCACTCCTCTATATAAGATGTACTAGGAATTGATCTACAATCAACCCAAAGGTTGTCTCTAGGAAGCTTTATATGTCTCCTAAAGCACTTATGCTACGAGTGCCATTAAAAGTGACAACACATAACATATCACAAAGTTAGGGGAGAATCCAAATCCCTATGAAAGGTAACTATACTGATCCTGGTAACGCTATACCTCCTGTCATCACCTATCTCGACATGCATATGGAGATCCTTCTACTCCAAGTTACTAAAGAGATATTTGTTACCAGTCATGTCGAAAGAAGCTCCACTATCCAGGTACCACACACTACCCATAATCGATGACACCATACAAGCGATGAGGGTAAATTCCATTTAGAATTGTGAAGAAAGAGCCTCATCGACCACTCCTCCTGAGGGTTTCTTACCAGCCTTCTTGAGAGGAAACTTTGTGGCAAAATGTCCCAGCCCGTGATAGTGAAAGAAATTGACTTTTGACATGTCCTTCTTCTTTCCACCTTGACAAGAATCTTATTTGGAATGGGATGAATTCACCTTCCATTTATTTGCTTTACCCGCTAAGGCACAATTCTCCTCATCATCACGCTTTGATGAGGATCTGTCTATGGTGTTTCGCCGAATCTCTTCCTCTACCAAGTCGCACCACAATTGCTCTCACTCTGGTAGCTTCTCCCTCCCATTAACATAGTCTTGGTAACTAAACAAGCTCTTGGGAATTTCTAAAAGTGATAGGCTCATGAGATCGTCTTCAGAAACAATAATCCCGACACTTCCAAGCTCATCCCGACATTGGGTGAACTTGGTCAAGTACTTCTAAATTGAGTCACCCTTCTCCATCTTGATGTTTTTGAGTTTGTCCTTCAGTGCCAAATTCTTATCGTCACTGCTATTTTGAAACAGGTCCGTCAATCCATTCCACATTGCAAATGGAGTTTCCTTACCATGGAGATTTGAGACAATGTGATATCAAACTCCTTCCAGGATAATCCTTCTCGCTTTTGCCGCACACTTTCTCCATTCAGCTAGAGCTTTAGCATTTGATGCTGGAGGCTTAGGAATATCATGATATATGAATTCCTTGAGGCCATTATCTTCCAAAACCGCCTCCATCACATCCTTCCAAGCTATGTAGTTCGAGCTACCCTCCAGGGCATACTCAAGTCTCAAACTATAGAATGACATATTTCTGACTCTGAAGTATGGACTTGCAAATTTGATTTCACCTGCATAACAAAATCGAATTCTCCTCTTCTATACTATCTTTGGCTCTGATACCATGTATATTTTTACTGTAGATTCAACAACTTATGTGATATGCTAAAACAAAAGACAATAATATACTCTACTCTTCAGCGGAAACTAAAATTGATCGATGAAAAAAATAAGCAGAAAAGGAAGAATATCAATGGCACATAACACAATATTTCTCTGGGGAAATCAACTTCTAAAAACCAAGGCTATATATATTTCATTAACTAGAAGATCTGAGAAGAAAATACAATTCTTATTCAACCCGAACAATTCCTGCACTAGTACAATCTATCCCTCTACTTCACAAACCAGCTCAAGCCAACACTTAGCCAAATTTTCTGCTTGCCAAGCCCCTACTTCCTTGCACAATTCCTGAGAGAATTAGCCCATATTCAATTGGGAAATCCACTCTCCATGACTACACAATCCATCCATAGGCCCTCAACTGATTTCATGCACCATATGTACAACTAGAAAAATTATACAAATGATAGTACATTGTCCCTGAACTCTAATCTCAACCGGGCCTTCCTCTAAATTGACATGCATGAGTTATTTATGAGTGAATCTTTCATTAAATGGTGTGGTAATGAGGATGAACTGGTGCCTGTCCCCACTACTAAACCTCCTACTAGTTCCTCAAATAGTTAGAACTAGTTTAACTGACTTTTTTAGTTAGACTGAGTTAATTAATTACAACTAAAAAGAACTCAACCTGGGCCCATAAATTTAGGGATCATTCTACATGGTTCTAGATAGACTTCCAACTCAAATTTCCTAAATCAACTAAGTCAATTTAACTTAGCTAACTATTACAAGTTTCTATGAGAATAGGATTTCAATTTAATTCACAATATAATTCAAGGACAAATATAATTTTGATTTAATTCACAATTTAATTCAAGGACAAATTAAATTGGAATTTCTTGTTGCTATTTTTAACAATTTGGGCTTCACCAAAAGAGAAGTGGATGAAAGCCTCTATAACATCTTGGTAAAAGGTAAATTGATTACTATTGTCTTATATGTTAATGATTTGATTTTAACTGGTGATGAGTAGCTGATTAGACATTGCAAGGGAATTTGAAATGAAGGACATGGGTCTCATGCACTACTTCCTTGGATTGGAAGTATGGAAAGGCGATGGGGAACTATTTGTGTCTCAAGGAAAGTATGAAAATGAGATACTATAAATATTCCACATGGAGAGTTGTAAACCCATGGAGACACCTCTAGAAACCAACTAGAGGAAGGAAGATGCCACTTCAAGTGAAGAAGTTGATGCTAGCATTTATCGACAACTAATGGGTTCACTAATGTATCTTGTGAATGCATGACAAAATATGTGCTATTTAGTCAAACAACTGAGCCAAGCTATGGTTAGACCGACCAAATTGTTTTGGAAGGCAGATAAGCATGTTTTACAGTACATCATAGGCACTACCCAGTTTGGACTATGGTACAAACATATAGAGGGAGTGAAGCTGTGTGGCTTCACAGATGTAGGTTAGGCAGGGAGTCCATCTGATAGAAAAAGAAATCAAGTGGAATTTTGAGTGTTGGGTCCACAAAAATGTCCTGGTACATTAGGAAGCAAATATTTGTGGCACTCAACTCCGCAGAAGCAAAATACATGGCTGCAAGTCAAGCAACATGTGAGGCAATCTGGATGTGAAAGATACTTGTGAGATTGCTTGGTCAGATGATGGACCTAATTGTGATCTATTGTGATAATAAAAGTTGCATTAAGCTCTATGAGAATTATGTATTTCATGATCGATCCAAGCATATAGATATCTGGTATCACCATTTATGATACTGTGTGCAGAGGTGGATAATGTTGCTACAATACATTCCGACAAAGGAATAAGACGCTAACATTTTGACAAAGGCCTTGTCAAGAGGGAAGTTGGAGTTCCATAGGTGCAGGATAGGGGTGGTTTATAATCCCTTTCTTATTGAGAGGGAGCGTTGAAAAATGCAAAAAGAAAGTCTCAATTTGATTTTTCCTTGGTCAAGTTGAGAAAAATTGAATTTCCACATCAACAAACAACTTGGATGCAGTTAACTTGTATGACATGGCTTGTGTCACTCAATTTACTTAGTAAATTCGTGTTAGAGGAGTTAGAGTTCAGTTAAGCATGCGTGATTGCTAATTGTATTAATCAAGGTCAGTTATTTTAAGTTATTATCAATTAAACTAGTTCTGACTGTTCAAGGACTAGTGGAAGGCCAGTTGTGCAGTGGGACTTCAGTCTTACTCAGTGATCATCCAATTAACTGATCAATCAACCTAAAGTAGCTAGTGCATGCAGAGAATTCGAGTTCCCCAGATGTGGTGGAAATTCCAAAGCAGTGTAACATCAGTTATAGACTAGTCTTGAGTGTATAGGTGTTGCATGTGGGAAGATGATCAACCTTGGGAATTGCATAATCATTTTGGAGGAAATTCCTAAATAATAGGGGCCTAATTTCGTCAAGAATTGCGTAAGGAAATAGGGGCTCAAGAAGAGGCAGAAAATTGACTAAGTCTAGGTCAAAGCTTCTGAGTGAGCAGAGAGATAAGTTATTCACTTGTAGGTTGGGCTCAGTGTAACACCCTCCTCCCACACTTACATAAGCCAACTGGTCCACTGGGGTAAATATGTGAATAAGAGTTACTATGATATGATTCAACCTCCTAGATCACCTTAAGGAAGTGGAATCGATGAACCAACACTTTATAGACCTTCCTCAGGTGCTACAGGATCCCCAGGAGATAACCAAACACTCCAGGTGCCCAACCCCTGAGTTAACTTAGATTTTCAATGAACTAAACCCCTAGTCGCTCCCATGAAAAGGCCTCAATGTGGCTGAAACCCTCTAGCTGTTCCCATAGGCTTGCTTCCCAGTGACTGCAACCTTTTTCAACCAGTTCTGTGCCAACGACTGCGAGACTTAAGCCATGTTCTCAGGCTAGGACCTAGGCCTCTACCCATAACTTGACGAAATTCTTAGAAATGATTAATAACAAGAAGACAAGACCTTTGTTACAAAACTTGAACAAGGAACTAACCGGACTTATCCTAATCATGAAAAAAATTTCGTCAAGCACATTAAGAACATGTAATGTACATGTCATATAAACACATATGAACATATAGAGCTCATACTTATCTGAGATTCGTAAAGAAGGTCTGATGCCCTCTCATAATAGCTGCATTATCATCTATTAGGTCATACATTCATTAACATTTCATTTAATAACCCAAACATGATGCGAGCCAAAACCAAATTCTGTCACAAACCATGCTTATAACCAACATATAACCAAAAAATTAACAATGATAGTACAACCATTAAAATCACATAGTAACAAGCACATTTAGTTATAAAAATCAAGAGGAAATATTCTTATTATTCATATGAAAAATCCAACCAAGTTAGGGACTTCCACATACCACCCGACCATAGATTGGGTTGAACCAAATCTTTGTTTCAACCAATCACCCTCGTCCAATATTCCAAGCATGAATGTGGGACTCACAACAAAATCGACCATGCTTCTGAGGCTTTACTGCATATCTTGTCAAATCAGTCATGGATTTCTAGGCCTGAAGCAAGCACCAATACAACCAGGCTTTAATGTATATCTCGTGAAGGAATTCCTAGGCCCAAACAAGAAACATACACTACCAAGATTTATCGCAATCCCACCACATACTAGTCCAAGGATCACTAGGCCTATACAAGCATGGATGCCTTAAGACCTCTCCACCTAAACCATGAGGAATTTGTTTGTCTCAAACCTCTAGGATTTACCATATATCCCGCTATTTACGGTCGAGGATTCCTAGGTCTAATGAGGGTATACACAACCAGGCTTTACCAAAATCCCACCTTTACCAGTCTAGGGATTCCTGGGCCTTGTCATTTTTCTTGAGACCACCTCACTCAGTTTCGAAACCATTTGGAAATCCAACTCATCCATGTAAGAAAACCCCATCACACCATGACTATTCGGAAATGGAAAGGCAGGTCTGAAAACCACTGTCACACCTGGAAAAACCCATGCTAATGACAACAAGAGAACCAAATACACACATGCATGTACCATGCTTGACAAAACTAGCAAGGAAATCAGACATCTAACTTGATACTTGCAAGTAATCCTGTTGTAACTGCTTGATATAGTTCTTCCTTTCTTGATCTTTGCTTCCCTTTTCTTTCTTTTCCTTCCTTTGCCTTCCTTTCTCCAATGCTAGAGTACTTTAAAAATGCTCTAAGTGTGCAAGAGTATGAGATACTATAGAGAATAGAGAGAGATCCAAAACTAAATTGACAAAAGGTTGTGAACGGATACCCACAAACCTTTTTGTTAACGAGGCCTCTATTTTCTTGAATTTTTATTATTTTTCCTTCATTTTCCTCCTCACCTGCAACCTGTGACCTTTCACCTTCCTTTTCTCCCAATTTCCTTTATTTTCATAAATAAAATGCCAATAAATGCCTCTTGCCTTTCCAAAGTCTTTTCCATTTCCATTGCCAATTTCCCCTTAGCCATAATAAATCAAATGAAAACACGTTAGGATGTTTTGCCAAACATTCAACTTGGAATAAGTGTCCCATGACCTTGGTCTTATTTTTCTTTTATTAACTTTGTTGCATGGATTTTTAACTAGGGGTTGTTACACTCAGATTGAGCTAGCAATTGTAATACATCTCTATTCATCATATTAATGGAAGCAAGCAAAGGGGTTTTTAGTAGATTGCTTTCCCCTAGAAAAAAATATTGTGTGCATGTGTGTTATTTCTCATTGCATGTTCGCGATTGATATTCTAAATTGTGAATTTAATTCCGCAAAAGAGTAGAGTAAGTTTGTGTCTTGTGGTTTTGATTAAAATTTCATGAGAAATTGCAAACCTACACGAAATTTCTACATACTCTTCGAGCCTCGTCATAATGAATCAAAATTAATCAAACAACACGTACAAATTCTAATCCCCTCTCATTTTAAATTTACGACCTCCAAATACAAAAAAAACCATATTCTTAATCATTAAACCTACAATTTTATTAACCTTTTCTATATATATATATATATCCTTATCCTATTATCAGCCGTATAAATATAACCAACAATGAATATATTCCTATTACGAACCATAAAAATATAACAAACAACGAATATATTTTCAAATGCCCAATAAAATGTTGTATACCAACCTAGCGCCATTCTCCTGCAATATGGTTCTCATAGCGCTAATGCTTAATCTCGAGGCATTGTCTAAATACTAACGCAGTTTCTTTTATTGGATTGAAATTTAAACATTGGTAAATTTGAAATGTCTATGGATGCATTGTTAAATTTGTGATTTTGGTCTTTTCGTTGCTTTTAAATATTCTAAAACTTTAAAGTATATATTTTATAAAATTAATTTATCAATAAAGAGTTATAAATAATGTAATTTTTCTTAATTGTGTAATGCTAATTTATTTAGCTCTAAAAAATAAGAGAGAGTTTGATTTAGTTATTAATTTTTAAATTTCTCAATCTTAATTTACACTATTCATTAATACATAAATCTACATCTTTATTTAGATCATAGAGAATATGGAAATATGCTATTGAAGAGAACCCTCCATTGCTTTTCTAATCCTTTTCTAATGTTTTATCCATTCAAGATGAACCCTTCACCAAACATTGAATAAGAAGGACGGAGTCTCTAAAAATGGTGAGAGAAGCTACTTGATTTTCTTTGGCTAATTGAATCCCTTGGTAAAGGGTATAAGCTTTAGCTTGCTTGTTTGTCACGCATCATGAGCCTCGTGATTACTTTTCAATTTTAACTTCCTTAGGGAAATAGAGCACCCCTCCCACTCTTGCCACCCCTATTATTAGTTGTTAAAATTATAAAAACTAAATAGTGAAATTAAAATTTCAGATTTTAAATTAATTTATTAACAAGGTTTTTTAATTAAAAATAATAACTTTTGGGGCAAGGTTTGTAGGTGAAATAATTTACTAACCTTTTTCTAGTCCGTTGAGAATCTAGGAGGTCATTGGAATCATAAAGCTTATTATCCTGGCATAGGAGGTTCTCCATTTTGAAGAATGGAATTTCTACACACCAAAACATTATATTGGAGTAGAATAATTTGATCCAAGGAGCTAACACAAGACACTGAAGCGCCAAATAAAAAACAAAAACAAAAAAATAAAAAACAATAATATAAACACCCACAATTGAGGCATTTTAACTAGAATTTAGCCCACAATTTCAATGTTTTTGTTTTGTCACTGACCTCTTGGTTTGTATGGATAGGTGAGACACAACTACCATATGAATTGTTCAAACACTGCACTATGTACAAGGCCGACATCTCCAACAACTACCATCACAACACCTTGCTAAATGCCACTTCGCCCAATTCATCTTACTGTGCCCATTTTACAACCATGCTCAACCAACATGAAGTGAGACTTCATATATAACGACCATACACAATGTTATATCTAACACTTAACTAGTAAACTAGTGCAACTTCTTAAAAAAATGATTGTATACGGCCTTTGAGGAAGTGATGCACCAAGTGCTAAGTAACTGGGCATCCATAACAAGACTTATTAATAAAGTGCATTCTTGGGAGAGAAAAAAACCACATCCACAAAAGGTTGAGACACAACCTTTCTAGTGAAAGACACAACCTAACTTCATAAAAGAAGTAAGGAAAAGGAACCAAAATATGTTGTGCACCATATCCCACAACCAAAACCGTTTATCATAACATTAGTCATGTATGTTTCCATAAATATTCAGAGGCACAACTTAGAAAGGAAGTATTGCTTCTATGGAGACATGCTACATAAATGAATGCACAACATCCTCAATCACATATTTGACAAATAAATATTGAGTAGGCCAAATTTATAGCAATCACAGATACAATTGTAGCAATCAACATCCATTTTAAAGAATAAATGTAAATTGAATTTTGTTCATTTTTTTGGTATGGTAAAAGTTATATCATGATTCATGTTGGAATTTTGTTGAGTGGTAAATTTTCCCCATTCTAAAATGCCCAATGGTTGTGTGTAATTTGTGACAATGGTGAGAAAACTACTATAACTTGATGGTTGTTTATCAAGCACAAATAATAAAAGGTTCTTGAATGAGAAACCCTAACTCCAAGCTATGTATACTATTCACATTATTCATGAAAATAAATGGAAAAAGGAAGAAAGAAAACCACAACATCAATAAGAGATTACAAAGAATGAAAGTATATCTCCATACCAAATAGATAGGGCAAAGATACACCTATAAAGAGAACTTGTTGAAGACTCGTGCACTCCAAAGCTCCTTCCTTGGGATGGTTCCTTGGTTTCTTTTGGTGTATGCATGATTCCATCCGTAATGTCTGATCAAGGTAACTGGAAATGAAATCCATTGTCAAGAGGAAGAGGTTCTCAATATTTTTAGTGTGATTTCAATAACATGTCCTTACTATGAATGTATTGATTATTGATGGAGAAAACTCAACCTTTATTTATAGGGAAAATAGTGTTGAAACCCCAATGAAATGGTCTTAAATAGTTGTTAAAGATGACCAAATCAAGCATAAGAACACCAATTAGGGTTGTAAAGGTCCACATATGACTAATTTTTCTTTTTAGGCAATTCCATGCCAAAAATAGTCAAAGTCAATTATTTGGTAGAGCTATGCAACTTTTGGGGGTATTATTTATGCTAGTAACACAAATTTTAGGGGTGTTATATGCACAATCCATTTTTGGTCAAAATGTGGATTTGACTTGGTATTTTTTTTATGTCAAATGATGGTACAAAATGGGTTGAAAGGGATGTTAAACATGTTAGTAATGGGATATTTTAGTAAGGTTTGTGGAAGAGTAACACGTGAGAACCTTTAGGTGATAACACTACTTTCTAAAAAAATCCATTAATGTTCTAGATTGATTAGAATTGTGACTTCTTAATTAGTTAGATTTTTGCAAAGGAGGAAGGATTTCTATATGATTAGATTACTTTATACACGTCATGGCACTTTCATTTTTCTAGCTACAATAATTTTGTCAAGTATGGAATTTTTCTATGAAGCAATGCATTCAAGATATTCCAATAACTTACACCGAATTTTGCATGGTGTTGCTCTTGATTATGTTTTATAGGATGATAAGAACCAATATGTGCCTTCATAATTTTTATCTAGTTCTAATACTTGGCTTAATTGGAGAGTTTAATCATATAACAATAAGAGTTCCATGATGTGTACACTCCAACAAATATATAAATATAGGGGCTACTCTATTTGTTGTCCAAACATAACAACCACAATCATCCCTAACTCCTAACAAATGAGGTGTACCTACTGAAATATCTCCAATTTGTTCTAAATTTTTCATGAATGTTAGATGTGTCTATCAATTCCTTGTTGGATTGCAACTTACATTTGATAAATCACACATGGAACAATAATATTTTTTTTCTATGTGGTTCACAGATCTAGAAAATCGGTGACCACTACATCCATGAAATATTTTTACTAGTTAGATCCACCCGAAGGGATCACTTCCTGCCAGCTCAACCATGGAGCCTGACCTCAAGAGTGTTGAGAGAATTGAACTCGTAACCTTTCAATAGAAAAGGTGCTTTAACGATAGGGACTTGACCAATTTAGCTAAACTTTGAGGATGGCATGGAATAATAATACAATAATGAATAAATTAACAAAAAATTCCACTACATCCATGACTAGGTTCATGCTTTGTTAAACCTTACATCAAACAATTCACTGGAATTTTCTTTTCAACTCCAATAAATATAGCACAAAGGAAAAATTTTAATCAAGAATAACAATATAAATTTAAAATCTAACCATGGAAATTCAATATTCCTTAGATACGATAAATATATATTGTTTCCTTTAGCATTAGATAACATATCCATTTTCAAACACTAGCTAGAATATTATACACTATTCCAATTATGAAAAAGGTCACTTGATTTTAGAGTTTTACAATGATTTCCTCTCCATGATAGTTGTGATCAATCGTATATATAGTTTGTCACTAGAGGAGGATATATATATATATATATATATATATATATATATATATATATATATATATATTTCCTCCTCTACTGCCAAACTATATATCTATCTTCAAACACTAGCTAAAATGTTGTATATTATTCCAATGGGAAAATGTTGCTTGACTCCAAGGTCTTACAACATTTCCCCACTCCATGACAATTGCTACCACTTATATATAAAGATAAAATGCAAATCATGTTTGTTAAACCCTTGACAAAGTTACATGTTAAACATAAATCCCATGTAAAGTCCTAGATGGTGAGTTATACTTCTACTTCTATATTGTTGTGGTCAGCTAGACCTTTTAATTGTAATTTTACCCTTTTTTTCCTATATATATACACACAAACACTAAAGAGACCCTAGTTTTAGGATAATCTCAAATTCTCTTTTGCATTGATTAATTGTAAAAGGAAGTCCCCCCCTCAAAGTGGATTATTATTCATTGAATTGTTATCATTTTCGATACATCTACTTCATAACATTTGGTTATAGAACCTATGATCCTAGGGTTTTTCTCTTTCAATTAGGACAATTTGGCATTTTTCCTATAACTTTTTTTTGGGAAGTTTCAGATAGAAAATTTTTAAGGAGACTGAAGTGAACTATTAGGGTACAATTGGTTAAAATTTTAGGTTTTTGTTTGTTATACTTTAGGAGATAGAGCCTATGGAAGACATGTTTTATAACTAATCCTTAAACTGATTTTAAATGAGTCATATTGGAAGTTTCCATATTACTCTTTTTATGAGAAGTCCCAGACAACATAATTTTGTGGAGACCAAGGAGAAATACCATAGAATATGTTGATACAAATTTTGCGTTTTGTTTCATTATATTTTGGAGATATAGTCTATGGAAGATAGGGTTTGTGGCTAATTCTAAAATCAATTTTAAAAGTCATCTTGGAATTTTTGCTATAATCTTAATATGAAATAGCAAATTACTTATGTAATTTTATTTATATTTTGATTCATTATATTTTATTGAGCTAAGAGGCTCATTCTACAACCATGTATGAGGGTGATGTGTAAGTAAGTCCGTCTTCAACATGGAGTCCACACGTGTATCTCTTAAAATAAGAATAAAATATTCTCTAAATAGAAATGCAATGTTCATTATAATAATAATCATATAAAGAAATCAAAAATGAATATGCTATGCATGTTTAGTTAGTTTTCCATATGATGTAATATAATTTCATGTAAAGTAATTAGAAGTAAAAAAAATGTTAAAATAAAATATTTTAAAGTTGCATATAATAAAAATATTCAATGTGGATGATCAATACAATATTTAATATGAATTAATGTTGATGTATACTTAAAAAATATATTAATAGCAAAAAAGTCATTTTAATCTGCACGAATAAAATTATGTATATAGTGTCTAAAGCTATTGAATTTTTATTTTATTTTATTTATTTATTTATTTATTTTTTTTTTTTTTTTTTTTTATGGTTAAAATGATTGAAGTAGTGTAATTGTTTTACAATTTGGTCATTTTTTAGGTATATATTTTTTTTTCGAAATCCAAATTTTTTTGGACTTACAAGTTAAAGTTATGTACTCTATATAGCATTCAAAAAGACAACTTAAAAAGTGAAAAATTACACATTGTATTTTGCACTCTCAAAGAAGTTTGCACATGAAGAAATTTAATCCCTCTTGGCTCATGTTAGATCTGTGCTTAAGATGGATCTATGCTGGTGATATATATCTTGTGGAAGTTAGGGATTTTTACTAGTCCTAAAATTAATCTTAAACAAGTCATTTTGGTATTTTTTCTATAGCCTTTTTAGTGAAGTTTTAGATTCTGAAATTTCAAGAGTTTAAAAAGTCATATTATAATATTATAGGCTAAAATTTCAAACTCAAAAGGGCTCAAATATTAGATGTATGCGAGGACAAAGGTCAGTAATCCAAACAATATCCAAATTAAAGTTTGAAAGGTAAGTAACTTAGAAGTGGCATAAATTTTGATTGGAAAATCTATTTCGAGTGATTAAAAATGTGTGATAAAGAGGAGTACTATTGTTTTATCATATGGAAAAGGGTTCTACAAGAAATACCATTAATAATCATAAGAACTCAAACATAGTCTTTGAAGAAAGTGAAGACTTATAAAGGAATCTAACCAAATTAAAGGACTGAGTTGATGAAATGAGTGGTAGTGTGTTGAAACAAGAAATTTTTTATCATACTGTCAGGAATACCTTAAAAAAATATGGATGAATGGAAAATAAGATGGATCAAAATAAGGAATAAACACAAAAATACACGAAGTAATAAACATAAAAGTCCATGAATGTAAATAAGGAAGAACTATGAAAATCCATGAATTTTATAGAAAACATTTTCTTAAAAAGGCTCCCTAAAAGGGATACAAATATACAAGGAAATCATCAAAATAAGGATAGAAAATATGTTGAGAATAAATCACATATTGATACTATTTTATCATAATTTGAAAACACAAATATTGAATCTTAGAATCATGATCATTCATCACTTCAAGATCCACATCATCAGGGCTTCAAGTTGGCTGCAAGGAACCACTTATTTATAAGATCTATAAGAGGAAGTTCGATGGTAAAGATCATATAACATGGATATTATAAATGGAATAATTCTTTGATTTACACTAAGTGTTAACCTTAGAAAATGATATGCTTATATAGTACAATGTATTTGTAAACAAAAAAATATATTCTATTGTGTCTTGGTACATTTTTACAAATGAATTGTAGCACATTATGGGGATATTAAGAGAAATGCATTCTTTAGTAAATTAATAAATATTTGGAAAATAGATCCAATTGTAGGGAAAATTAAACAATTCCAAAAACAAAGTATTAGGTTAAAGGAAATTCCAAAGGACAAACTATTAGATATTGCTATGGGAACTTTAAAGAAAAGCATTCAACATGATGTGGATATCTTTGAATGTAAATCCATAGAGCATGCTTTCATGCTATCAAGGAAAGTTGAAAGTATAAATATTCTACTAGAAGGGTGGTCACTAAAAACTATAGATAAAATCATGCTCCCTCTCCTAACTTCACTCAAATGACAAGGTTGACACCTCAACAAATGGATGAAAGAATAACAAAGGGATTATGTATCAATTATGACAACAAGTATATTAAGGGGCATAAATGTGGTGAAAATAAATTAGTCTACATAAATTGTGAAGAGGAACAATATAAATAATTGGAACCATCACAAGATCCACAGCTAGAAGAGAGTACTCCAATGATATTCAAAATTTTGGCCCCCCTTGTGTTTTTCAAGGTATTAACTGATACGCCTTCCAATTGCAATGGTCAAACTCCTGTCATCGAGGCTACAAGTGATAATATGTCCATGAAGCACACTACCTATGCTTTCATGTATGGATTCATCATTAACATTATGGTTTGTGGCATTTTTTATTCATTTGTTTAGCAAAGAATGTTTCAAAATTGCCTCTCCATTTATGTTTATGTAGGTTAATATAATTTGTTTTAAGAAAGTGTCAAAGTTTTACTTATGTGTACTTTTGTATCTCCCAAGGTTTTTGACAAGGCTACAACTAGATTAGAAGTTTCATCATTGTCAACATGAAACTCATACCAAGAAGCATACATTATTATGTCAAGGTTTTTAAGATGCAACATAAACCATCTGTAGTTCAATGTTGACATATTGTCACACTAGTTGACCAAGCTTCATCCACACCTGATTCCACATGCAATAATGAATTTGAACCCTCTCCATACTGGACTCTGTATCATCCTTTACCAATAGCCTCTTAGAGTTTCACTCCCCATTTACTTATTTAGGGTTACCTTAGAACTTAGAAAATTCTACCGTAAAAGATGAAAGATCTAAGTTCTTCTCCTAGTCACTAATGTTATTCTCTACCAAGTCGCAGATCCACCAACAATAACATTAACCCATTGTGTGATTTGAAATTTTCTTAGATCCTTTAGTTGCAAAATCACAAAATCACGACTAGAAAAGTTAGTAACCTCTACGACTTGGTCTCTTCTGTGACCTTGCACCTATGCTTTCTTGCAACCTCTCCTTTTGCAACCTATCCCCTTTTTTGTGACTTGCAACCTTTTCTATCCTTGTGACCTAACTATCATACTCCTAGTCACTAAGTCATAATCACAGTTGCAACAACCAATGACATGTGTGACTTGGTCTCTTGTGCAACCTTGTGACTATCCATGTGACCTGTGATCTACCTCTATTTGCAATTTTCAAATGAAAATTCCTTATTCGCAAAGTCACAAGATCACATCTGAGAAGATCAACGATAAATGCGACCTTCTCTCCCATATGACCTTGTGACCTATTTTTTTTCATGACCTCGCAATCTTCCCTCTCTTATGACCTGTCCTATCTATGCAACCTGTGACCTAGTGTCACTCTGAAAGTCCCTTGAAGTACCATTCATACCTACAAATTGTCCATGCAAATGAAAGCTATGACTAGTCACTATATTTGTGACTTGCGACTAGCCACTAGTTTTGTGATTTGTGATCTCTCTTTCCTTGTGTTTTGAGATTGCGACTTTTTCCTATGTCTCTTTGTATTCCTGTCTCTTCATCTTCCGCTACCCTTTTTCTTCCCTAAACCTTAGCATCATATGCGTATTGCCCCTTTATATTTTACACCTAGACTTTATCCTTCTTCATCCTTTTCATATATGCCCTCAGTCTCCAAAATGTCCTTTCCTTGCAACCACTACACCTCTACTGCAACCCACAATTGCTTCTCAAAATTAAACCTTCACTCTTCACCACTACAAGCTTAGATAATGACTTACACTTTGAGCATGAAAAGGACTCTTCGACTCCTAAATATTATTTCCATCACAAGTAATCATTTCCTGTCATTTATTCTTGTGACCTGTGACTAGATCTTCCTTATTTTTCCCTCAGGTTGTAAGTCGTGCTTTCCTTTATCACCATCCCCACTTGAATATGCGACCAACCCTGTGACTTGGAGATGCGACCAACACTATGAAGAGGAAATGCGACCAAAAGTATGACTTGAAGATGCGGCTGGCCGTTGCTAATGTGAATTGCGACTATTCCCTACTGATGTGGCTTGCAACTAGTCTCAGTTGATGAAACTTGTGACTAGTTACTATTGATGTAAATTTTGACTAGCCCCTGGTGATGAAACTTGTGACTAATCTCTATTGATGTAACTTGTGACTAGACTCTATTGATATGACTTGCGATTAGCTACTGTTGATGCAATTTGTGACTTACTCATAACTATCTACAAATGCGACTTATAACTAAGAATGTTCTCATCGCATGTTAACAAGAAAAGTCACACTTTGAAACTATGGCTGCCACCAGAAATTGTGATTGTGACTACAAGGGTGACTATGACTAGGATGTGCGACTATGACGACAAGGAATATGAAAGGTCAAGAGACAAAAGGGTAGATGAAAGGTTACAAGAGAAGGTGAAAGGTCACTCTCCTAATTTCTATAAATATACCCTTAGGCCTCATTTTAGGGAGGACTTTTGGCACTTGAGCTAGGACCAGGATTAGATAGCTATTAGTGCTTAAGGAGATATAGGCACTCAAATATTGGGAGCTAGAGGAGTAAGTTTGTGGTGAGGCTAGGTTTTTTCATTAGATAATGGCATGGGTAGCCCATGTTCCACTATTGGGATTTGATGAATTACAGGATATGTACTTGTACTGGCAACAACATCAGTAATAAGTTCTTCTTTTCTAGCACTGACCCATGCTTACTCATAGTAGTTGTATTGGTTGTCTGGTATTTTGATTGTATTTGTATGTGTGTTTTCATAGAGGAAATATGTTATGGACTAGTTTGTAATTGTTTCATGTGTGTTTTCTTTTGAATCTGTAACTACTTGTTCCACTCCATGCAAATGACCTATTGTGAACTAATTTTAAATAACCTATGGTATGTTCTTTTTCATGTGTGTTTAAGGCGGTTTTGGCTCACTGATCCTTCTCATGGCATAATTATTCTTATTTTTGTTGTAACTTTCTTGTACCTCTTTCTGCAGTTTGTCAATCTTGGGCTGAAATTGTTTCATTATCTAGGAATTTCATTCTTGTCCTCACTTTGACACCTTTTCATTTGACGGCCAAGAGTGAAAACATTTATGGTGACAACCAAACCCACATACAGGATGGGGCTCCTATCCTAGACAATGTGAGGTCTAATGTAGGTTTTAACCCTATGCAACAATTACCTGCAAACAAATTCTTAGAACATAAAATATACAATAGCAAGAACATAAAACAAATACACAGATATTTTCCCCTAGATCCCAAAAACGGGACTACCACATTAATTTTTCGTTATGTTCCTTTAAATTTTAATATATATATATATATATGCCGAAGCATTTATATAACCCATATTTATATTTATCGGCCCTATAAATATAACCAACAATGAATATATTCCTATTACGAACCATAAAAATATAACAAACAATGAATATATTTTCAAATGCCCAATAAAATGTTGTATACCAACCTAGTGAAAAAAATCAAAATCACTTAACTTTAATGTAGTATAACAATCTCCCCCTCCATGGTAAGCGTTGTCACACATCTATAAACGGAAAACATAACATAGATCATATTACTACCTGAGCCCATGGTGCCAATTGAAAACCAATTGAAAATCATCACATTTACGAAGATAAAATGAAAATCATGCTATAACTTTGAGGTGTCCACTGAAAACCATTACATGCAATCTACCAATAATACATGTAATATAAGGAAATATAATCCATTAATCCAGGTCAAATACCACAAGGAAATATACATAATTAACCGGATCCGTATGTTTACATCATGCATAAAACAAAGCTATTATGAAGCTATAAGCACGTGTTAGATTCTTATGCACTTTTATAAACCAGCATAATGGAATTATTATATTTTCATAATAAAATTGTTATATTTAAAATAAATATATATAAAATGTGGTGCTAATGACCCATATCCACCTCTTCTCTTTTCATGACTCATGCATGACTCCATCAACCAAGAATAATATTTACAATCACTAAAATAATTTTACGTGTAGGCCCATTCTCCTGCAATATGGTTCTCATAGCCCTAATGCTTAATCTCGAGGCATTGTCTAAATACTAACTCAGTTTCTTTTATTGGATTGAAATTTAAACATTGGTAAATTTGAAATGTCTATGGATGCATTGTTAAATTTGTGATTTTGGTCTTTTCGTTGCTTTTAAATATTCTAAAACTTTAAAGTATATATTTTATAAAATTAATTTATCAATAAATAAAATTAATTTTTTTTATATGTTATAGATAATGTAATCTTTCTTAATTGTGTAATGCTAATTTATTTAGCTCTAAAAAATAAGATAGAGTTTGATTTAGTTATTAATTTTTAAATTTTTAAATCTTAATTTACACTATTCATTAATACATAAATCCACATTTTTATTTAGATCATGGAGAATATGGAAATATGCTATTGAAGAGAACCCTCCATTGCTTTCCTAATCCTTTTCTAATGTATTGTCCATTCAAGATGAACCCTTCACCAAACATTGAATAAGAAGGAGGGAGTCTCTAAAAATGGCGAGAGAAGCTACTTGATTTTCTTTGGCTAATTGAATCCCTTGGTAAAGGGTATAAGTTTTAGCTTGCTTGTTTGTCACGCATCATGAGCTTCGTGAATACTTTTCAATTTTAACTTCCTTAGGGCAATAGAGCACCCCACCCACTCTTGCCACCCCTATTATTAGTTGTTAAAATTATAAAAACTAAATAGTGAAATTAAAATTTCAGATTTTAAATTAATTTATTAACAAGGTTTTTTAATTAAAAATAATAAATTTTGGAGCAAGGTTTGTAGGTGAAATAATTTACCAACCTTTTTCTAGTCCTTTGGGAATCTAAGAGGTCATTGGAATCATAAAGCTTATTATCTTGGCATAGGAGGTTCTCCATTTTGAAGAATGGAATCACTACACACCAAAACATTATATTGGAGTAGAATAATTTGTTCCAAGGAGCTAACACAAGACACTGAAGCGCCAAATAAAAACAAAAACAAAAAAATAAAAAACAATAATATAAACACCCACAATTGAGGCATTTTAACTAGAATTTAGCCCACGATTTCAATGTTTTTGTTTTGTCACTGATCTCTTGGTTTGTATGGGTAGGTGAGACACAACTCCCATATGAATTGTTTAAACGCTGCACTATGTACAAGGCCGACATCTCCAACAACTATCATCACAACACCTTGCTAAATGCCACTTCGCCCAATTCATCTTACTGTGCCCATTTTACAACCATGCTCAACCAACATGAAATGAGACTTCATATATAATGACCATACACAATGTTATATCTAACACTTAACTAGTAAAATAGTGCAACTTCTTAAAAAAATGATTGTATACGGCCTTTGAGGGAGTGATGCACCAAGTGCTAAGTAACTGGGCATCCATAACAATACTTATTAATAAAGTGCATTCTTGGGAGAGAAAAAAACCACATCCACAAAAGGTTGAGACACAACCTTTCTAGTGAAAGACACAACCTAACTTCATAAAAGAAGTAAGGAAAAGGAACCAAAATATGTTGTGCACCATATCCCACAACCAAAACCATTTATCATAACATTAGTCATGTATGTCTCCATAAATATTCAGAGGCACAACTTAGAAAGGAAGTATTGCTTCTATGGAGACATACTACATAAATGAATGCACAACATCCTCAATCACATATTTGAGAAATAAATATTGAGTAAGCCAAATTTATAGCAATCACAGATACAATTGTAGCCATCAACATCCATTTTAAAGAATATATGTAAATTGAATTTTGTTCATTTTTTTGGTATGGTAAAAGTTATATCATGATTCATGTTGGAATTTTGTTGAGTGGTAAATTTTCGCCATTCTAAAATCCCCAATGGTTGTGTGTAATTTGTGAAAATGGTGAGAAAACTACTATAACTTGATGGTTGTTTATCAAGCACAAATAATAAAAGGTTCTTGAATGAGAAACCCTAACTCCAAGCTATGTATACTATTCACATTATTCATGAAAATAAATGGAAAAAGCAAGAAAGAAAACCACAACATCAATAAGAGATTACAAAGAATGAAAGTATATCTCCATACCAAATAGATAGGGCAAAGATACACCTGTAAAGAGAACTTGTTGAAGACTCGTGCACTCCAAAGCTCCTTCCTTGGGATGGTTCCTTGGTTTCTTTTGGTGTATGCATGATTCCATACTTAGTGTGTGATCAAGGTAACTCGAAATGAAATCCATTGTTAAGAGGAAGAGGTTCTCAATATTTTTAGTGTGATTTCAATAACATGTCCTTACTATGAATGTATTGATTATTGATGGAGAAACTCAACCTTTATTTATAGGGAAAATAGTGTTGAAACCCCAATGAAATGGTCTTAAATAGTTGTTAAAGATGACCAAATCAAGCATAAGAATTCCAATTAGGGTTATAAAGGTCCGCATATGACTAACTTTGCTTTTTAGGCAATTCCATGCCAGAAATAGTCAAAGTCAATTATTTGGTAGAGCTATGTAGCTTTTGGGGGTATTATTTATGCTAGTAACACAACTTTTAGGGGTGTTATATGCACCATCCCTTTTTGGTCAAAATGTGGATTTGACTTGGTATTTTTTTGATGTCAAATGATGGTGCAAAATGGGTTGAAAGGGATGTTAAACATGTTAGTAATGGGATATTTTAGTAAGACTTGTGGAAGAGTAACACGTGAGAACCTTTAGGTGATAACACTACTTGCTAAAAAAATCCATTAATGTTCTAGATTGATTAGAACTGTGACTTCTTAATTAGTTAGATTTTTGCAGAGGAAGCATTTCTATATGATTAGATTACTTTATATGCATCATGGAACTTTCATTTTTCTTGCTACAATAATTTTGTCAATTATGGAATTTTTCTATGAAGCAATGCATTCAAGATATTTCGATAACTTACACCGGATTTTGCATGGTGTTGCTCTTGATTATGTTTTATAGGATGATAAGAACCAATATGTGCCTTCACAATTTTTATCTAGTTCTAATGCTTGGCTTAATTGGACTGTTTAATCATATAACAATCAAAGTTCCATGATGTGTACACTCCAACAAATATATAAATATGGGGGCTACTATATTTGTTGTCCAAACATAACAACCAAAATCATCCTTAACTCCTAACAAATGAGGTGTACCTACTGAAATATCTCCAATTCGTTCTAAATTGTTCATGAATGTTAGATGTGTCTATCAATTCCCTGTTGGATTGCAACTTACATTTGATAAATCACACATGGAACAAGAATATTTTTTCTATGTGGTTCACAGAACTAGAAAATCAATGACCACTACATCCATAAAATATTTGTACTAGGTAGATCCACCCGAAGGGATCACTTCCTACCAGCTCAACCATGGAACCTGACCTCAAGAGTGTTGAGAGAATTGAACTCGTAACCTTTCAATAGAAAAGGTGCTTTAATGAGAGGGACTCAACCAATTTAGCTAACCTTTGAGGATGGCATGGAATAATAATACAATAATGAATAAATTAACAAAAAATTCCACTACATCCATGACTAGGTTCATGCCTTGTTAAACCTTTCATCAAACAATTCACTGAAATTTTCTTTTCAACTCCAATAAATATAGCACAAAGGAAAAATTTAAATCAAGAATAAGAATACAAATTTAAAATCTAACCATGGAAATTCAATAGTCCTTAGATATGATAAATATATATTGTTTCCTTTAGCATTAGATAACATATCCATTTTCAAACACTAGCTAGAATATTATACACTATTCCAATTATGAAAAAGGTCACTTGATTTTAGAGTTTTACAATGATTTCCTCTCCATGATAGTTGTGATCACTCGTATATATAGTTTGTCACTAGAGGAGGATATCTATATATATATATATATATATATATATATATATATATATATATATATATATATATATTTCCTCCTCTACTGCCAAACTATATATCTATCTTCAAACACTAGCTAAAATGTTGCTTGACTCTAAGGTCTTACAACATTTCCCCACTTCATGACAATTGCTACCACTCATATATAAAGATAAAATGCAAATCATGTTTGTTAAACCCTTGAAAAAGTTACATGTTAAACATAAACCCCATGTAAAGTCCTAGATGGTGAGTTGTACTTCTACTTCTATATTGTTGCAGTCAGCTAGACCCTTTAATTGTAATTTTATCCTTTTTTTCCTATATATATACACACAAACACTAAAGAGACCCTAGTTTTAGGATAATCTCAAATTCTCTTTTGCATTGATTAATCGTAAAAGGAATTTCCCCCCTCAATGTGGATTATTATTCATTGAATTGTTATCATTTTCGATACATATACTTCATAACATTTGGTTATAGAACCTATGATCCTAGGGTTTTTCTCTTTCAATTAAGACAACTTGGCATTTTTTCTATAACTTTTTTTTGGGAAGTTTCAGATAGAAAATTTTTAAGGAGACTGAAGTGAACTATTAAGGTACAATTGGTTAAAATTTTAGGTTTTTGTTTGTTATACTTTAGGAGATAGAGCCTATGGAAGACATGTTTTATAACTAATCCTTAAACCAATTTTAAATGAGTCATATTGGAAGTTTCAATATTACTCTTTTTATGAGAAGTCCCATACGACATAATTTTGCGGAGGCCAAGGAGAAATACCATAGAATATGTTGATACAATTTTTGGGTTTTGTTTCATTATATTTTGGAGATACAGTCTATGGAAGATAGGGTTTGTAGCTAATTCTAAAATCAATTTTAAAAGTCATCATGGAATTTTTGCTATAATCTTAATATGAAATAGAAAATTACTTATGTAATTTTATTTAATATTTCGACTCATTATATTTTATTGAGCTAAGAGGCTCATTCTACAACCATGTATGACAGTGATGTGTAAGTAAGTCCGTCTTCAACGTGGAGTCCACACGTGTATCTCTTAAAACAAAAATGAATATGCTATGCATGTTTAGTTAATTTTCCATATGATGTAATATAATTTCATGTAAAGTAATTAGAAGTAAAAAAAAATGTTAAAATAAAATATTTTAAAGTTGCATATAATAAAAATATTCAATGTGGATGATCAATACAATATTTTAATACGAATTAATGTTGATGTACACTTAAAAATATATTAATAACAAAAAAGTCATTTTAATCTGCACGAATAAAATTATGTATATATTATATAAAGCTATTGAAAAATAAATTTTTTATGGTTAAAACGATTGTAGTGTAATTGTTTTACAATTTGGTCATTTTTTAGGTATACATATTTTTTTCGAAATCCAAATTTTTTTGGACTTACAAGTTAAAGTTATGTACTCTATATAGCATTCAAAAAGACAACTTAAAAAGTGAAAAATTACACATTGTATTTTGCACTCTCAAAGAAGTTTGCACATGAAGAAATTTGATCCCTCTCGTCTCATGTTAGATCTGTGCTTAAGATGGATCTATGCTGGTGATATATATCTTGTGGAAGTTAGGGATTTTTACTAGTCCTAAAATTAATCTTAAACAAGTCATTTTGGTATTTTTTTTTGTAGCTTTTTTAGTGAAGTTTTAGATTGTGAAATTTCAAGAGTTTAAAAAGTCATATTACAATATTATAGGCTAAAATTTCAAACTCAAAAGGGTCAAATATTAGATATATGCAAGAACAAAGGTCAGGAATCCAAACGATATTCAAATTAAAGTTTGAAAGGTAAGTAACTTAGAAGTGGCATAAATTTTGATTGGAAAATCTATTTTGGGTGATTAAAAATTTGTGATAAAGAGGAGTACTATTATTTTATCATATGGAAAATGGTTCTACAAGAAATACCACTAATAATCATAAGAACTCAAAGATAGTGTTTGAAGAAAGTGAAGACTTAGAAAATAATCTAACCAAATTAAAGGACTGAGTTGATGAAATGAGTGGTAGTGTGTTGAAACAAGAAATTTTTTATCATACTGTGAGGAATACCTTAAAAAAATATGGATGAATGGAAAATAAGATGGATCAAAATAAGGAATAAACACAAAAATACACGAAGTAATAAACATAAAAGTCCATGAATGTAAATAAGGAAGAACTATGAAAATCCATGAATTTTATAGAAACATTTTCTTAAAAAGCTCCCTAAAAGGGATACAAATATACAAGGAAATCATCAAAATAAGGATAGAAAATATGTTGAGAATAAATCACATATTGATACTATTTTATCATAATTTGAGAACACAAATATTGAATCTCAGAATCATGATCATTCATCACTTCAAGATCCACATCATCAGGGCTTCAAGTTGGCTGCAAGGAACCACTTATTTATAAGATCGATAAGAGGAAGTTCGATGGTAAAGATCATATAACATGGATATTATAGATGGAATAATTCTTTGATTTACACTAAGTGTTAACCTTAGAAAATGATATGTTTATATAGTACAATGTATTTGTAAACAAAAAAATATATTCTATTGTGTCTTGGTACATTTTTACAAATGAATTGTAGCACATTACGGGGATATTAAGAGAAATGCATTCTTTAGTAAATTAATAAATATTTGGAAAATAGATCCAATTGTAGGGCAAATTAAACAATTCCAAAAACTAAGTATTAGGTTAAAGGACATTCCAAAGGACAAACTATTAGATATCGCTATGGGAACTTTAAAGAAAAACATTCAACATGATGTGGATATCTTTGAATGTAAATCCATAGAGCATGCTTTCATTCTAGCAAGGAAAGTTGAAAGTATAAATATTCTACTAGAAGGGTGGTCACTAAAAACTATAAATAAAATCATACTCCCTCTCCTAACTTCACTCAAATGACAAGGTTGACACCTCAACAAATGGATGAAAGAATAACAAAGGGATTATGTATCAATTATGACAACAAGTATATTAAGGGGCATAAATGTGGTGAAAATAAATTAGTCTACATAAATTGTGAAGAGGAACAATATAAAGAATTGGAACCATCACAAGATCTTTAGCTAGAAGAGAGTACTCCAATGATATTCAAAATTTTGCCCCCCTTGTGTTTTTCAAGGTATTAACTGATGCCCCTTCCAATTACAATGGTCAAACTCCTGTCATTGAGGCTACTAGTGATAATATGTCCATGAAGCACACTACCTATGCTTTCATGTATGGATTCATCATTAACATTATGGTTTGTGGCATTTTGTATTCATTTGTTTAGCAGAGAATGTTTCAACATTGCCTCTCCATTTATGTTTATGTAGGTTAATATAATTTGTTTTAAGAAAGCGTCAAAGTTTTACTTATGTGTACTTTTGTATCTCCCAGGGTTTTTGACAAGGCTACAACTAGATTAGAAGTTTCATCATTGTCAACATGCAACTCATAGCAATAAGCATACATTATTATGTCAAGGTTTTTAAGATGCAACACAAACCATCTGTAGTTCAATGTTGACATACTGTCACACTAGTTGACCAAGCTTCATCCACACCTGAGTCCACATGCAATAATGAATTTGAACCCCCTCCATATTGGACTCTGTATCATCCTTTACCAATAGCATCTTAGAGTTCACTCCCCATTTACTTATTTAAGGTTCCTTAGAACTTAGAAAATTCTACTGTAAAAGATGAAAGATATAAGTTCTTCTCCTAGTCACTAATATTAGCCTCTACCAAGTCACAGATCCACCAACAATAACATTAACCCATTGTGTGATTTGAAATTTTCTTAGATCACAAAATCACGACTAGAAAAGTTAGTAACCTCTACGACTTGGTCTCTTCTGTGACCTTGCACCTATGCTTTCTTGCAACCTCTCCTTTTGCAACCTATCCCCTTTTTTGTGACTTGTAACCTTTTCTATCCTTGTGACCTAACTATCATACCCCTAGTCACTAAGTCATAATCACAGTTGCATAAACCAATGACATGTGCGACTTGGTCTCTTGTGCAACCTTGTGACCTATCCATGTGACCTGTGATCTACCTCTAGTTGCAATTTGCAAATGAAAATTCCTTAGTCGCAAAGTCACAAGATCACATTTGAGAAGGTGAGTGATCAATGTGACCTTCTCTCCCCTATGACCTTGCGACCTATTTTTTTTCATGACCTCGCAATCTTCCCTCTTCCTTGTGTTTTGAGATTGCGACTTTTTCCTATGTCTCTTTGTATTCTTGTCTCTTCATCTTCCCCTACCCTTTTTCTTCCCTAAACCTCAGAATCATATGTGTATTGCCCCTTTATATTTTACACCTAGACTTTATCCTTCTTCATCCTTTTCATATATGCCCTCACTCTCCAAAGTGCCCTTTCCTTGCAACCACTACACCTCTACTGCAACCCACAATTTCTTCTCAAAATTAAACCTTCACTCTTCACCACTACAAGCTTAGATAATGACTTACACTTTGAGCATGAAAAGGACTCTTCGACCCCTAAATGTTCTTTCCATCACAAGTAATCATTTCTTGTAATTTATCCTTGTGACCTGTGACTAGATCTTCCTTCTTTTTCCCTCAAGTTGTAAGTCACACTTTCCTTTATCACCATCCCCACTTGAATATGCGACCAACCCTTTGACTTGGAGATGCGACCAACACTGTGAAGAGGAAATCCAACCAAAAATATGACTTGAAGATGCGGCTGGTCATTGCTGATGCGAATTGCGACTAGCCCCTGCTGATGTGGTTTGCAACTAGTCTTAGTTGATGAAACTTGCCACTAGTTACTATTGATGTAAATTTTGACTAGCCCCTGGTGATGAAACTTGCGACTAATCTCTATTAATGTGACTTGTGACTAGACTCTATTGATATGACTTGTGATTAGCTATTGTTGATCCAATTTGCGACTTACTCACAACTATCTACAAATGTGACTTATAACTAAGAATGTTCTCATCGCATGTTAACAAGACAAGTCACACTTTGAAACTATGGTTGCCACCAGAAATTGTGATTGTGACTACAAGGGTGACTATGACTAGGAAGTGCGACTATGACCACAAGGAATATGAAAGGTCAAGAGACAAAAGGGTAGATGAAAGGTCACAAGAGAAGGTGAAAGGTCACTCTCCTAATTTCTATAAATATACCCTCAGGCCTCATTTTAGGGAGGACTTTTGGCACTTGAGCTAGGGCCAGGATTAGATATCTATTTAGTGCTTAAGGAGATATAGGCACTCAAATCTTTGGAGCTAGAGGAGTAAGTTTGTGGTGAGGCTAGGGTTTTTCATTGGATAATGGTATGGGTAGCCCATGTTCCACTATTGGGCTTTGATGAATTACAGGATATGTACTTGTACTAGAAACAACTTCAGTAATAAGTTCTTCTTTTCCAGCATTGACCCATGCTTACTCATAGTGGTTGTATTAGTTGTCTGGTATTTTCATTGTATTTGTATGTTGTGTTCATAGAGGAAAGATGTTATGGACTAGTTTGTAGTTGTTTCATGTGTGTTTTCTTTTGAATCTGTGCCTACTTGTTCCATTCCACGCGAATGACCTATTGTGAACTAATTTGCAATAACCTATGGCATGTTCTTGTTCATGTGTGTTTGAGGCGGTTTTGGCTCACTGATCCTTCTCATGGCATACTTATTCTTATTGTTGTTGTAACTTTCTTGTACCTCTTTCTGTGGTTTGTCAATCTTGGACTGAACTTGTTTCATTATCTAGGAATTTCATTCTGGTCCTCACTTTGACACCTTTTCATTTGATGGCCAAGAGTGAAAACATTTATGGTGACAACCAGACCCACATACAGGATGGGGCTCCTATCCTAGACAATGTGAGGTCTAATGTAGGTTTTAACCCTATGCAACAATTACCTGCAAACAAATTCTTAAAACATAAAATATACAATGGCAAGAACATAAAACAAATACACAGAGATTTTCCCTAGATCCCAAAACCGGGACTACCACATTAATTTTTCGTTATGTTCCTTTAAATGTTACAATATATCTATATATATATATATATATATATATCTATATATATATATATATATATATATATATATATATATATATATATATATAGACATGCCGAAGCATTCATAAAACCCAATCCATTAACACTGGATTATAACATAACTGTAGTTCCCTTAACCAGATCTACAAAATACCATGGGAAGAAAACCATCATGCCCAAAACCATGTGAAAACCCCATGAAAAAAACCATGGGTAGGTCCGCCCACCATCTTTGGGTCTGTGCCCCATCCTTGGGTCCGCATATATATAGAAAAAAAATTACGGGCCGCTGCCCTGGACCTCGTGTAGGGGAGTCTATCGCCCCCTTGTAAATCCCCTAATAGGGGGGGCTACCCCACCCCCCCAAGTGACCCCCTTGCTGTGACCGACACAATGAATGGAGGGAGCATATGACTAGTTGTGGAAAGAATATATCACACACCCAACAATCTAGGTGGGACTTCACACTGGGGAGACCCCTATCTATTGGCGACATCGAGCATCGTCAACACAAGGAAAGTTGAAAGTACAAATATGGCTACTAGAAGGGTGGTCACTATAAAATATAGATAACAACATGCTCCCTCTCCTAACTTCACCCAAATGACAAGGTTGAGACATCAGCAAATGGATGAAAGAAGAATAAAGGGACTATGTATCAATTATGACAAAAAGTATATTAAGGGGCATAAATGTGGTGAGAATAAATTAGTCTACATATATTGTGAAGAGTAACAAGATCAAGAATTGGAACCATCACAAGATCTATAGCTATAAGAGTCTACTCCGAAGATATCTTTTCATGCATTTCATAGAATCAATACTCCATAAGCCCTCAAGATAGAAGAATATATCAAAAATAAAAAGGTAATAGTGTTCATTGATCTGGGTAGTACCCATAACTTCATTAATTAAAAATTAGCAAAACATTTCAATTTCATTGTATTTCTAGCACCATAGTTTCAAGTAATAATTACATATGGAGGTGCCATAAATTTTTTAGGAAAGTTTCATAGTATTAATCTCAATATGGGGGAGTATTTATTGGATAGTTCCATGATTTCAATCCAAATGGGTGATGTTGATACTATATTATGGGTCCAAACGTTACAATAATTGGGAACAATTGTTCTTAACTTTCAATATATTTTCATGAGATTTTTCTTAAAAGAGAGGAACTTGAGCTTATAGGCATTCAAGGGAAATCCTCTAAAGTGGTAATTTCTAACAATATGACAAAATAATAAAAAAGGGATACCATAGTGTAATTTCACAATTATGCTCACTAGGTGTTCAAACATCTATATTCTCTATTATAGTGGATCTCCAAAAATTTATCAATAATTATTCCAAGGTTTTGGATTCCTAAGGGTTTTCCACCTACTAGAGATCATGACCATGATATTCAGTTGCAACTAAGAAGTGTACCACCTAAAATTATACCTTACATATATCCATATGCACAAAAAGTGTGATTGAGCATATGATTCAAGAAATTTCAGAGGATAACATCATTCAACCAACCAAAATGTTTTCTCTTCTCTAGTGGTGATAGTTGCCCAAATGGATGGTTCATGGTGTATGTGTCCATATTATATAAAAATCAAGAAGATGATGATAAAATATAAGTTTCCCATTCCTTTCATTGATGAATTATTAGATGAATTGCATGGAGAAATTTTCTTCACTAATTTGGATCTATGTTTGGGATGTCATCAATTTAGAATTAGGCAATAAGATATTCCCAAAACAACATTTTAAATTATGCCAATTGGACTTACCAATGCGCCTTCAACATTTCAAAGCTTGATGAATTCTATTTTCAAACCCTTCATTAGAAAATTTTCGTTAGTATTTTTTGATACATATTATTATATCAAATCTTGGGAAGAGGATATACAACATGTGGACTATGTCTTAAAGCTATTGGACAATAAATAATTATATGCAAATCCTTACAAGTGTGGCTTTGGGGTTCTAGAAGTGGAATATATAGGTCATATTACATATCTTGAAAGTGTCAAAGTGGACCCTAACAAAATTAAATCTTTCATGGAATGGAAAATATCCAAAACCTTGAAGAAACTTAGAGGATTCTTAGGATTAATGTGCTATTACCATAAGTTTTTCAAGAATTATTGTCAACTAATATCACCTATAACAATATTATTAAATAAGGAAGTATTTTCTTGGACTAAAAAATAAACCTACTTCTTTGAAAAACTTAAGGAGGCTACATGTACAATTCCTATCTTAGCCACACTTGACTTCCTTCTTCTTCTTTTTTTGTGGAGTGTGATGCCTTAGGTCATGGAATTGATGCAAGTTTAATGCAACAAGGAAGGCTCTTTTCCTTTGAAAGCAACCAAGTTAAAGTAATAAACTTGCTCAAAACAATTCATGAGTAAGAAATGTTAGCCATACTACACATAGTTAAAAAACGTCACCCTTACTTGATAGGAAGACACTTCAAAATATAAATAGTTTAATAAAATTTGAAATACTTATTGAAGCAATTACTATCATCATAAGAGAAAAAACATGGGTTACAAAGATACTAGGTTATGATATTGAAATTATCTACAAAAATGGAAAACATAATATTGTGGCAAATTCACTTTCAAGGAAAGAAGAAGAAACATATGGTTTACTATGTAATATTTCTATTCTACAATATAATTGGGTGGAAGAAGCAAGGATAAAATGGAAGCAATATTAAAAGGTATAGAAGATCATTCAAAAAATACAAGAGGACCCAAGTGCATTAGATAAATTTGTTTTGAAGAATGATCTACTTTGGTATCAATATCTCCTATGTTCATGTAATAATTACCATCTCAAAGAAAATGTCATTTTGGAATTTCCACTTCTCCTATAGGAGGACATTTATGGTTCTTGAAAACTCACCACATGATTAAGAAGGTTTTTTTTTTGGAAGTTCTTAAAAATGATGTTAAAAGTTTTATGATGGAATGTGGAGTCTGTAAATAGAAAAAGGAGAGACAATCAAGAGATAAGGTCTCCTACAACCATTAGTTATGCCAAGTAAATGTTGGGAAGAAGTTTCAATGGATATTTTTACATGTTACTCAAATATGAAGGAAATAATTTCACTATGGTAGTAGTAGATTGATTGATATAAGATGCCCATTTTCTTGGTCTTTCTCATCCTTTTAACAAAAGTATATTGATAGCACCATTCATGTAGACAATCCAAAACATAAATGGAATCCTGAATATTAGTTATTGTAAGTGATAGAGATTCAAATTTAACTAGAAATTTTTGGATTGAATTATTTTCTTGTTTGGGTACTCAGTTGGCTCATAGCTCATCTTACCATCCTCAATCTGATGGGAAATTAATATTGTGAATAATTTTTTAGAGGATATATACATTGCTTTGCATTTAGTAAATACACACAATGAGTCGTGGTTTCCCTTTGTAGAATGGTGGTACAACACATCCTTCAATACTTCATAAAAATTTACCCATTTATGACAATTTATGAATATCATCCTCCATCCATTACATCACTTTTAAATGGGCTGCAAAGGTTTAAGTAGTGGAACACCACATAGGGTACCAACAAGAGGTTCTCAAAGTATTAAAGGACAACTTGGTCATAACACAAAATATGATGATTCATGCAACAAATCAACATTTTCATGAAAGGGAATTTGAAGTGGGGGATTTGGTATTTTTGAGGCTACAATCATACAAAAATATGACCCTCAAGTAGTAAAATAAGGACAATAAATTCACGCCAGGTATTATGGCCCTTATATGGTGTTGCAGAGGATTGGAAGTATGAATTACAATTTATATTTGACTCCATATTCATGTGTACCTTTGACATTCCATGTTTCTTGTTCAAATAAGGTAATCAATGAAAAGAGCTTAGTCCAAACTATTTTACCAAAGATTAATGAGCAAGGGGAAATCATACTAGAAATAGAACGCATCCTTGAAATAAGGTTTAAGTAGTTGTAAAATCAAGAAATTAGTAAGTACCCCATCAAACTGAAGAACCTACTTGTGGAAGAGGTGACATGGGAAATTAGTTATTTATGCAGAAACACCTAGAGTTTATCAAGTGTTAAGGACAACACTTGTTTGAAAGGGATGAGCATGCTAAGCACATAAACCCCTTATTAAACCATAGATATTGAGTTATTACTTTTGTATTGTCATATTATAATGTCAGCTAGAAACTTTCATTATTATTGTATTGTGTCTCCTATATATATACCGAGTAGACCTAGACTTAGGATCATTCCATCTTGTCTTTTGTATTGGATTCATTGTAAAAGGAGGTTTCCCATCAAAGTGGATTCTATCCATTGAATTTTTATCATTTTTGAATTGCTTGGATCATTAAAATTTATTGGATAGTCCAATGATTGAAATCCACATGGGCGGTGTTGATGTTATATTGGTGGTCCAATGGTTAAAATAATTGCGAATAATTTCTCTTAAATTTTAGGATATTTTCATAAGAGTTTTCTAAAAATATAAGGAAATTGAACTTGGTGATTGTTAGGCTAACCTTTCTGTGTAAATTAGGACATAATATGTAGATCAATTTGGGTGCTGTTAAAGTAATAGAAGCACATTACAATATGTAGGGAATGAGGATAGAGTTTTTTTCAAGTTAGAATATAGAAACTAAATTAGGACTAAGTGCTAAATTTAACTAGTAGAGAGGTTAACTACTTATCGCCTGAGATTCCAAATTAAAAAAAGTCAAGAAATCAAATTAAGAAAGCATGAAAAAAAACTTTAAAATAAAACTAATCGAGTCATGCATCTTGAAAGTGAAGCACACACATAATTAAAATATGTTGAATGATCAATCATGCCCTAGTGTTGCAAATGTTGTCACTCCCGTGGTTCCTAAGGTACAGTTGTTGGCTCCTAGTCTTTTACACATCATGTATGGTTGATTTCAAGTATTAAAACTAAAAATGAGTTCTTGGAAATGGAAATGAAAAGAATTGGAAACAATGCTTAGGTAAGTCTAGTTTGATGTTCTTTGCATGCACTAGAGCCTTTTCCAAAATAGACAGATAATGGACGAAAAATCCTTGTCTTTTACCCAACCCAACAATAAGCTCGATTGCCAAGTTATTGGATAATCTATGAAACCAAGAAATAATTAATATATGAAAGCAAGAACTATAATTTCCAAGGCAACACTAGTTTGATAAATTATGCATGCACTAAGGAATTTTCCAAAATAGAGATATAACAGATAAAAAATCCTAGTCTTTTACCTAGTTTAAAAATAAGTTTGTTTTCAAGTGAGTTGATCAACCTATGATAAAGTGACACAATTTTTCCATGAAAAATAGCTAATCAAACATGTATGGGAAACACATTATAAACAAGTATAAACAACAAATTTATGAACAAATATGAACACATAAAATCATAGAATTGAAAATATGAACAAGATGGCTTAAATATCATGAAACAAATTATTTTCTTGCATGAATATAAAATTAAAACATGTGAAAATGTGCACCAACATCTACAAGAATGCACAATAAATGGAAACAAATGCATATGCTGAGGTTGTGGGGGCCTTTCGCACCTTAGCTTGCGCACTAGGAGCTACCAACTAATGAAAACTCAAAAAGGATTGCATATATTGATTGTAATGAAGCGTAATCAGAGATTCAATATTGAAGTTTATAAAAACTAAGCTCACAATAGAATTATAAAGTTATTAACAACAAGCTTCACTAGCTTTTCTTTTATATATAACTTTTGAAACAAACTACTAAAATTCCTCTATGCTACTTAAAAGCTTTCTTCTTGATAAATTCAACCTCCCTCATGGCTTAGATCATGGAAGAAATGATGTTCAAACAATTCTAGGTGGATTCTTTGACTTAATCTGTGTTTTATTAGCCACAGTGGCTATGTTGATCACACATTGACCAGACCTATGCATGTCATTTCTCATTAAACCAAGGGGTATTTTACCAACTAGGGATCATGGGCAAAAAACCCATGTCTTCATTTGTGCCCAATTGATTTGAAACTATCAAAAAGAGTGAAAATTTATGAGAATTAATATTTTCTTGTTAAATATGGAAAACTAATTTTACAATGTAATCAATTTCATGAAACTTTTGAAAATTTAAAATTAATAACAAAACACCTTAGGGAATGATTTATTGGCTGAAATATGTTCAAAAAGTGACAAAAGTGATGTAAAATGGATTTATTATGGCTAGGATGGAGTGTTTTATCATGGAAAAATGTCTCCAAAATAAAATGATGGTAGAGGTATCCAATGGAAACCATATAAAGTGATAATCTATAATATCTAGACAAAATTACTTAGAAAGAGACATAATTACGTAATTGCACAATTGTGCTAATTAATTGTTCAAACATCAAGACCCATTACTCGAGTGGATCTCCAAAACATTATCAACAATCATTATAAGGGATTTAAAGAGATGTCTACAGATATTTGACTTCCTCAAAATCATTACCATGCTATTTTTTTGTAGCCAATAAGTGTACCACCTACCATTAGGCCTTATAGGTACCCATATGCACATAAGAGTTGGACGAAGCATATGATTTGAGAAATGTTAGAGGTTGGAATCATTCAACCTAAAGAAAATTCTCTCTACACTAGTGTTGATGGTTTAAAAGAAGGAAGGCTCAAGGTGTATGTGTCCAAATTATAGAAAACTCAAGAAAATGACCATCAAAAACAAGTTTCCTATTCATGTCATTGTTGAATTAGTAGATGAATTGCAAGGAGAAATTTTCTTTACTAAGTTGGATCTATGTTCTAGATATCATGAAATAAAAATGAGGGAAAAGGACATTCCAAAAATAGTATTTAGAAAAAATGAAGCTCATTATTAGTTTTTGGTGATGTGATTTGTGCTTATTAATACACCTTCAACATGTCAAATCTTAATGAATTCTATTTCAAAATACACCCTTATAAAATTGTTTTAGTAGTTTTTGATGATATATAAATCTACAAAAATCTTGGGAAAAGCATGTACAAGATGTTGATAGGATCTTAAAATATTAGAAGAGAGACAACTATATGAAAAGCATTCCAAGCATACATTTGGGGTTCAAGAAGTGGAATATTTGGGTCACATTTTATCTCATGAAGGTTTCAGTGGGGAGCCTAAAAAAATTAAGGCTATAATGGAATCAACAATTTTGAAAACCTTAAAGAATATTAGAGAATTTTTAGGATTGATAGTATATTACCACAATTTTTCTAAGAAAGATGGTAAAAAAGAAACACCTTTAACCACATTATTAATGGAGTCATTTTCTTGTACTCGGAAAACAACAAAATATTTCAAAAAACTTAAGGAGAATATATGTGTTACTCTTATTTGACTACAATTAACTTCACAAAAACCTTTATTGTGGAGTGTGATGTGTCAGGCCATGGCATTGATGCAATTTTCATAAAAGAAGGAATGCCTCTTTCCTTTCAAAGTATCCAGGTTAAAAGAAGAAGAAGAAATTACTTAAACCCATTTATGAAAAAAGAAATATTGGCCATATTACATGCAGTGAAGTAATACCAACCTTACCTAATACGAAGAGACTTCAAAGTAAAAAAAAATGATAATAGTTTGGATTACTTCTTGGAAAAAAAATTATCTTTAGAAGAGAAACAAAAATGGGTTAAAAAGATCCTAGATTATGAATTTGAAATCATCTATAGAAAAGGAAAACAAAATGTCATATAAGATGCACTTTTAAGTAGAAGAAATATAGTGATCCATAAACCACCACAAATATTCCACAAGGCAATTTGTCAGAACAAATCTAATAAAATATATTAGAATATCCAAAATCTACATTATGAGGGTTAATTTCTCATAGATTTCTGGATTTTCTAATTACTATGTTGTGCTTACACATGCAACAGATAAAATAGGATATAAAACAACGAAATAAAACTCATAAACATCAAATTAACACAAGATATAACTTTGGAAACCCTTTCGGGATAAAACCTAGTTGGAAGGTGAGACTACTCTACTCTCTTTCTCTGAATGGAAAATGGATGTGAATACAAAGGAGTGAGACTTATGGGCCACGGGATCCTATATTATACAAACACTCTCTGTTTTATCACTCCCTATCCACTATTGACTATCATTCTCATCTATGGAACAAAATGCACTCAAATAGAATAAAACTCCTTTTCCTCCTAGTGTCTTAGTTATAACACAATCCAATAGCTTACTAGTGGTTACGTTTTACTTCCTTAACTCTTGACTAGAGTTACACTATTGACTCTTCTAGAGTCTTCATCATGATCATGTGGCTAGCCCTTTTTACATGAATGATGGGGGAATATTTGGCATCCTCTCAAATTGTGGTGGTCAAAACAAGGAGATCAACTTTTGAATGGAATATATTTTGCATACATACTCTGATTTAGGCAATTTTTTCATTTTGTAAAGGTATCAATGTGTTTAATAACACTAAAATATTCCACACATAACCAACAAATTTTTACCCCCCAAAAATGCCATTTGATGCCTCAAACTGCGTATGGAAGGTTTTAGACCCCAATTCACCGAACTAGAACCCGCTGATAAAAAAGGTCCTATGAGATAATTCCTCCACTTTTTTCACTCTAAAAGAATAAATATGGATTAAAAATAATATAATTCCACAATTTGAATCACACGGCCCCATGTTTGGAGGATTTTGGTCCCAAAAATATTTTATTGAAAAAGGTGAGAACAATTTCCCTCCACCTTCTCTTAGGTGTACCAATTAGCTTTTCCTACACTATTTCCTTTCATCCAAATTTTCCAAAGGTCATGTTGCCATTATCTTGTAGTTATGGTCCTCTTTTGCAAAACTATATCTTCTATGAACTCTGCTTAAGCATTTGGTGCTAAATCCTCTATAGATGGTAAAGTTTGTTCCCCTTACTAAATCTACCATGGAAGGCTCATAGAGTTTCAAATTATCTACCTTCACCACTTAGTAAATGTACATGTATAGGAGTAGACTGAGTCTACCCTATAGACTCTCCTTTTTAACTATAACCATACTATGATTCCCACCTTGAAGAACTTCTTTTTTCTGTGTTGATCATGTCCGACCTTATATTTTTCTTGTGACTTATGTAGTATCTCCAGTACTTGTATACATATTTTCCTGATATTATCAACAAATTTTCCTACCCTTAAGAAATCCCCTATAAAATCCTTCCTAACTCCTCCTTGATGCCCATATGCAATATCCAAGTTGAAGGTGACAAATATCCGAAACAAGTTTCAAATGAAAACTTAGCAGTAGAAGTGTGGATTTCTCTATTATAGGAGTGTTGCATATATACCATATTTTGATTCCAAGTCACCATATGCTTCTGATTGTAACCCCACAAAAGCTACACCAAATTCCTATTTACTACTTTCATTTTCCCATCTATCTGTGGATGGAATGTTGTAGACCTCCTCAACTTGATGTCCATATTCTCCCACAATGTAGTCAAAAATGCAACGAGAATCTTGTGTCCTTGTTTGAGATGATGCTCCTTGGTATCACAAAGTGCACCTAGACCTATCTAAAGAACAATTTTGTTACTTTTGGCTTGCTATTGGTATTTTTTATAGGGCATTAAAACACACATTTTTCTAAATCTATCAACTACCGCAAATAGGTAGTCATGTCACTTCCTAGTCATTGGTAAACCTCCCAAAAAGTCCATTGAAAGGATTTCCAAAGGATGATTAGGTACATGTAAGGGATGATATAGATCCTATTTCTTGTTACTAGGCTTGCTATTACAATAAAGAAATCTTCCCCTTAAGAACCTAACTACCCATTCTTGCATCTTGGGCCAATACGCACATCTTTGCAAGTTGGCCATTTTCTTCCCTACATCAAAGTGCATTACAACCTTGGAGATGTGAGCCTCTATAATAATCTACAATCACTCACCTTTAAGGACACATAACTTATCCAACTTGTACAGTAAAACATCTTAGAGACAATAGGAAACTTGTTGTCACCATTGTGCACATTAATCTGTCTCTATAATTGTTGAAACGCCTCCTTGAAGTCCACATCCTCTTAATATGATTCTTTATATTCATTATGGTTCAATGGATCCATGTGCATTAGAGTTCCCAAAGTAGTGATCTTTGATGTGGTTTTCCTTAAAAGCATGTCGACCAACTTGTGTATGCTTCCCTTCTTGTACTTGATCACTAAATGAAACTACTGTAGAAACCCCATCCACTTGTAATTCCTGGTATGTTGTAGATTATTTCTAGCTTGCAAGTATTTTATAAGTGGCTAGTGATACATGTAGATTACTATCTCCTTTCCCACAAGATAGTGTTTCCACTTCTTCATAGCTTTCACAAGGGAATATGAAGCTCCTTGTCATAGGTAGGTTAGTTGAGATTTCCCCATGAAATACTTCAAAATGGTAACATACAAATCTTAATCCCTGCATCAAGACCACTCCTATAACATACCCAGTCATTTTTTCTCCACTTCAAATGGCTATTAGGAGATTGGTAATGCTAGAATAGGTGTTTAATTAATATTTTTCTTTAACTCCTCAAAGGCCCTCTACTAACCCATTCCCCACTAGAAAATCTTACCACTTACTATTGTGGCATGGAGTGGTGCTACTATTACTTAAAAGGAGGCTATGAATTTCCTTAAGTACTATTCTTCCCCAATGGAGCTCCTAATGTCATAAGCATTAGTAGGCACTGACCACTTCATGATGGCCTCCATCATGGCAAGATCTATCTTCAACTCTCCTTCACATATCACATACCCCAGATACAGCAAAGACTATTGTGCAAAGTCATATTTCTTGAGGTTTTCCAAAAAATAATTATTCTTTAGCATCTCTAACACCTACATCAAATGTGAGGTGGTCCTCTCAGTTAGCATACCCAGAAAATGAAAGTTTTCTCTACGATTTTGATTTGTTGAGATCACATAGAGGGC
Source organism: Pinus tabuliformis (assembly GCA_031772625.1). Taxonomy (NCBI): domain Eukaryota; kingdom Viridiplantae; phylum Streptophyta; class Pinopsida; order Pinales; family Pinaceae; genus Pinus; species Pinus tabuliformis. The sequence continues at coordinate 1,524,147,950 of CM062816.1, forward strand.
ATGAGAAAGAACATACATAGACAAAAAAATTGTCCATTATGTTTTTAATTTTTTGATATCATATAGAGTGTAGGGAAAAGAGAATATATCGTCTAGAAAGAGTACCAGGAATAAAAATAGAAAACCAAAACATGAACTCTGTAATATTTTTTAAAGGGCATATTCAAAGTGTATACTCTAGATATAATGAAATGATTCATATCTGAGGGAAAAAAATACATTTTCCAATGAAATGAAATGTGCTCTTAATTGAAAACAAAAATTTGGATGCAATCAAATAGTCTATTCAAGCGAAAAATGTACAAAAATAATATCTATGGGAAATGTGGAAACACAAGCTCAAGATCTCAATCAACAATGGGAGTATCTCTTCAAACATGCTCTAATAACATGTTTACAAAAAAAGGGCATTCCATACGGGACAATAGTTTCTGATCTATCCTTTTGTAACAATCAAAATATGGATTATAACTAATCTATAAGAGATTGATTGTTTCTAATCTATCCCTTTTGCAACAACCAAAAGATGAATTATAACTAACACAATGGCAGGAAATGAGGTCATTATGATTGACTATTTATTCATATAGAGGGAAGGATCACCAAAAATAGTTTATAAGGGATAAATCACTGCTGGGAACAACCATGCCACGAAGATACTGTGCTCGAGGAACTATGGGGTAATGTGTTTGAGAAATATGACATCATGTTTAATGTACTAGCCTATAGTTAATTATGCTCAAATTAAAGCTTATGTTTCTTTGTAAAATTTAAAGAATGGATAAGGGATGGAAACCTTTGTTTCCAATGAGTGAGGGATGAACTCCCTCATGAAACATTTAAGGGTGAAAATGAAAAAATTGGAAAAACATTTTGGTATATGGAGAGAATTTTCACTATGTTCGAGAAACTATCGAACGAGAAAAAAAGATAAAATATTTTCTCGACTGAGAGTTTGAAAGTTTCTCAGTCGAGAGTTCAAAATTCTTTCGGCCGAGAGTTTTGGATTTTTTTTTTTGGGCACAAATTATTGACCAAAAGTTTAGATTATAACTATGACAAGCAACAGCCTTAGATTCTAATTTATTCTCTCAAATGAAAGTTTGGTTGAAACTAATTTCTTGAGCACAAAATCTTGGCCAAGAGTGTATATTCTATTTAAAATATCTCAAAAGAGAGTTTAGATTCCATTTAAAAATTGTTGCCGAGAGTTTAGATTCTATTTAAAACTCTCATCTGAAAGGTTGAAAGGTATAAATTGGAAAAAGTGTGGAGTTGACAACCATTTCTTCCCTCGCCTCTAAAAACCATTCTAAAGTATTTGATGAGGCAGTTCTCAACTGCCCTACCTATGACAAGGAGCTTCCTATGCCCTTGTGTAAGCTGTGAAGAAGTAGAAACACTATCTAATGGGAAAGGAGATACTAATCTACATGTATCACTAGCCACTACAATACTTGCAGGCCAAAAATAAGCTACAATAGACTAGGAATTATAAGTGGATGGGGTTTCATCAATAGTTTCATTTAGTGATCGAGTACATGAAGGGAAACACAAACAATTAGGTCAACATGCTTTTAAAGCCACCCAAATCAAAGATCACAACTTTGGGAACTCTAATGCACACGTACCCATATATTAGGAAGAAACACCTTTTTTAGATGAAATGAAAGTTGTTCTTAATTGAAAACAAAAATTTGGACATAATCAAATAATCTATTCAAGAAAAAAATTTACAAAAATAGTAGATGTTGGAAATGTGGAAACAAAAGCTCAAGTTCTCAATCAACAATGGGAATAGCTATTCAAACATGAACTAACAACAAGTTCAGAAAATAGAGCATTCCATTGGGACAATAGTTTCTAATCTATCATTTTTGTAACAAATGAAAGATGGATTATAACTAATCTATCCCAAGAGTTTGGTCAAAGAATCTCTCTTGAGACTGACCCGATTATTTTATGAATCGACGCCCATTTCAATGTACAATTCTGTTGGCCAATATTTGTATAAATTCTTGGCCAAAAGTTTCCTTTGAAGAAAAGAATGTCAAAGTGTGAAGTGCAAAACACAAAGTTCATCTTTCGAGAAAATTTATGTTTTGAAGGTACTATAAAGATTGTTTTTTTTATATGAGGAAAACATAGATGATTTTTTATTTATTGAAAGAAGTGGCCTTATTTTATTGTTTTTCTATGAAAATCAAATATTGTTATTTTTTTCTATGGAAAACATTTTTTTTTAAGGGAAAAAGGAGATATATATATATATATATATATATATATATATATATATGAGAAAATGAATATTTTAGGGTAGAGAATGAACCGTATTTTATTGATTTTCTATGAAAATTGAATATTGTTATTTTTCGCTTTGGAAATTAAATATCAAATTTTTTTCTATGGAAAAATATATTTTGAATGCGTTTTTTCTTTTCTTCTAAAGACGAAGATATATAGAAATTTATTTTAGATTAAATTATGAATCACCATTAAAACATTATGCTTTGAGATATTTGAATTTTTCTTGAATCACTTGTACTAAAAGGTTGAACTCACTTGTGTTTTCGAATTAGATTTTAGATTTCTAAATTTTTGAACATGGGAAACCAAAAGAATTTTAAACAAAAGTATAGTCTTATTAAAAGTGATTTAAAGGAAGAAAATGAGAAACTAAAAGCAAAGAGGAGAGAACTAAGAGAAAATAGAGAGGTTGAAAGAAATGTGGATATGTCAAATGTAGAGTTTGAAGGAGATGTGGAGGTACCAAATAAAGAGCTTGAAGGAGATGCAGGGGTACAAAATAGAGAGCCTGAAGGAGTTGTGGAGGTACAAAATAGAGAGTTTGAAAGAGATGAGGAAATGAGAGATGTCGAGGAACTTTTCAACAAGAATATCGATACTACTTGTGAGTCAAATAATGTTTTAAATTTTGAATAAATTGTAATATTGGGATTAAATTATATTTAAAAGTTGTCATTATAATTTATTTTAATAATGTTCAATTTATATGTTTCAAGTACAAAATACAAATTTATATATTTTTTTATGCATGGACAACATTGAACCTGCAAGAAGATCCTACCACATATATAAATGCACAAAAATTATATGGAAGATACAAGAACATTGTCTTTGATGATAATTTTCTAGAGAATATGGATCGAACTAAAATGGAAGAAATTGGGTCATTAATGCATGAATGGGCAATTTGAAATAAAGTATATAAGGTGGTAAAAATGTTTTTTTAATCTAAATCTATCATATCACAAGCTTAAATGTTACATAAATTTTTCAAACACAAATATCTAAGTGATGAAATTCAATTACTAGGCATTAGATATTCCAAAGAGGTGCAAGTAAATCAGTTGGTACAAAAGAATATGACATAAACCCTTGTAACACTTGCAAAAAATCAATCTCGAGATGGAAAAACTTCTCGTAGAGCATTATTAATATGTTTGGTTGGAAAAGGAACTGCATCGCATCAGTTGAGGTCAGTGGAAACAAGAATATATAAAACATCAAGAAAACGTCCATGGAGGAAGGATTCAAGGAGATGAGAATGATGATCTTGCATGTTGGGCTAATATATGTAGGAAATCCTATCAAAATAGACATCCAGATAATGTGAGAGATAGGGTGAAAGAGTTTTGGAATTTAAATTCCAATGTGTTACCAAATGAAAAGGAAGTTGTGTGACATTGTATATCTAGACAACATTATGAAAATCATGCCAAACAAATAACATAAGTTATCCAAGTGGAGTTATTTCTGAATTTTATGGAGAGTAATGCTGATGTGGAGATTTCCCTTTGCACATTTGTGAATATTAAACCATGTTATGTCGAGTCTGTGGTTGTTCGTGACACATGTTATTGTTGATACCATGTAGAATACAATTATATTATGTGGAATTTATAAAATTTAGCATAGAATATTGGTCCAATGATCCTCCTTCTTCAAGTGTTTGTGAATTTTTATTTAAGATATTATGTGGTCACAAAAATGACCAATTATTTTATAAGAAAAACGTGTTGGTGGAAGAAAATGCAAAGAATTCTCTCATTTGGCACTCTTTGATGCTAAGTATCCCATTGATTTGAATGATTTGAAATTGTCAAATGTCACTGTGAAGTGGAGAAGATATGAATATGTTATGTACAATGTCATTGCAGATTCAACATTAACACCAAGAAAAATCAATTTAATTAAAGACGACATTTCTATGACATGTTTTATGGAGAAGTTTAGGGAGAAAATATACGAATATATTAAGTACTCTCACAGAGAAAAATGGAAAGACTTATAGTTCAAACAATCACATGATGTGCTCCCAGAGGGAATAATATTACCAATTGTTGATTTTGTTGAGAATTACACATTCGCTCCACAAACTAAAATATAAAGTGAATTTTATAATTTAGACCAGGCCTTTATACTCATGCAAATTTTGTATAGGCATGCAAAGCTTCATACCAATGGTTCTGATAGTAATGAAAATAATCATGAAGTGATTAAAGAGTACCATTTATACATCAATGATGATCATACACATAGTACATGTTTTGTTCAACATTGTAAAAATATTCTTTATAAGGATTTATCATAACAAAAAATCACTTTTAAAGAACACTGGGTATGGTCAGATGATTGAGACGGTTAATTTAAATCATCACGATAATTTCTTTGGTAGTCTCACATTCATAAAAAAAACTGACATTCGTCATAAATGGAATTTATTTTATGCGGGGCATGGAAAAGGAGATCATGATGTTGTCGGGGCATGCATAAAACATATACTTAGGAGGCATCAATCCAATCGAGAGGCTTCCTGACTTGTAGATTCAAATGATGCTATTAACTGGTACAAACAAAATCTAAGCCATGTATCGAATCCAAGGATGTGGATTATGTGCATATATATATATATATATATATATATATATATATATATATATATATATATATATATATATATATATATATATATATATATATATATATATATCATGGCAAAGGAGAGCATGATGGTGTTGTGGCATGCGTAAAATTAGGATGCATAAATTGAATCAAGAGTCTTCCTGACTTGTAGATTCAAATGATATTGTTAACTAGTGCAAACAAAATTTAAGCCATGTATCAAATCCAAGGATGACTCATGTTCATAGGTAAGTGTGTGTGTGTGTGTGTATACATGTGTTTTTCTATTGAAATGATATATTTATAAATAAATAAATTCAACTTACATGAGTTTTTTTGTCAAGAAGTTATTTTGGAATATTGCATTGGATGATGTTAATAGATCGATGCCATATAATTGCCAACAAATCCATGGAACAAGAGGTTTGCACTCCGTTGGAAATGAGAAAATGATAAATATATTCTCAATTTAGAAATGAAATTACTCTTGCTTCTGTCTTGCATGTATTGATGACATGGACTCCACCATTGAGTGTGTAAACCATAATAACAAATATTTCAAACCATGGATACATGAAGAATTGAACTATTTCCCCCACTTCCAAAGTTCACTGATGAGCAGATGACCAATGAAGTGGTTGTGATTGATAAGGATTTTGATCATCTTTCTGATATGGTTAGAGAAGGTCATGTATTAGCTATCATTGCACCAGAGGATAATCCAGAGAAAGTGTGTTATTATTTATTGTGATGTACTAAGCAAAAAAGCACATTGTTACCATAGTGTAAAGAACCTTCAAATTATACATATCCAGTTGGTTTAGTGGTGTTATTAGGGAATTTATTTGAAGTAAAGAAGTGAAGAAGTGAAGAGTAGACAAAATCTACGACAATGGAAATTATCAATAAAATATCATGATACCATTCTTGAAAATTTGCCACTAATACATTTCTTATGAATGGAACACATTAAATTATATTAAATGTAGTTATTTTTTCCTAGATAGTTACACTATTGGACAATAAATTTATAGCCTATGTATTATGTTGTATTGAATTTAAGGAAACACAGATTTGTACATTTTTGATATATATATATATATATATATATATATATATATATATATATATATATATATATATATATATATATATAGATAGATATATAGATATATAGATATAGATATATCAATTCCATTATATATATGTAGTTAGTTAAGCTTTGTTAAATTATATTCCTTGTCATATTATCATATTGTTATTGTTACGTTATATTTCATATATGAAATATATATATGTATATGTATATATATATATCTATCTATATATATATATATATATATATATATATATATAGAGAGAGAGAGAGAGAGAGAGAGAGAGAGAGAGAGAGAGAGAGAATTTCTGTCATTTGTCTATAAGTCTATTAACAAAAAAAGAAAACAATAATATACATACTATAAATATCAATAATGTCCATCATATATATGAACTATGGCTCCCCAGCAACCTTGAGAGGGAGGTCTAGAGCACGACTGAAAGAAATTCTAACATTAGAAAGGCTTATGTGAACCTCCAAAATCCATCAAAAATGTTTTTCCAAGGTGAGAGCCACCTTTGAAAGACCATAAAGATCTTGATTCAATTCCCTATATATGTGTTGACATGAACACAGTGTGAGCATCTTTTTTAAATTCATAGAATCAAGCAAAATACGTTGCAAAATATAATTCCTGCATATATGAGAGCCATTCATCCATGAAATCACTAATTTTGAGTCACCAAAAATATGAAGATGAGACACTCCTTGGTTAATGGAAAACGTAAGAAGGAACCAACATACATGTAATTATGCAAAGTTGTTAGAGCTAGCTCCCAATCCAATGGAAATGTGAAATGAGTGTATAATGGATATATGAAGAATGAAAACAACACTGCTATGCCTACCCATATCCGAGGAGGCACCATCAAAAGAAGACCAAGGGATATATTTATTTGTGATGAATTCCAAAATAACATGAGAAAGACAAGGTTCCAGGTCCTAAGGGAATTGACATACAATCGTCATTGCCTCAACTACAATAAGGGAAGGAATGGAGATGTTGTCCTAGAAGATCACCATATTGCGCCCAATCTAGATGCCCCAGAAAATAATTAGAGGGAGGGCCAAAAAATTGCGAGAGGCAAGGTGAGAGTACCAAACATGCTAGGCAAATTCAATAGATTGGCCCTACCAGTAGGATACCTCAGATTTGACAATGCGACATTGATCCCATGTAGATTGATAGAAAGTGAAATGCATAAACAAGTGGTTAATCGATTCACCTTCATGCCGATAGAGAGCACACCAACTCGGACCAATTGCAAACCTTTTCTGTAAGACATCCCAAGTCGATACCCTTCCACTCAAAATGCACCATAACATAATTTTTTTCTTTGGGTGGAAATTTAACTTGCCACATCTAAGACCACCACCATTTACTCTCTAGAGGGTGTAGATAAACATATACATAATTATACCCTTCCTTTGGAGAGTAAGAACCACATTTGGCCCCTATCTAGATGAGATCATCCTCTTTATTAGAAATTTTGATGTGCCCCAAATTTAGTACATATACGTAGAAGTGCCATTGTATAAAAAACATTCTTTGGATGCCCAAATCAACCACAATTTTCCACCCATGAAACCATATGGTTGTCAAAGTGAGGTTTGCAATATGAGTAAGTTTACATATCCCTTGATCCCTAAGGGATGTTATTAATTGAGCTAGAAGGATATAGTCCTACTGACACCCCGACCAAGGATCAATACCCAAATGGACACATGTGCCTATCCCACCCTCCACAACAAACCACTTTGAATAGTTTTGAAGGTATTCAGAACAACCTGCCAGGCGATGGAAATGTTTTGAAAAGGTTTATCCACCATCCTGATCCAATATTCCACCGAGAGAGGTGTGATATATTTGGAAATGACAACATTGGACCATAATCTATGAGATGATATAACTCACCATCCCTCCTTTTCCACTAGAGCATGAGAAAAATGAAATATATTCTTTATGCCCTAAACACCCAAACCTTTCATTTTTGCAATTTTCTCCCAACCGATCCATGGAAGAGTGGTACTCGAACTAGACCTAGACCATAAAAACTTGAAGAAAATACTCTGAACATGCTCAAAAACCCTTTTTGAGATCTAAGTCAAGGATGCCCAATATACCGGAATTGTATCAAGAACAAATTTTATAGTCACTAGATGGCCTGCACAAGACACCCAACAGTGACTCCATGAATTAATCTGCTTTTTAACCTTAGTTTATAACCAATTTTAGTCCTCTCTTCGATATGAATTAGGTTTTAGCATAAAGCCTAGGTATTTGATCCCCTCATCTAGCTGTGAGAAATCCAATGGAAGAATGACTATGATATAGATGGGATGTGTCGACATCCAGATTTGCGATAAGAAAATATTTTTGACAATTGATTAATATCCCATAGGCCTTTCCAAAGAGATTAAGGATATTTTTCAGGATTCCGACCTTGCCTAGATCACCATTATAGAATATCAGGAGGTCATCCACATATAAAAGATGTGATATGGCCAGAGTATGAGAAACCAAACATCCATGGAAATATCCATTTGATTTAGTCTCTTCTAGAAGATGACTAAGACTTCCCCCACTAGAAGAAATAGAAAATTCGATGATGGGAACCCTTGCCAAAGGCCCCTTTGAGCATGAAAGAAATGAGAGGCGACCCCATTAATAAGCGTTGTAAAAGAGTTAGTTTGAATATATATCATAATCCAACGAATGAACTCAAGAAATAATTCCATTTGAGTAAGTAATAATCTTAAATAAATCCATCTAACCCTATCATATGCCTTTGATAAATCAAGCTTGAAGATGCCCCCCTTTAAATGCATTGTATTAAGGCTATGAAGGCTTTCTTGAGCCACCCCAATGGCTTCATGGATTTTTTGGCCATCTAGGAACCAAAATTGTTCCTTTGAGATGGAGGCCAAGAGAATAGGTTTGATGTAGAGAGAAATCACTTTAGAGATAACTTTGTAAACTGAATTACAAAGAAATATCGACATGGAATCAGAGAAGGAAGTGGGATTGTGCATCTTAGGGATCAGGGAAATAAAGGTGGAATTTTATTATGAAAAAATATATTGAAGCATTCATGATTCCTCCACTACACCCAGCAGAAAATTCCCCAAATTTTCATAAAGCCCCAGAAAAAATTGAACACCCCAACCATCCAACCCGGGGATTTTTTCTTTTTGAAAAAATTATAGGACAACTTTGAGATATTTCTTAGAAAAAATTTCCATTAGATCCATATTTTCTTCCTCGTCCAGGAATCAAGGGAAAAGGAGTGCAGTTTGTATGATGTCAAAAATAGTATCCTCCTTCTTAGCAAGAAACAAAATTTTGAAATGGTTGACACCCATTGTGGCCAAAGCCATATGGAGGATACATCACTCCCAATAGAGTCTTTTAGAGACTAGATATTGTTCTCCATTTTTTGACCTTTAGAAAAAACATGAAAACAATTAGTATTGTTATCTCCACATTCTAGCCAGACAACCCTACTCTTTAGATTACACTCGACCTCTTTGTGATCCAAGATGCATTTCTTCTTCTTTTCCAATAGGAAAAGGTTTTCCTTGGATGAATTAGAGGAAAAACCCTGATCTACAGACTAGATAATAATCATGATTTGATCTTCAATTATCTTGAGATCCATTGCTTTGGCTTGCTTCCTTGCAAAATCCCACTCTTTTGTTTTTTTCTTGATGTGTTTGAGGTTATTCATGAACTGATCCCCCATAGAAAGACCATCTAGAGAAGAATAGAGAAACCACTACTCCTTGAACATATCAAGGAAAGAGACATCCTTTAACCATGAGGAATTTAATTTGAAGGGGTCAACAAGTTTGAGGAATTCACCTTTTAATTAAAAAAAGATAGGAGAGTGATCTAAAGTACCACCAAATCCAATCCATTACTTGATGTTTCAAATAAGATGCAATAAAGCCTCTGTGATGAGGAATTTGTCTATACTTTTATAGGCCATTTTTTCACATCTATTAAATAGGCCTGCAAACTAGATGAATCAACATCTATGATCACTTTTTCATAATCCCTTCACAAAACCCTAAGCATTACTTCTCCAAAGAGTCTAAGTTTCTGGGAAAATTAGCTCAAAGAATATTTTTTTAACCCCATCACACCTTTCATGATTAGCCACCAATGTTTAACGCATGTTGCATCCCTGATAGCCAGCGCTGGTAAACAAATTTTTCTCTCTTCTACATGTGTGTTGATTCTAGAAATTTGGGAAAAATAAAAAATATCTCTGAAGCTTCCTCTTCCAAAAGATTCTAAAGTAGTTTTAACTATTTACCATGGATAAAGAGCTTGAATTCATATTTGATCCTATCTTGGAAACCTTCTCTCTTATCCCTTAAGCCCATCCTCCCATCATATGTGGATATCAAGCCTAGATTGGTAATTGGATAAGAATTCCTAAACTACCACACTCATCCTATAAATTTACTGCCTCCCATAAGGTCTGAGCTGGCTTTTGGAGATTAATAGTTCCCTCAAATTGTTGCTTTGAACCTAAAGGAGTCATCATATCATGCATTAGGGTTGTTTTTGAGGTGTGCTTTGTGACAAGGAAGGATTAGTCAAATTGGGGATACATCTACAATGTTAGCTTCTATTTATGGTTGTAAACTCTCTTGAATATTTGTCAATGCAAAAAGTATCTCGTTTTCCTATGTTTGTTGTGTTATTTTTGCACTCATGTATTTCAATCCCATGATGATTCATTCAATAGAGATTTTATATTATGCTACGAGGATTGTGGTTTCTTTGCTTGTTTTAGTCGTGTCTGCAAGTTCTAATTATAGCACTTGGAGCTAGAGTTGGAGGTTATAAGCAAGGAGGAAAGTAAGGTTTGCTTCAGATTCTAGGTAGGCTTCTTCTCCATTTTCTAATTTCTCTAAGGAAAACTTGAATATTTTTGCCTTTTGTTGTTCTAGATTAGACAACTAGATATAGGGATTTCACCTTTGGCTGCAATCCTGAAAATTCCGTATAATAAATTGGTGACTCTGTTGGGGAAATATTTTTCCCTTAGTGGTTTCATTGATATTATCATATTTTTTGCCTCTTAAAGAAACCTTAATTGACTCACTCAAACATTGATTAACCTTAGGAAAACACCTTTTTTGGCTTGGTTGGGTTTCTTGTGTCATTTTTTGACCAAAAATTCCCCAACGCATTCCTTGTTCTGAGATAGAGCACTTCAACACACTTGTGTATTCTCTATGTCTGTGATGCAGTGCACTGGTGTCTATTTTGCACCTGCGCTAATCCTTTAGGATGCAAAAAATTGCATTCCTTAGCTTTTCTCCTGTTGGATGTGGAGCCTAATTATCTTCCTGATTGTTTATAGGTTTTTATTTCAATCGCATTGGATTCTTGTACCTAACAGGTCATAAAAACCGCTTTTTTAATTGTCGTCAGGGGTTTCCAAGGGGAAGACGATGAATTTTATGAGTCCCCCCCTGGTGGGGATTCAGGGGAAATGCCCCCGAAGCTAAAAATAGGTGAAAAATTTCCTTGTAAAATATTGTAATTTTGTAGTCAATTCGAACTGTTTCATTAGGTAGATGATCTGACGGTAGAAGTTGTGTTCATTTAGGGTTCTTTCCCTAGAAGGAAACCCTCGGTTTATATGAGGGAATTGTACTGCGAATGGGTATCATTATTCTAAGTGAGAGAGAGAGAGAGGTTGTGTGAGAGAAAAGAGGAAATTACAATGGATTTGTTGTAGGTTGTATCTTCTCATTTTTCTAGATAGTATAAAAGGAAGGACTAGTTGTTTCTATGTGGATATAGCCCAAATTGTGTGAATCGTGTATATCTTCATTTCTCTTGTTTTATGCATTTCTATATTTTTATTTCCTTAATATTTTGTGTATTTCATTGCTTCGTTAATTAATTTATAACAAATGGTATCAGAGCCAGAGATCTATTTGGCTAATAAACTCGCAAGAGAGAAGGGTTCCTGGTTCGAGTGGGAGCAATGGTGAAAGATGGTAGGTTTAGGGTCGAAAAATTTAACGACCAAACTACAAGTCATGGAAGAAGCAAACGGAAGATTATCTATATCAAAAATATTTGTAGCTACCATTGGCGGAAAAAGAAAGAAGTCGACGAGTATGATAGACACAGAATGGTAGATTCTCGACAAAAAGGCATTAGGAACAATCCGACTATGTTTGGCAGCGTCAGTGGAATTCAACATTTCAAAGGAAATGACAACAAAAGGTTTAATGATGACATTGAAAAAACTATATGAAAAACCCTTCGCCTAAAATAAGGTATTTCTCATGAAATGTGTATTTAATATGAATATGTCAAAAGGTGGATTTGTTGCTACTCATTTAAATGAATTTAACACAGTTACTAGTCAATTAAGTTCTGTAGGGGTAAATTTTGATGATGAAGTTAGGGCTCTATTGGTTCTGTGCTCATTACGAGAAAGTTGGAATGGCTTAGTTATGATTATCAGTAACTCTGTCTCTGGATCTAGTACTTTAATGTTTGATGATGTTGTTGGTGCTATACTTAGTGAGGAAATGCGATGAAAAAGCTCAGGTGAGACATCAGGTAATGCTTTGACTATAGAGACTAGGGGAAAAAAATGGAAAGAGGAAGGAGCCTAGGAAATCACAGTAAGTCAAGAAAAGGCAGATCCAAATACAGATTAGTGATAGTGTGTGTTATCACCTAAGAAACAATTTCAAAATTGTTCACATCATTTTGATTGTGTTAGCGCTCGAATCTGCCTCAGGCTGAGGAAGGAAAAACTCAAGGCAACATCAAACCGAGATCAGCCTCGTAGCTAGCCCTACGAGGACAGGAGAGGGCTCTCTCCGGGTCTATCTCGGCAAAAGGTCTTCAAAGGGGCTGAGATGAATGATAAGGAATACTGATTTTAGGCCAGTAAAGAGATAGGAAAGGGGTTTTTGATAAATGATTGGGTTTTTTGGGCTGTGTGGGGCAAAGACAGCAAGAGCAGAGATTTAATCAAAGGCACAGATTACTCCATAAGGCAAGGTAGGCAAGAGCTTAAGCATCCAAACTGAAATTATATGAAATGGAAGGATTGTTAAGAAAGCTGAAAGGGACATTAATGTATGAATCCCTTTCAGACAGAGGAAGAAACACAAAACATGAATGCTTCTCCAGGGCAAAGCAGTAGGCTGAATTTTACCCTTTTCACTCAGAAACATTCAAATTGAAAACGATTTATGAATGAAATGAAAAACATTACAAAATACATATGAAACAGAGAAAAACATATGCCAAATTTCAAGCCACAAGAATCTTATAAATCAGAGGTGTACTCTTCAATTAATCTTTGTCAAACAACTGTACAATAAAGCTCTTTGTTCTCCTCCACGCACCTCTCAGAACTCTCTTTACAAATGATTTTTTAATACATTAAATAAACTATGAGAGGTGATAACTGATCGATGAAAATAAGGAGCAGTTTCACCTAAAATAAGTCTGCTCTTAAAAGGAGCAGCGTTACAATTTATTTGCTGATAACAAATGAATTGGTAGAACCTGTAGCTAGACTTTCTGAACTGCAACTGAGGCCAAAAATAGGCAAATTGACCCTATTTCTCTGCTTATGGTTGGTATTCTGCGTTTAATTTGGGTTTGACTATTTATTCACTTCCATTACCATTATACCACCCTCCCAAAATATCACGACAGGTGTCTCTGCTGAGGGCACGTTTCCATGCTGCCACATATGTTCTTTAGATGAATCGAATGCCCAAATAGTGCAATGACTGCCACCTAGGAAATGCCACTTTCATTTCGATTTATTTGTTGGAAGAAACAGAACATTAAATCTGACTCCCCTTATTATCAATCCTATCATAGAAGAAAATAAATGAAAGCCTCCTCCAATGTGTCTACATATATGTTAAGCAGACAGAATCGTCATAACATTTTATGTTATAATATTGCACCTCAGAATTTAAAATGGCCTGAGACAAAAAAATTGTGTATTTCAAACATATGCAACGAACTTTTCCAAACAACAATATATGAATATCGTTGCTTGTCTTCCAGCTGTTCAACGACACCGCGAACCATATATAACAATTCAAAACATGTCCAACAATATAGAACCATAGCGTTCCTCTACACATCTAAAGGGAGTCAACTGGTATCCTTCCTTTTCAACTGCGGCATCTTGTGTTACTCCAATATCGAGCAGATTCATACTGCAAGAAGCTCCGCTGTCTCCTTGAAAGTGGTGTCATCCTGTCACCCGCTCAATCCAGAACTTCTTAGTTCTATCGTCGATCAAATTGGAATGACAGAGAATGAAATACAATTCTCTCTTCAACCAAGGCTTGTTTCCCAACATTAATAACACCACAATCATGCTAAAATCTACTGAGCAACCTTTAGAAGCCTACTTGCAAGTCGATGGAGCCGATTTGATAAGAAACTGGGCGCAAGACAAAAATTTTCTGGGCTCTGTCACTGTATGGGTAGCGCCCCTGCCCAACGGGTAGCGCCCGACAAGTGGGTAGCGCCCGTGTTAATTAATACTGGCTGTGGAACTTATGTGGGTAGCGCACCTTATGTGGGTAGCGCGCACTCTGTATGGGTAGCGCGCACCTCGACTCCATGGTTCTGTAAACAAATTTTCGCTCTCTACTTCTCTAATTCGACCTTTACTCCATCACATTGTTCCCTCTCCAATGATTGCCTTTGTCCAAACTCAAATTACAAAGAAGACTTCTTAGTCCATTAACAAATTTTGGATGCACACTCAAAGGTTGATTATGTTGTGCCTTATCTACGAGAGAAAGCATGAGTTTTCTTGCCAATGTCTAGCCAACTACAAGCCACACATGGTTCACTTCAAGATTATAACCATCAACTCCACCAAACAACTAGGCGCGTTGTATAATTTGGCATTCTGACATTTGGATGCAAAACTCTGTTTTGTTTGATTTCTTTGTCTCTAATTGCTAATGATGTTCTTTTCGTTTGTGATTTTGCAGGGACAGGAGCTGCTAAAGCTGCTGCCATTTGAAGAGCTGTAGAATTTGAAACATTTTGACAAATCACATCTTCTAAAAAAAACACATTTGATGATTTCTTCTTCAAAACAGGGTTTTGAAGAAGAATCAATCTCACATTACTGAACCTTCCTCTAGCCTGCACAAGACCAAACCCTGGACTCAAGAATTAAAATGACTCTTTAATGACTGCAAATGACGAGAAATGAACCTTGGTAAATTTTACTGCAGCGGACTGACAAGACGGAGTCTAACATCGGCTCCAATGGGGATGGCAGCTGCCGCTTCTTGGAGGTGCCAAGAACCGCAGAGCTTTGGGAGAGCAGACAATGCCTCTATCCATTGGGAAATGGAGTCATTATTGCAAAGAAACGACACGATTAATTTATTCACTGGAAACTGACTGAAATGATTGAAAAACTGACTCAGAAAACTTCTAACTAAACTGTAATGAAACTGGAACAAAATGATGCCTTTTGGCTGCTTATTTATTTACAAAATCTACCCTACTTGGCTACAAAAACGATAGATCAGGTAATACTGTAATGCCAGATCAACCATTCAAGTAAATCTGAGAAGAATGGTGCTTGAGAGTGCTTCAACCAGATCACAGAGGCAATTGCTGGTAGCCCTACATGCACATAATGAGTTTGATCACGTAAAAGACAGTTTTATTTGTCAGTCAAACTGAAAAACATTTCCATGTACATCGCAATAGGATCGCGAAATCCAGACTCCGTTTGCTGCCCCAACTCTGCAATACATACTTCCAGCTGCACACTGCCAATGCAAACATCTGTAGGCAACTCTATTATTTTTTGTTTCGAAGGAGGAAGAGTTTCCAATAATTTTTTAGGATCTCGGAAATCATATGACTGGATCTGCTCATTCAAATACTGAATTTCCTTCTCAATTCTTTCAACAACTAACTCATAGACACCAGTTTTAGCTTCAAGAGTAAACTTCAGAGTTTTCAAATATTGAAGCAAGGCACTGAAAAAATCTTCATTAATTTCAAAATCTGCTAACTGATTTCTTACTTCTTTTACATCTTTACACAGTGCAGGGTTTGCCACATACCCTACCATTGCATAAATGGATCAGTGAGCACTGGAATGTCTGGATCGAGTTGGAGTCGCCAGGTGAATGTTTCAGCCTTCATATGTGTCTGACGGTTGTCCACCATCAGCATCAGATTTGCAACTTGATTTCATGTACTGGGGCAAGACAATCTTCAAGTCGAATGTCACATCAATAGAAAACCATCTTCCCCAGTATGGTCGCCACTATGTTAGCGCTCTAATCTGCCTCAGGCTGAGGAAGGCAAAGTTCAAGGCAACATCAAACTAGGCTTAGCCTCGTAGCTAGCCCTACGAGGACAGGAGAGGGCTCTCTCCAGGTCTATCTTGGCAAAAGGTCTTCAAAGGGGCTGAGATGACTGATAAGGAATACTGATTTTAGGTTAGTAAAGAGATAGGAAAGGGGTTTTTGATAAATGATTAGGTTTTCTGGGCTGTGTGGGGCAAAGACAGCAAGAGCAGAGATTTAATCAAAGGCACAGATTACTCCATAAGGCAAGGTAGGCAAGAGCTTAAGCATCCAAACTGAAATTATATGAAATGGAAGGACTATTTAGAAAGCTGAAAGGGACATTAATGTATGAATCCCTTTCAGACAGAGGAAGAAACACAAAACATGAATGCTTCTCCAGGGCAAAGCAGTAAGCTGAATTTTACCCTTTTCACTCAGAAAATTCAAATTGAAAATGATTTATGAATGAAATGAAAAACATTACAAAATACATATGAAACAGAGAAAAACATATGCCAAATTTCAAGCCATAGGAATCTTATAAATCAGAGTTGTACTCTTCAATTAATCTCTGTCAAACAACTGTACAATAAATCTCTTTGTTCTCCTCCACGCACCTCTCAGAACTCTCTCTACAAATGATTTTTTAATACATTAAATAAACTATGAGAGGTGATAACTGATCGATGAAAATAAGGAGCAGTTTCACCTAAAATAAGTCTGCTCTTAAAAGGAGCAGCGTTGCAATTTATTTGCTGATAACAAATGAATTGGTAGAACCTGTAGCTAGACTTTCTGAACTGCAACTGAGGCCAAAAATAGGCAAATCGACCCTATTTCTCTGCTTATGGTTGGTATTCTGCGTTTAATTTGGGTTTAACTATTTATTCACTTCCATTACCATTATACCACCCTCCCAAAATATCACGACAGGTGTCTCTGCTGAGGGCACATTTCCATGCTGCCACATATGTTCTTTAGATGAATCGAATGCCCAAATAGTGCAATGACTGCCACCTAGGAAATGCCACTTTCATTTCGATTTATTTGTTGGAAGAAACAGAACATTAAGTATGACTCCCCTAATTATCTATCCTGTCATAGAATAAAACAAATGAAAGCCTCCTCCAACGTGTCTACATATATGTTAAGCAGACAGAATCGTCATAACATTTTATGTTATAATGTTGCACCTGAGAGTTTAAAATGGCCTAAGAAAAAAACATCTGTGTATTTCAAACATATGCAACGAACTTTTCCAAACAACAATATATGAATATCGTTGCTTGTCTTCTAGCTGTTCAACGACACCGCGAACCATATATAACAATTCAAAACATGTCCAGCAATATAGAACCATAACATTCCTCTACACATCTAAAGGGAGTCAACTGGCATCCTTCCTTTTCAACTGTGGCATCTTGTGTTACTCCAATATTGAGCAGATTCATACTGCAAGAAGCTCCGCTGTCTCCCTGAAAATGGTGTCATCCTGTCACCCGCTCAATCCAGAACTTCTTAGTTCTATCGTCGATCAAATTGGAATGACAGAGAATGAAATACAATTCTCTCTTCAACCAAGGCTTGTTTCCCAACATTAATAACACCACAATCATGCTAAAATCTACTGAGCAACCTTTAGAAGCCTACTTGCAATTCAATGGAGCCGATTTGATAAGAAACTGGGCACAAGACAAAAATTTTCTGGGCTCTGTCACTGTATGGGTAGCGCCCCTGCCCAACGGGTAACGCCTGACAAGTGGGTAGCGTCTGTGTTAATTAATACTAGCTGTGGAACTTATGTGGGTAGCGCACCTTATGTGGGTAGCGTGCACTCTGTATGGGTAGCGCGCACCTCTACTCCATGGTTCTGTAAACAAATTTTCGCTCTCTACTTCTCTAATTCGACCTTTACTCCATCACACTGTTCCCTTTCCAGTGATTACCTTTGTCCAAACTCGAATTACAGAGAAGACTTCTTAGTCCATTAACAAATTTTGGATCCACACTCAAAGGTTGACTATGTTGTGCCTTATCTACGAGAGAAAGCATGAGTTTTCTTGCCAATGTTTGGCTAGCTACAAGCCATACATGGTTCACTTCAAGATTATAACCATCAACTCCACCAAACAGCTGGGCGCGTTGTATAATTTGGCATTCTGACATTTGGATGCAAAACTCTGTTTTGTTTGATTTCTTTGTCTCTGATTGCTGATGATGTTCTTTTTGTTTGTGCTTTTGCAGGGACATGAGCTACTGAAGCTGCTGCCATTTGAACAGCTGGAGAATTTGAAACATTTTGACAAATCACATCTTCTAAAAAAAACACATTTGATGATTTCTTCTTCAAAACAGGGTTTTGAAGAAGAATCAATCTCACATTATTGAACCTTCCTCTGGCCTGCACAAGACCAAACCCTGGACTCAAGAATTAAAATGACTCTTTAATGACTGCAAATGACGAGAAATGAACCTTGGTAAATTTGACTGCGGCGGACTGACAAGACAGAGTCTAACAGATTGTAAAGGATGTTTTTCTGGGAGAATACCCTGGTGTGGAAGATAGTTGGCTTGAAATTCTTGCAACGCAAGAACCACCATGCTCTGCTTCAACTCAGCAATGTTTTTGATACCTATTTCTTTAGGGTGGGAAATGTTTGCCTCAATTCCACGGCTTCCAATTACCCATGGCATTAAGTGCAACGATCTTTATGCCTTCAATATCGGATGTTATGTCATTTGGGTTGCAGCAACTGGAGTTGGATATTTAGTAGACTATTTGAGAGTTCACAGCTTCAGAGTTCCTTTCATGCAGTTCATAAAATGGTCTTTAATAGTTCTGAAAAGTTGTAATTTTCT
Organism: Pinus tabuliformis; assembly: GCA_031772625.1. Lineage (NCBI taxonomy): Eukaryota > Viridiplantae > Streptophyta > Pinopsida > Pinales > Pinaceae > Pinus > Pinus tabuliformis. Next base: position 1,524,167,187 of record CM062816.1, read on the forward strand.
ATCATTATGGATCATCGTGATACCTATTTTCATCGGACTTTTGTTTGATCTTTTGGTGGTAGTCCCTATGCGGGTTACTGTGGATGAAAGTCCCGTGTTTCTTCTCTATCAGGATTGGGCTTTTGGGCTTATATTTCTCAAGATATGGACAAAATTGGTATTGCTAGGTCAAATGGCACCCCTTACAGATGACAGCTGGCGAATAAAGTTTGAGCAAGTCAAAGCAGATGCATTTTCTCGCTTACATGGATTATGGGTGCTTCGCCAAATTCTATCACCAATATTCATAAATCTTTTGACAGCACTCTGTGTGCCATATGCCTTTTCTCGTGATTTGTTCCCTCTTTTGGGATACTCTCTTATTGTAAATTTTGCAGTTTATCTATTTGCCTGGTCTGGATGCCTCGTGCTGGGGTTGTTATGGTGGTAGTTGATATTTCTAGTTGAGACGTGACAAATTCAGGGCTTTCACTATCGCAAAATTGTCTAAATTTGCAGCATCTGAATTTTAACTATTGTCAACATATTTCTGATATTGGACTAGAATATCTCAGAGGCCCCATTATTTGAATTCTAGAGCATGCAATCAAGGAAGCCCATTTTGACAAAATGCAAGCTCTGCCAACTCTTTAAATCTGAGATGTGTACTGCAGAAAAATCATAATTGGAGTGCTATGCTAGCTAGTGAGCCAGCAACTGCTGTATGGCTGTTCATCTCTAGATTGCCAGCCATCTCGACTATAAGATTGGCTACGATTCTCTGGAAGAAACACTGATGGCAGAGCATGAATAGTTTATATTTATGAAGTAAACTGTAGATCAAGAATTGGGGCTGAAATATTTAGGGTCAAAAGTGATTTTATATCAAGAAAGATTGCAGTAGGACGTGTGGAAGAGGCCACTCAAATGGATTCTATAAGGGCAATTGTCGCAGAACTCGACTGCACTTTCCTGTTTGTGTTTGCAGGTGCGGGATCAACCATGGAAGTTGATCGCTTGTCTGAAAGCTCAGGTTTGACACCAGGAGTAGGACTGGCCATCATTGCTCTGACCCATGCATTTGCAGTGTGTGGACTGGTCTCAGCTGGGTTTCATTTGTCGGGAGGACATATTATTCCTGCGGTCAAATTTGCATTAGCAATTGGAGGCCATATCACTATTCTCAGGGCTATTCTGTACTGGATCGCTCAGCTCTTGGACTCCACAATTTCCTGCTATCTCCTCAATTTCATAACAGGAGGAATGGGAACTCCAGTTCATATGTTGGCCGGTAGAATGGGATATATTCAAGGAGTGGTTATGGAGATGGTCCTGACCTTCTCCTTGCTCTTTACAGTGTATGAAACAGTGACGGATCTGAAGAGAGGAAAAATGGGTGTAATAATGGCGCCTCTGTGCATAGGGCTTGTTGTGGGGGCAAACGTAATGGCGGCAGGGCCATTCTCAGGAGCATCAATGAATCCTGCGCATTCATTTGGGCCGGCATTTGTTATGTGGCATTGGAGAGACCATTGGGTATATTGGGTTGGTCCTCTGGTTGGAGGCGGTCTAGCAGGTGCCCTATATGAGAATTTCTTCATCATTCGAACATACGAGCCTCTCCCTGCCTCGCTTTGAGGATACCAAGGAACTAAATGAAACCTACCAGCGGGCATCCTTCATAAAATAACAGTGCATGTATGTTTGTGTAAATAAATGGCCCTAAAGTCCCACCATATTCACGGTTAGAACCAGAGTGACAGGTGTGTTAAACGGTGTTTTGTGATTACACAGCAATTTCGTAGCGCGCTACGAAACTGCTGAAAAGGACGCGTAATGCACAGCAGTTTCGTATTGCGCTACGAAATTGCTGTAGCTGCATAATTAAATTCAGTCGACCAATTTTGAAGGACTGAGGGGAATTTTTTTGAAAGGGAGTTTCAGAAAAGGACCATCTACTATGTGCAAGCCACCAACAATGGAAAAACAAGTGGAAGAAAGATATGAACTCAAAGTTTTTGTTATACAAATGATCACCACTAGTATTGACCATGACTTTTCGAGCAGCTTTGAAGAAATTTTTTTGTCAGACAGGTATATGGGAAAGGTCTATAGCACATGAAGCACATGGAACCCCAATCAAATTTTATGTCATCAAAGAAGAACAGCATGGTGAACTGGTTACGAATATCCTTGAAGAAACCGAAAGCAGAAAAACAGGGGCAGTTTCCTACTTTTCAAGAGCAATGGAGAAGATGTGACATTAAGGGCCAGCGGGCAGCTACAAACACCTACCACAACCAAACTAAAAAAGACCACTTGTCAAAGAACGAGAATTGATTGTAATTAAGGCTATTATTAGCATGATATGGAGTTAGACTCCTATTTGCCTTAGATCTCTAAAAAGTCTAGTTAGCAGTTTGTTACATTTAATAGGTAGTTAAAATTTGAATAGGTGTCATAAGAAGTAGAATTCGAGTTCCCCTCATGTTGGAGGAGGAATCTCAGCCTTGTAAAAGAATTCTATATATAGGAGAAAGAGAAATGTACCAAGGGTTGGAAAATTATTCAGAAAAGCTCTGATATTTGGCTTTATGTAAAGACTCTTTTTCAGTAATACAAAATTTGCTTTGCTTCTCAGGACTCAGGAGGGATTCGATGTTCAGAATGTGTTGTATTGTTCTTTTCCCAATATTTGCAGCGGTATGAATGTGTAATCACTTAGAACTCCCTCATGGTGCTATAATTTCCTGTATACATTCATAGACTGTGTGGTCCTATATGTTTCTAGTATGTTCTACATGTGTTGAATCCTGAATGCCTTGACTTCTATGTAAGGTCGATAACATTGTTATACTGAAATGATGTTGACTCCATAAGCCCAATGGATAGTTTCTAATTTTGTTTCCACCACTCACATTTTACCTTTGTTTCACAAGAGTTAGCCATCTTTATCATAATCAAAGATCATTAATCCTTTGAGAGAGCCCTCTCAGGTTGGGGAGGCTAAGCCTCAGCCTAAAGTAGGTTTGAAATAGTTACTTAAAGTCTGCCTGATCACAACAACCTATCAGGGCCTAATTTTGAGATAACATTTTGGTGCGTCTGCCGGGAGCCTGAAGTCTATTCATTCCCGAAATTAAGAGGCTGAACTTCTGAAGGTAGCAAGAGCTCAGACATCATTTTGAGGCTGCAAAACTACCTTGGCGACTCCACACATCAAATAATAAATTAGAAGGTGACTCCACTGCTAGAAGATCAGTAGCTTGATGAAGTTACAAGATGAGTTCCACTGCAAGAATGAATGCCAGGTATGCTCCTATGAATTGGTATCATATCCCTGGTTTTCCAAATCCTATGCCAAAGGTTGATTGGTTAGAGGATCTTCCAATAATCAAATATGAAAAGAAAGATAATGCTGCTCTTCATTTGGTTAGGTTTCATATGCATGTGTGTAGTCTTAAGGTTCAATTCCCTGAAGATTGTCTCATGAGAATTTTTATGACCACTTTAGAAGGAAAAGCATGGTCTTGATATAAAAATTTGGAAAGTGGTTCAATATATTCGCTTGCTAATTTTCATGATGAATTCTATGATATGTATAAAGAATGTCATCCTTCCTTATTGATGCTCAAAGATTGCTGTAAACATTCTTTAAGTCTTATTCAGTATTTGGAGGATTGTTATGGTGATGATGAATTTATGGATGAAGAAACTTTAGAGGCTCTTCATAACAATGCATTTCAACATCAAGAAGAAATTATAACATCCCATGTAATGCAACATGAAAATCAGCAGGGGATTACTTGTGAAAACCATGTTCAATCCGCTGATATGAATGAGAAGATGCAGCAAAATTGCCAGTCTTTTGATCATAAAGAGTATGAAAGTGATTGCAAACAACAAGAAAAAGTACTGAAAGATAGCTCTTATAACCCCCAGGCATAGGAAAAGATTTGTTTTTTATGTCAAACTTCTCATCAGCTTACAGAAATAAATGATCATAATAAGGAGGAAAATTACATTGTTTGTGAGAATCATTCAGAAAAGCAATTGGATAATATATCAAAGGAATCTTGTGTGGTTGAGAATCAGTTATCTGAAGATGTAGAGTGTTATGGTGATCATCAAATTAAACATGTCTTCTTTGACCCTATAAGTGAATACATGGCAAAGCTTTGCACACCAGTATTTCATTTTCATTTGCATTATGAAGATCAGGTACATTATAAGTTGATTTGGTCATCTCACTATCATGGTTATTTTGAGGTCGGATGCAATCAAGAGCCTCTAATATCAGATAAGACAAATGATTGGCTACATTGCAAATTACACATTGATTGAGCTGAAAGAAGTTTGAAATTGATAGGGTAGGTAGGTAGGAAAATGCAAATAAGCTTAAGTTTGACTGAGCATTTTTCAGTAGATATAGATTTCTTTCTCCTACAGTGATCATCAAGCTCAAGCCCGAGGTGAAGGCCCAAGAAGCTAGAAGGGGATGCTTGTCAAGCAAATTGTCCATTTGTCATAAGAGGATAAAGCACTGGACCTGTGAGTTCTTAGCGTACTACAGGAGCACACTATCCCAAGTGGAGCCACCTGTTATCACCTAGGAAACAATTTCAAAATTGTTCACATCATTTTGATTGTAAAGGATGTTTTTTCTGGGAGAATAACCTGGTGTGGAAGATAGTTGGCTTGAAATTCTTGCAACACAGGGACCACCAGGCTCTGCTTCAACTCATCAATGTTTGTGATACCTATTTCGTTAGGGCGGGCAATGTTTACTTCAATTCCATGGCTTCCAATTACCCATGGCATTAAGTGCAACGATCTTCATGCCTTCAATATCGGATGTTATGTCATTTGGGCTGCAGCAGCTGGAATTGGATATTTAGTAGACTATTTGAGAGTTCACAGCTTCAGAGTTCTTTTCATGCAGTTCAGAAAATGGTCTTTAATAGTTATGAAAAGTTGTATTTTCTATCATTATGGATCATCGTGATACTTGTTTTCATCATAATTTTGTTTGATCTTTTGGTGGTAGTCCCTGTGCGGGTTCCTGTGGATGAAAGTCCCGTGTTTCTTCTCTATCATGATTGGGATTTTGGGCTTATATTTCTCAAGATATGGACAAAATTGGTATTGCTGGGTCAAATGGCACCCCTTACAGATGACAGCTGGCGAATAAAGTTCGAGCAAGTCAAAGCAGATGGATTTTCTTGCTTACGTGGATTATGGGTGCTTCGCCAAATTCTGTCACCAATATTCGTAAAGCTTTTGACAACACTCTGTGTGCCATATGTCTTTTCTCGTGGTTTGTTCCCTCTTTTGGGATACTCTCTTATTGTAAATTTTGCAGTTTATCGATTTGCCTGGTCTAGATGCCTCGTGCTGGGGTTGTTATGGTGGTAGTTGATATTTCTAGTTCAGACGTGACAAATTCAGGGCTTTCACTATCGCAAAATTGTCTAAATTTGCAGCATCTAAATTTTAACTATTGTCAACGTATTTCTGATGCTGGACTAGAATATCTCACATGCCTCATTATTTGAATTCTAGAGCATGCAATCAAGGAAGCCCATTTTGACAAAATTCAAGCTCTGCCAACTCTTTAAATCTGAGATGTGTACTGCAGAAAAATCATAATTGGAGTGCTATGCCAGCTAGTGAGCCAGCAACTGATGTATGGCTGTTCATCTCTAAATTGCCAGCCATCTCGACTATAAGATTGGCTACGATTCTCTGGAAGAAACACTGATGGCAGAGCATGAATAGTTTATATTTATGAAGTAAACTATAGATCAAGAATTGGGGCTAAAATATTTAGGGTCAAAAGTGATTTTATATCAAGAAAGATTGCAGTAGGATGTGTGGAAGAGGCCACTCAAACGGATTCTATAAGGGCAATTGTCGCAGAACTCGACTGCACTTTCCTGTTTGTGTTTGCAGGCGCGGGATTAACCATGGCAGTTGATCACTTGTCTGAAAGCTCAGGTTTGACACCAGGAGCAGGATTGGCCATCATTGCTCTGACCCATGCATTTGCAGTGTGTGGACTGGTCTCAGCTGGGTTTCATTTGTCGGGAGGACATATTAATCCTACGGTCACATTTGCATTAGCAATTGGAGGCCATATCACTATTCTCAGGTGTATTCTGTACTGGATCGCTCAACTCCTAGGCTCCATAATTCCCTGCTATCTCCTCGATTTCATAATAGGAGGAATGGGAACTCCAGTTCATATGTTGGCCGATGGAATGGGATATATTCAAGGAGTGGTTATGGAGATGGTCCTGATCTTCTCCTTGCTCTTTACAGTGTATGCAACAGTGATAGATCCAAAGAGAGGACAAATGGGTGTAACAATGGCGCCTCTGTGCATAGGGCTTGTTGTGGGGGCAAACATAATGGTTGCAGGGCCATTCTCAGGAGCATCAATGAACCCTGCGCGTTCATTTGGGCCGACGTTTGTTATGTGGTAGTGGAGAGACCATTGGGTATATTGGGTTGGTCCTCTGGTTGGAGGTGGTCTAGCAGGTGCCCTATATGAGAATTTCTTCATCATTCGAACATACGAGCGTCTCCCCGCCTCGCTTTGAGGATACCAAGGAACTAAATGAAACCTACCAGGCTAGCATCCTTCATAAAATAACAATGCGTGTATGCTTGTGTAAATAAATGGCCCTAAAGTCCCATCATATTCACGGTTAGAACCAGAGTGACAGGTGTGTTAAATGGTGTTTTGTGATTACACAGCAGTTTCGTAGCGTGCTACGAAACTGCTGAAAAGGACGCATAATGCATATCAGTTTCGTAGCACACTACGAAACTGCTGTAGCTGCATAACTAAATTCAGTCGACCAATTTTGAAGGACTAAGGGGAAATTTTCCGAAATGGAGTTTCAGAAAAGGAGCATCTACTATGTGCAAGCCACTAGTAATGGCAAAACAAGCGGAAGAAAGATATGAACTCAAAGTTTTTGTTATACAAATGATCACCGCTAGTATTGACCATGACTTTTCGAGCAACTTTGAAGAGATTTTGTCGTCAGACAGGTATATGGGAAAGGTCTACAGCACATGAAGCACGTGGAACCCCAATCAAATTTTATGTAATCAGAGAAGAACAACATGGTGAACTGGTTACGAATATCCTTGAAGAAACCGAAAGCAGAAAAACAGGGGCAGTTTCCTACTTTTCAATAGCAATGCAGAAGATGTGACGTTAAGGGCCAGCAGGTAGCTACAAACACCTACCACAACCAAACTAAAAAAGACCAGTTGTCAAAGAACAAGAATTTATTGTAATTAAGGCTATTATTAGCATGATATGGAGTTAGACTCCTATTTTCCTTAGATCTCTAAAAAGTCTAGTTAGTAGTTTGTTACATTTATTAGGTAGTTGAAACTTGAATAGGTGTCATAAGAAGTAGAATTCAAGTTCCCCTCATGTTTGAGGAGGATTCTCAGCCTTGAAAAGAATTCTATATATAGGAGAAAGAGCAATGTACCAAGGGTTGGAAAATTATTCAGAAAAGCTCTGATATTTGGCTTTATGTAAAGACTCTCTTTTAGTAATAGAAAATTTTTCTTTGCTTCTCAGGACTCAGGAGGGATTCGATGTTCAGAATGTGTTGTATTGTTCTTTTCCAAATATCTACAGCGGTATGAATGTGTAATCATTTAGAACTCACTCATGGTGCTCTAATTTCCTGTATACATTCATAAACTATGTGGTCCTATATGTTTCTGGTATGTTCTAAATGTGTTGAATCCTGAATGCCCTGACTTCTATGTAAGGTTGATAACATTGTTATATTGAAATAATGTTGACTCCATAAGCCCAATAGATAGTTTCTAATTGTGTTTCCACCACTCACATTTTACCTTTGTTTCACAAGAGTTAGCCATCTTTATCATAATCAAAGATCATTAATCCTTTGAGAGAGCCCTCTCAGGTTGGGAAGGCTAAGCCTCAACCTAAAGTAGGTTTGAAATAGTTACTTAAATTTTTCCTAATCACAGCAGCCTATCAAGGTCTGATTTTGAGATAACAGTGTGACAGAAATGCAGGATGAATGGACACCTGAAGAAAGACTACAAATCTCGAAAAGGAAAAGGAGATGGACACCAAGAAAACAATCATGAAGAAAATGTGACAGGTGATATGTTGCAAGATGATTTGATTATTTCATTAGAGAATATTATTGATGCCTAGGTGGTAGATTTAGGGGCTTTCTTCCATGCAACACATGATAGGAAACATTTTCAAGACTACATTCAAGGAGATTTTGGACACATTTGTTTAGGTGATGATAAACTATGTAAAGTCGTTGGAATGGGTAAAGTTTTTTTCAAGCAACAGAATGGAAACCAATGGATATTGAAGGAGGTAAGGCATTTTCAAAATATGAAGAAAAATATAATTTCAATAAGGCAGTTAGGTGGTGAAGGCTGTTTAGCTACATTCTCAGACAAAACCTGGAAGGTCACTAAAGAAGCACTAGTAATAGTAAAAGGAGAAAAGGTTGGTACATTGTATTTATGTAATGGTATTTATAATTTATTTAATGCTTTAACCTCCATAGGAGTAGATACGACATTATGGAATCATAGGCCTGGGCACATGAGTGAGAAAGGGATGTTGATTTGGATTTCTGTGAGAATTGTGTTTATGGAAAAGAGAAGAGAGTCAGATTTATTAGAATTGGGAAGTAAAAGAAGAGAGAAAAATTAGAGCTTGTACATACATATGTATGGGGACTAGCTCAGGCATCATCTCTTGGTGGCTCTCACTATTATGTTACTTTTATTGATGATGCAACTAGAAAACCCTGGATTTATTGTATTCATAATAAATCTAATGTATTTGATACTTTCAAGAAATGGAAAGATTTGGTTGAGAATGTGACAAGAAAGAATTTGAAGTGTCTCAAATTAGATAACGGAGGTGAATACTGCAACAAAGATTTTGATAACTATTGTCCAGAACATGGAATTCATAGAGAGAAGATAGTTCTAGGAATGCCATAGGAAAATGGTGTGTCAAAAAGGATGAACAGGACAATCATGGAGCGCGCAAGGTGCATGAGTTTGCATGTAGGATTTCCCTTACAATTTTGGGCAGATGTTGTAGATACTGTTGTTTATCTAATAAACATAGAGCCTTCAAGTTCCTTGGATGGTGGTATTTCAAAGGAGGCACGGACAGGTAAAAAGGTAAACTTCTCATTTTTAAAGACTTACAGTTATGAAGCCTTTGTCCACATTGATAAAGAAAATAGAACAAAGCTTGAGGAAAAATCAAAGAAATGTACCTTTATTGGATACAATGTTAATGATTTTGGTTATCACTTATATAATTATGAAAATCACAAAATCATTAGGAACATAGATATAATATTTAATGAAAAGGTCTTGTATAAGGATCCAATGCAAGAAAATAATCATGAAAAGGAAAAAAAAAGAATATGCATTGCTTGATGAGATCACAGAAAAAATAAAGGTACCTAAAAATCATAATGATTAGGAATCACAATAACAACAACAACCAAAAAGCAATAGGCACTTCAAACACCTGAAAATGGTGTTAGAATATCTACCAGGATAAGCAAACCCACTAAACGACAATCTATTTCGTAATATTATGTATTGTTGATTGATTCTAGTGAACCAGAAAGATATGAAGAAGCAATGCACATAGAAACCGGGAAGAAGTGGGATCAGGCCATGGTGGAAGAGATGGACTCCTTGATGCATAACCAGACTTGGAACTTAGTCAAGTTTCCTACAAGTAAAACAACATTGCATAATAAATGGGTCTACAGGTTGAAGGAAGAAGATGGAGGAAAACAAAGGCATATGGCTAGACTTGTGGTCAAGGGGTTTTCACAGAAGAAACATATTGACTTTGATGAATTTTTTTCTCTTGTTGTTAAAACGACTTCAATCAAAACTATTTTAAGTCAAGTGGCAGCCAAAGATTTGCATCTTAGGTAGTTAAATGTAAAGAAAACCTTTCTCCATGGGGATTTGGAGGAAGAAATATATATGCAGCAACCATAAGGGTGTGAGGTCAAAGGAAAGGACAAATTTGTGTGAAAATTGAAGAAGAGTTTGTGTGGCTTAAAATAGGCTCCAAGGTAGTGATATCTAAAATTTGATAGTTTTATGTATGAACAAGGTTATACTAGATGTCACTCTGACCATTTAGTTTATATTAAGAAGAAAAATGATGGAAAATCTATTATATTTCTATTATATGTATATGACATGCTTGTTGTAGGGTCTAACATGTAGGGAATAAATGTGCTCAAAATAAAATTGGCAAATTCATTTGCAATGAAGGATTTGGGTGCTGCAAAAAAAAACCTTGGTATGAGAATAATTAGAGACATGCAAGATTGGAAATTAACATTATCTTAGAGTGAGTACATAGAAAAGGTGTCAGAAATATTTAATGTGCAGAATGCAAAACCAGTTATTACACCTTTGGCTAGCCATTTTAAACTAAGTAAGAAGATGTGTCTCAAGACCTAGGAAGAGATGGATTATATGTGTAAAGTTACATATGCATCAAGAATTAGAAGATTAATGTCTGTAATGGTATGCACAAGGCATGATATTACACATGCAGTGGGAGTTGTAAGCAGGTATATGAAAAATATAATAAAATAGTATTGGATGGAAGTGAAGTGGATTCTCAGGTTTATGAGAGGTACCACAAATCAAGTATTTTGCTTTGGTGGTTCAAACATTACTCTATAGGGATATGTCAATGCATATATAGAAGGTGATAGAGATATCAGGAGGAGCACCACAAGGTATGTGTTTAATGTAGATGGAACAACTCTTAGTTGGCTTTCAAATTTTCAAAACATTGTTGCATTTTCAATAATGAAATCAGATTAGGTTGCTGCTACAGAGGCTAGTAAAGAAATGATTTGGTTACAAAGGCTTATGGATGAGTTGGGAAGGAAGTAGGATGTAGGTAGGTTATATAGTGGCAACCAGAGTTCCATTCAGCTTGCAAAGAACTCCAATTTCAATCCAATACTAAACATATACAACTCAATTACCATTTCATACGATTAGTGTTGGAAGATGGATAGTTAAAGCTAGAAAAGATACACCTAGCCAGAATCTTGTAGATATGTTAACAAAAGTTGTAACCAGGGAGAAGCTAAGATTATGATTAAATTCAATTGGTCTTGAAGTATGATGATGAATATGAGAAACATGCAAGTCCAAAGTGAAAGCATTGTCTAGCAAGTGAAGCAATGGTGGAGTTTCTATAATTAGTCTCCAAGTGGGAGATTCTTGGATCTAGAGCTTGATTATCTTCGAGTTTGTTAAGAGGTTTTCATTTTTGTCGCGTTGGATCCTTGTTTCTAACAAGGTGGAAACACAACCCATTTAATCAATGTTAACAGGGTCTGGGGGGGGGATGATGAATTTTATGAGCCTTCCCTTGGCAGGGGTTCGGGGCAACGCATCCGAAGCTAAAAATAGATGAAAATCTTCCTTGTAAAATATTGTAATTTTGTAGTCAATCTCGGTCGTTCATTAGGTGGATGATGTGATGGTAGAAGTTATGTTAATTTAGAGTTTTTTTCCATATAAGGTAACCCTTGGTTTATACAAGGGAATTTTATTGCGGAAGTGTATGATTATTCTGAGAGAGAAAGAGAGAGAGAGAGAGAGAGAGAGAGAGAGAGAGAGAGAGAGAGAGAGAGAGAGAGAGAGAGAGAGAGAGAGAGGAGGTTGTGTGAGAGCGAAGAGGAAATTATAGTGGATCTGTTGTAGGTTGTATCTCTTAATTTTGTTGGATAATATAAAAGGAAGGATTGCATGTTTCTTTGCGGATGTAGCCCGAATTGGGTGAACCACGTATAATTTTGTCTCTCTTGTTTTATGCATTTCTGTATTTGTTTTTCCGCAATATTTTGTGTATTTCATTGCTCCATTAATTAATTTCTAACAACTCCTCATTTTGATTGAGTTCATAAGGTTTTCCTTGTCTCTGAGTTTGTATTTACCTCTGAAAATCCATTGTAATGTTTGTTTTTGGTTTTGTTAGCTTTTGGTAAGAATTTATTTGGTTTTTTCTTTTTCTTATCAATTAGGTATTCGTGAACAACTTGCTTGATTGTTGATTGGATTGGAGAAATTCATATTACATTTATATTCTGTGTGATTTCTTTTATCAATAATATTTCTACACCTTAGTTTTCATTGCATTTGATAACTAAGTGGAAAGAAAAGAAAAATCTCATATTTTTCATATTTTGCATTACATTTAGTGTTTTGAATTAAATTTAGAAATTAGAGCAGTTACATTTGAAATTTTTTTATTAGGAATTGTTTTTTGTTCCATTATTGTTTGAATTTCTTCCTTCTCCTATATAGTTTTTCATCAAAAAGTAAAGAGTTCATATTATCATGTTAGATTGCATTGTAGGGAATTTAGGTGAACTCGTGGTGAGCCTTGAAACTGAAATCTAATTCAGGATAAAATCTAAAATTTATTGAATCAATATTAAGGAGAATTTGGAACATTAAAACAAACATTTAGCTGTTGTTCTTTGTCAACTTTACATTTTGGGGGTGATATCTCATTCCACGTACGTAAGTGTATTAGATAATTCTCCATGTACGTTCAGGTATATCGAATGGCGCTCCACGCATGATCAGTATATGGGAACACTCTCATCGAATGGTTACACATTAGACAACAATACTATAGACTATGCTTCCATGTATGCCCAAGTATATTTTGGAAGTCCCCACTAGGTTTCTATCCTACCATAGATAATCAAGTCGGTAGCTTTGTACAGTGTGATACATCGAACACACCATTTAGGGAGATTGCCTTCCCGTACATAATCCTTGGTTTTCCAAGGTGGTATATCGCAGTTCACAGTTGCTTAGTAAGCCCTTTTGCCTAGTTACCCCTTTTTGATTTTTTTTTTTTGTTAATTTCTAAAATTTATTAAGCCATTATGGAAGAAAAACCCCAACAACCCTATTTTTTGCATAGGATGCAAATATTGCCTCCTTTACCTCCTAATGCAACACCTAGATGTCATTATTAGAACAAAAAGATGCAAACTACCGAAATTAGTGCTTCATAAGTATCCCCTTCTAGTACTACATCTAAAGTTAATCAACTAGAATCTTCTCTTCCTATAAGCATTGAGCTCAAGATTACATCTTTAACTTCTGGTGAGTCCCACGTAGTAAAAAACGAAAACCTTGAAACTTTACTACCTGAAGTCATTCAACCTGAATTTCTGAATTCAAAAAATATTACATCCTGAGGTTATATAACCTCAGAAGCCTCGATTAAATCAACTTATTACTTCAAGGCCTTCTATCTCTCTTCCTCTTTCTTCAAACCAACCATAACAACTTGTATATCTCGGTCATGATGGTGAACAACTTCCACCTAGACTTTTGAGTATTGAAGAAATTGTTGGCTTAAGGGAGCCTAACCTAGGTTCAGAGTTGTTCGTGCCAACCAACAAAAACCTAACTGTTGGCCCTTTTGAGAAACAAACTACATAGTGCAGGCTGCAGTCTCACCCAAAGCAGTATTGGGGGATGCTAGAACTAGTTTTCTGCATCCAGAGACCGTGTGATAAGTGATCTTAAGCCCTCGTATATTAGATTTACCTTCGCACAGATCTGTAACCTTCTATGGCTCGCTACTGCTACTCTAAGAAACGACATCTAGAGCTTCACGAAGGTCTGTGATCCAACTTTATAGACCTACAGGAAGTGATCTATCCACTTTCATGCACTAAATAGTAACCCTAGATCCACCTTCATGCAGATCTATCCAATTTATCATAAATCATAATAGATTCAACATTTATCTTCGCAAAAACAGATAATTACTTAGTTCATGCATAGATATTAAATAGTTAGTAAGTTCGTGCAGCATTTTCACATTATTCCACAAAACACGTATCATTGAGCGATAAATCATAACATGAAAAGAATTAAGAATAATACTCAAAGGCAAGGTATTTCTCAGAAATCAGTCTTTATTAAGTTCAATGTTTAATTTTATAGACTTCTCCACCCTGTGCACTCAGCTGCAGGGGTCTGCGTAGTTAGCTGCGGACTTACTAAGGCCTCCTGTGCACTCAGCTGCAAGCCTTCCCCTTTCGCCTAAGCACATGAAACAAAGCTTTACTACCTTAACACTTGCCCAAAAAAATCTTCTATCTTGACTTAGTTACTTCTTAGACTCACTATGACTCAACTTTATATAGCATTCTAACTTATAATACCATGGCATGCAACCTATGGGTGAGTCTTAAAACTGACCTATCACTTTCCCAAACAAGGGGCTAAAGCCCCTTTGATTCCTACTTAACTGTGTGCTCTGCATCCACATTTCATAGAGACTTTACAATCTTTACAAAAATTGGTTAAACTAACCCCAAAACTGACCCTGGGGACCCTATCCCATCATAAATTACTGAAGAGTCTTGACCCTCATCTCCTATGCATTTAAGAGGGACTCCTCTTCATCAAGCCCATACTTTTCATAATCCTCATACTCCAATACAAGCTCCTTAATACCCCCCATTTCATACCAGATTTGAGTTTCCCTTTGCCAACTTCTTTGGTAAGTTTAACCATGACTGAGTTAGCAACAATTTCTCAACCCGTATATGCTATAATGAGTGAGTCAACCAAAGTTACAACTACCTCCATGTTTGTGACTTTTCCAAAAACCCATTTGTATGGTGGTCCATCTATACCACCTAGTTATCACTCCTTATCTAGAACCTTTTATGGTGAAACGACCAATCCATGGACTTCTTCTTCTCCATCCTCATCTAGAATATCATTTCAAACTCCTGTAATGAGTGCCTCATAACCTGTTGCATCCATTGTGCCCCAACCATCTATGGAGCAATAATATGGTCCAAATGTTAGTGGAATGGTACATATACAACAGTCTCCTTTGCTTTATATCGAGTACCCTCCTCCTGGGGGGAAGTTACCTCCATATACTCCCTACCCCACACTAGGGGGGAAATCTATTGATGGAATGTACCCATTCCTAAATCAAATGCAACAAGTTGCTACTCATACCTATTCGAGTCAACATCCCATTGGTCCTCCATTTCCAGGAATGGTTGCTAATCCTTGGCACTTGTTGATGCCTCTGAAATCATAGCACCAACATTGGGGATAACCACCTAGTCCGGACCTTAGTATAGCTCCTTTTCCGTTTGGTATGGTAGCACCGACTGGATATTATGGGACGAGTTTCCCAATAATGTATGGTTTGATGAATGAGTGTTTTAAATGTATAACAAAGATGATAGATGATTTAATCTATAACTCTAAAATATACAAATATATCTATATAACCCGGGTAATCTCATAACAATGCGATTTTTGATGATTCCTAGTAGACAAATAATCATATAGATGATTTACTTATCTATAGAAAGATGCATTTAAATAATAATTACTTTGTTTAAGAAATTAAACAAATTAATTGTAAAAACATATCGCATGACATACTAATATTTATTTCTGACATATATCTTTAATATAACAATTCTAAATCATTCAAAAGTGACACAATATAGAGTTGCTTGAAGCATGTGAATACATCAACAATAGCAAATTAAATGGAATGCTAATTACATAAAGAATAAGACAAAAAGAACAGTGATAGAAATACCAAATGCATTTGAGTCTTGTTATGTAAGTAACATTCTGGTTCCACCTTCTTATTCCAAAAACTCCCAGGAGATAGAAAAATGCAGGTCTTGAAAACATTCTTGCACAAAAATCTGAAACCTTGATCCACGACTTATAAAAAATAAATTAAGAAGTGCAGAAGTTCAACTTCTCAAGTCTAGTTTTTGTACAAATTGAGGACCCTTTCTAAAATAATATGAAAGGGTTTATATAATAAAACCAAAACCAACTGTTCACAAAAATCGCCGAGAGTTGTTGGAACTGCCAACATTAAAATCTGGGATTTGAATTGAAAAAATAGTATTTCAATCGCTTTTGAAAAGATTCATCGCATCTATTTCTTATCCTGTATCTGTAACTGACAAATTGAGAGCATGTTTTAAATTTCTGGAGGATGACTCATCCTGGAGTGTAGTTGTCCTGTGTATGTGGCATCTGAAAGCTCGGGCATCATGCGATCAACAACATCGGCTAGGCATTTGATGGTCATCTATTGGTTGTGGAGCTTGACCAAAAAGGACTAATACGCATTCCAAGTAAGGCTTTATACTCTATTGAGTTGTTCATCTTCGGTAGCCAATTCCTGCTTCCATTGATTTTCTACCACTTTCGACTTTGGAAGATATCCTGGGGAACAATCATAAATAAAATTGGCTCCACATAAATTATCATTTACCAGCTCAATCACATTATTCTTTATAGCCCTGGCCCTGGAGGTAGCCCTTTCTGCCTTTATCAACTGTGTTTCCCATTCTGAAAACAATATTTCTTTATGTGACTCTTGAATTTTCGGTAGTTTAGCAGCTCTTCTTTCCTCTATGCTTTACCAGGAGAGGTAATTTGTGACCTTATCATCTACATCCTCAAATTCTAATCTGGTATTAACTGGTTGATCAATCAGTGATGTAGTTGTGATGCATAATGGGTCGAATATAAGAGATATTTTATGGAAAAGTAGATTTAGTTGTTGAGATAAGGCTTTATTTTCCTCTAGGGCTTCCTTCTTAAATTCCTCAACCTTGGGATAATCTCTTAACTATTCTATATAGATTTGTTGTTGTATGATTTTCTCCTCTTTACCCTTAATTTCTTGTTGATGTGTCAATTGAAGTTGTTCGAGCTCTTGAGACAACTATTGTTGTTTTTGGATGGCATACTGGTCAACTTTCTGTTTCTCCAAGTTTAATTGTACTTCAAGCTGCTCGTTCTTTTGTTTTTCTTTTGCCAACTGTTCCTCAAGCCGATTAATCCTCTGTTTTTCTATTGTTGTTTGTTCTTCAAGCTGATTAATCCTTTGATCCTTTTCTTTGATTAATTGGTTAACTTCAGTTGCCTTATCAATTGTAGCAACTATGTATGCCCCTGCAAATTGAGATAAATTAGACAAATCCTCAGAAGGATTGACCTCTGAATTCTTCCATATAACATTCATAAATTCATATTGATGAGCTGTGGATGATGTCTGGTCTATTTTCCTCTTTTTCCTCTACCTCTTGACTACAGCCCTGTGTTTTGGGCTATAAAATACATCCAAGAGTGGTATTTCCTCAATATTTAATGTAATTTCTCCTGAAGGATTTTCAAGGATTATTTCAATCTCTCTCTGAGATATGACCTTATTGGGTGTTCCTTCAATCACACTATCAGGAACGATGGGCCATTGTGTTGCAGGTGATGCTGATGTGATAATGTTTTGGGGGTCACTCTGGCTTTTGATCTGCTAATCAAATTGCCCCCATTATTTAATCAAGATGGGGTCAATATGAACATCTGCACCAAGGGGTTCACTGGTCTTTCCACTTGTTTCCCCTTCCTAGGAAATCTTTTCAATAGTCTGCTCCCCACTGTCAGTAACCTTAGTGTCCTGTATTCCATGAATTTGTCCATTTTCTCGGCTCCAAATTTGAATCTTTCTAGATGACTTACTTGTGAGAATAGCTATGCTAAAGCGAATAAGTCATCAAACTCATCATTCTCATGTATAAATTTACTAACTTTCACCTCACTGGTGAAATTGAAAGTGACCTTGTTTGGATCATATTGTCTTTTAAGAATAACCGCTAGACACTGATCCTTTGTTTTCTCTGCTTCTTTCTTAGCATGTTTAAAATCATGCAATGTGTAAGTGCCACAGCGGAGGGGAAATGGATGCCACACTTGTTTCTTAGAATCTTTAAGGTTTCTAGACATCCCCTTTTCCACTATCCGATATGCTATTTCCCTAGCTAATAGCTTATCTAGAATTTAGAGTGGAAGGACATGGGGATCTGTAATACTGCCAAAAACCCTAATATAGGTGAACTTCTCCTCCCTGAACCAACTGTTAATTGAAGTTACATCAATGCTAGCCTCGTCAGACAGCCGAGGAGCAGGTTTATTAAAGATGGCTTGATGGACAAGTAAAATGAAACCATGAAAAATCTTGTATAAATGATTCTTGTAGTCAGATTTCCATAAATACTTATGATAAATATGATTGGGGGTTGGATCCTTAATAGTCCATTTCCAACCTAGGATGGGAAAGTCAGAATTAAAACAAATTGTTTCCATTATGTAAGCACTCATATAAAGTGGGGGCACAACTCGGGTGATGATAAATCTGTTATTTCTATAATCTAGTATTTGACTAGCAATTTTATCCAATAAAATGGCTGCCCAATCCATAATAAAGGAGTTGATCACTGCTTCTATCAATGGAACCATTTCTATAGAAAATCTAGCAGAATTGGGCTTCCAAAGAGCCTACATACCATAGCAGCAACATAACAATATGGAGATGCTAAGGAGTCCACAGAGTACATACCAGAAGATTCATGTTTATGCTTGTTAGGAAAATGTCTCCACTGTTTGATAGGGTCTGACTCTATCTCGTTCTCCTTAGCGAAAGCTTCCAGGAATGATTTGTTGTAGTGTCGTTGGGGATCCGGTAAGTGATACATTCTCTTGAAATCTTCAGGTTTGAATGTCCCGAACATCCTTCCATCGGTTGTGAAGAAAACTCTGTCTGTTATATTAATACTTTCGATTACCCTTCTCACTAGATCATTATATGGTAAAACTTTTGCACGGGAAGCTATTCTATGGAGGAAGGAGCTAGCCAAATCACTGAGCGTGTTTTCTGTTTGATCCATTCCATCAAATATTGCTTCTTCTTCTATCTCCGTTGGATTTTCTGCTTCAAGTAAAGCATATATGCCTTCCCACGAGATTTTACCAAGGCCTTGACAGGTAGTATCTGCAATTAACACCAATTTTCTTGTCCTTATTCCACTGTAATGGGGGCCTTTGCCTTTCAAGATTTCTTAGACATCTTGACCAACTGTGTGATTCTAGATCAACACTGCAAAATGAGAAAGAGGAGTGTAATAGGCGAAAAACTTGAGAAGAGATAATACACAAATTACAGACTAAAAGCATTTATGTGCATTAGATGCAAAAGATATTATATTGTACATAGCTACCACAGATGAAATCCTTAAAGGACTTAACCATAACTGCCCCTTAATGTTTTACCATAACTTCCAACGTGAAACTTTGACATTGAAGCAATATATGTCACATCACAGGTTTTGTAACAGTCCTTTTTCAAAACAGGTGTCGTGACTCTGTGATTTGTGATTAGTGATTGTATTATTTTAATATTTGTGTAACAATCGAGTATCGCAAATCGGGAGTTACAAGCACCATGCTCAAAAGTTTTGTTTGCATTGTTGCAATTTCGATTAGTGCTGAGCTGGCATGGGGAGACGGCGGGTTTTAAACTTGGCAAATCACGTTTTTTCTTTATAATTGATTTATCCCTATACCGCATGTATTCATAGTATTTATTACTCACTTTTATTGAGAGTGTGATATGCGATAATTAAATCGCATCGCAATTTTTCAATGGATTGTTTTGGATGCTTCCTTATGAATCGACGATATGCAATTACATTAGCCTTATCACATCGCAAGGTTTTAATGAAACGCTATAAGTAATTCCTTGGGATTAATGATGTGCGAGACACGTTAGTTATTTCACATCATATTTTTTATAAATGGCTTATTTTGATTAAAAATTTGCGATGATGGATTTTCTATGACTTTGATCGTGTCACAACTTTCCAACTAGATGTTCATGGGTTCTAAGGAATTGCGATTTGCGATGAGCGGTCCTAAATACTCATAAAGTAACTTTTATATGACCAATATGGAAAATCCATTTTACTCAAAAGTTTTATTGTTTTTTTTATATTCTAAAGGGGACCCATTTCTTATTCAGCATTTTAATACTAACATTTAAAAATTGAAATGGGGGGGTTGTTGTATAGCACAACAATTGGCGATTCACTGGCAGAACTAGTTATCTCTGAAAATAATGAAATTTCTAAAACTTTCTTAAGTAGAATCAATTGAGGAAAAAGACAACTATTTAAGAATTGTTAGATAAAAATTTTATTCTGAATAAACAAAATATCAGTTTTGCAATTTCTTTTACAAGCCCTTATGATAAAATAAAAGCATTTTTTTGGTTTCTTCAAGCTTTGATTGGTTGTTAAAGATAAAGTAGGGGGCTCTTCCAACTTAGCTTTTAAATTTACTCTTTTGTCACAGGTAGTGCCTCCGCTACCAGCAAACATCTATAGTCTCGACAGGGTTACCTTTTAACCATCAATCATTCATTGTCCCATCCATCTAAGAGCATAACTTTTGAAAGATAAATCCAGAAAGATATATCTACATGTATTTTTATTGTTTACCTTTTTTTTTTTTTAATAAACGCCATTTTCCTGGTTTGGGAGCTAGATGATGAAAATGCCATTCACCGGTTGTAATTGAACTGAACAAGCTGGCTCGTAATGATACCCCTTGTCTTATGATTATAAGCCATTACCCTGTTTTGATATGCAGTATTGGTAATGTTAGTTTAATTAGTTCCCTATGATCATGGTAACCAGGCTCGTCATGAGACCTCTTATCTTTTAGATCAGATATATTTTAGAGTTACACTCTGAAAAATCATAAACCTAGTGGATGGGGTGAATGACTTACTCCTTAAGAGTTTATGGATGACAATTATAGAGTTGTGGATGCTTAGTTGGAGAAAGTCTTTACCTTTTTGTAAATAACCCTTCTCAACTTGATAAAACTCAAAATGATTTACTGTATTTTCAAGGTTTGGAAGATTTCACAAATTTAAAGAGGATCTCAGAGTTTCATGTTTTATCTAATTTCCAAAACTGTAATCATTTCCTTGAAAGTTTCTACTTTTTGAAAGCAAGTATTCACAATATTATTTCAAAGAGCTTTTCAATAGTGAAAAGCCAATGGGAGACTATTTACAACATTATTTCCTAAAAAAACTAGGTTGCATAAAGAATATGTATAGGTAAGAAGGGGTTACCTCAGGAAAATAATTTCTTTAAGATAAGCCCATTCATAGGAAGAGAATCTCTCTTTCCTAATAAGCCTTGCGGTAGAAACGTTGATGAGCCTATCTTTTCAATGATCTAAAATGGTCCAAGCCACATCTTCTAAAATTTGGTGTGCTTACCTTTGTCTTCATGTGCTTTGTCCCATTTCAAAATGAGATCACTAATCTGTAATATTTTTTAGCCGACAAAACTTGCATCAAAAGAAGATTTAATGATTTGCTAATGTTTAGCATGAGTAATTTTGGCCTTTTCTCTTTCCTCATCCACTTTAAGGATTTGATCAAACCTCAATTGAATAGAGGAAGAAGGAATTTCTTCAATAAATTGTACCAGGGCTACAATGGGAGTGCTAAATTTGGCGGTATTACAGCTTCTTTCCCATACACCAATTTAAAATGAGAAGTACCTATTGAGGCCTTTTGAGATATGCAATCTGCCCATAATGCAAATATTAAATATTTATGCCAATTCTTTTGATTTTGATCAACAGTTCTTTTAATAATCTTGATAAGATTCTTGTTAGTTGACTCTGCTAAGACATTTCCTTGAGGATAGTAATTTGCAGAGTATTTTAACTTAAAACTTCTCTTAAGAGAAAATTCAACTATATTATTCGCAGAAAAATAAGATGCATTATAAAAAATAAGTGTATTAGGTAAACCAAACCTTGTAATGACGAACTAATCAATAAATTCAATAATTGCATCAGAATTGGCTACCTTTACTGGAATTTCTTCTACCCACTTTGTGAAGTAGTCCGTGGCCGTGAGGATGTATTTGTGTTGCTTGGAAGAATGTGGAACAATATCTCCTATAATATCAAGCCCCCACTATTCAAATGGTTACTCAATGTTTATTGGTTGTAGAGGAAAGTTTGGTTTCCTTTGTCTTCCACTAGCAGTTTGGCATATCTTACATTTCCTATGTAGTCATGGGCATCTTTAAACAAAGTCAGCGAATAATATCTAGCATGTAATATTTTGTGAGCTATAGTGTCTCCTCCAAAATGTCCACATGCCAGACCATCATGCAATTCCTTCAAAACCATTTGTGCTTCAGTTTTTTCAAGGCATCTTAATAAAATTGAATCATAATTTCTCCTGAATAACACATTATCAATGATTTCAAAGTGTTTGTCTTTTAATCTTAAGGTACGTTTGTTTTTGTAACTGAATTCAGGGGGGGCATATCCATTTTTCAAGTAAAAGATCAGATCAGCATATTGAGATTCAAAATTAATGATACTTATCTCATTTACTTGTGTAGTATTTATTGAATCTTCATGGTCTGGAATATTGGAAGCCCCTACCAATAACCTGCAAAAACCTTTCCCTCTAACAATTTTTGCTGGTTTAATATCAATATCATACTCTTGTAGAGCTGTTACCTAATTAGCTCTCTTCTCTCCTACTTCCCTTTGAACTAGCAATTGTCTCACTGCAGAGAATGGAACTATTACTTTAGTGTGTGTTTTTAGGAAGAATGGTCTAAAGTGTTTGATAGACTTAAATAAAGTGAAAGCTTGTTTTTCAACTTCGAAATAGTTGAGCTCAGCACCGTGCAAATTAGAACTAAATAAAGATATGGATGCTTCTACTTGCTGGTCATTGATCTATGTTAAAATAGTAGCGTAAGATGTTTCAGTGGCCAAAGTAAATGACTAGAAAAATTCAGAGTATTCAATGCAGGAGCATTAATGATTGGTTGTTTGATCGAGTCAAAAGCCTCTTTTTCATTATGTCCCCATTTGAAAACTGAATTTTTCTTAATAATGGATTGCAAGGGAAAAACTATATGAGAAGAATCAGGAACAAATCTCTTCACGAAATTTATCTGTCCCAAAAATGATTGCATAGATTTCTTATTATGTGGCAAAGGAATATCAAAAATCTCTTTTATCTTGTCCGGATCAATGAATATGCCATCTTTGGATACAATAAACCCTAAGAGTTTACCTTCATTAAGAGCAAATAATTATTTCTTGGGATTTAAAGAAATCCCACATCTTTTTCAACATTCAAAGATCTGTTTTAAATCATGCAGATGATTGCTCCTTTCTTTAGAATAAATAGTTCTGTCATCTAAGTAAACAATGACTGTCCTATTTATCAAACCTTTGAAGGCTATATCCATGGCTCGTTGGAAAGTAGATCTAGCATTTATCAAACCAAAAGGCATTTTCTCATAAGCATATGTTCCCATTTAGTTCTAAATGTAGTCTTTAATCTATTGTCTGGATGTACTAGTATCTGATTGTATCTTGAAAAACCATCAAGAAAAGACATTAACTCTGAGCCAACAACTGATTGAAGTATTTGTTCCATTGTTGGTAATGGGAAATTATCTTTCTGACATTCTTTGTTGAGATTTCTAAAATCTATGCAAATCCTAATATCACCATTCTTTTTTCTTATAGGTACCAAGTTTGAGACCCATTTAGAATGTTTGAAAAGAAAGATTATTTTGGCTTTAAGGCGTTTATTCAACTCTGCTTTGATTTTACTTTCAATATTTGGGTGAATTTTCCTTAGCTTCTGTTGTACAGGCTTCTCATCAGAAATCATTGGAATTGTGTGTTGAATGATAGAGGTATCATAAGTTTTCAGATCTTCGTATTTCCAAGTGAAAACAATTTTGTATTTCTTTAATAATATGATGAAAGTAAATCTTTCATCTAATGAAAGTCCAAGCCCTAGATTGACATTTTGTGGTTTGGTCTCAGTGCCAAGATTTACTAATTCAAACCTTAAAGTAGAACTTTGAATTCTAGCTTGACCACATATTTAGGAATAGGATTTTCATTGAGTCTTTGTTTTAATTGAAGGTCATGATTGCTTTCATCGATAATCTAATTGTCATAAGTTCCTTCAGAAGTCAAGAAATTTAAGATATCCTCATCATGATTAAATACACGCCAATTGGTGACATTATCTTGAACAGATGGCCGAAAAATTAATTCAATAGAAAATCTATCTGGACTATAATCCTCGGATGGAAGGAGTTTAGAAGCAACATTAGCCAAAATATCGGTTGTTGCATTCTGTGATCTAGGAATAGGATAAATGTCAATTGCCAGAAAATGAGTTATGTGATCTTGAACAAGTGATTGATAATGTCTGAGATGACCCGAGAGACAATGGATAGTATTTCTCACTTGTTTAATGACAATTTCAAAATCACCAAATACTTTCATATATTGGATATCCAAGCCTATTACTTTATAGAGCCCTTGAATCAATGTCTCATACTCCATAGTGTTATTGGTACACTCAAATTCTAATCTAGTGGATGATAACATTGTTTTTTCTCCTTTTGGATTAACTAAAATGCATCTTTCTCCTGCACTGTCATTAGATTTTGATCCATCAAAATACAAAGACCAAAACAAAGGCTTATTTACAAGTTGATCTGCAAAACTAACACACTTTGGGGTATCAGTAAGGGAGAAACTTTTTATTTGCAATATGACACTATTAACAGGAAAAGGAGATTGTTGAGCATTAAAATTCCCAAAAAATGGCTCAGTCAAATAGTTTCCTAGAATTTTGTTATTGAAGGCTACAAGTTGATTTTCTTGTTCAAACTCAGTTACTGTATGAGTCAAATGTTTTTCATGATCTATTCTGATTTGGTTTGGTTTCCCATTATAGGGAAGCCACATGTGAGACCAATCATTCTAAATATAACCATGAAGTTTTTCGGACCAATCTTTGCTAAGGGTCAAACCATAAAACTCAGGGATGTCAACAATTAATATATCAATTCTTTTGACAACCCTAGGATCAGCTGATAATCTAATAGTAACTGAATTTATCTCTCCTAAAACTTGTACCTTAGTTTGATCTGATTGAACAATATGGATTCCAAACTTCCGGGGCTCAATATTTAACTTGGAACAAACTGAGGCTGGCATTAAATTTGATGAAGCGCCTGAATCTATCAAGCAGTTATGAAAATTTCTATTGTAGATATCATAAGTCAAGAGAAAAGGAGGATTATGATATTTGACCTATCCCCAACTAAAACAGCATCAGTAGCATCTAACTTATCAGATGGTGGCTTACCTGATCCTCTAACAGCCTTGGATAATACACTAGTTGGAAGAGGAGAAGAAGGTATTGCATTTAATTCTTTAGGCAACAACTTTTGTTGATGTTTGAGCTTGCTAAGTTCATGCAAAGAAATATTTTCTTGAGTCTTCTTCATGTCTTCCACAATGTTATAATCCATGGAGTCTGAAACTACTAGCATTTTAGATGATAAGGGAGGATTGGAGGATGATGGTTGATTGTGGGGAGATGCAACTGGAGTTTTCTTTGTGGGAGCTTTGTCTTTAGTAACAAGACTTGAGTTTTTCTTCTTAGAATTTGCTTGATTAGGCTTTGTTATACTTTTTCTTCTAGTATTTACTGGGAGAGCTTCCTGTTCACTTTCATTATCAGAGTTGGGTAAGATAACGTCCCACATTCCATGACATTCAATTGTTTCATCTTCTTCCGTTTCTTCAGATGATAAAACTGTATCTTCAGCTTCATCATCATCCAGATGAGATTCTGCATTAGATATAGCATTACGCGGTTTAGGGTCAGTTGACTGATTTCTTTTAAATTTCCTAAATGGTCTTTTCGTAGAAGTTTCAACTACCTGCTTTTTTATTTCAACCATTTCATTAGACATAGTTTTAAGAACTTTTTGTAAACCTTCGATGTCATATGGATCCTTGATTTCTTTCTTCTTTGAATCATCTCTAAAGGTAAATTTTTTGGATTTCCTTTCTTCTAGAGCATTTTTCTTTTCCAAAGCAAGGATACGTTTTTCAAAAGCGATTGCTTCCTTCATATTTTCTGCAAATGTTGGTTTAGTAGCCCTATCAACAAAGATGGCTATGTTTGAAGGCAAGGCAGAAATATACCATTCATTTCAGACTTCCTCTTTAGGCTTGGATGTCACACGAATTTTATTCAATAGCTTATTAAAGCGTGAGTTGAATTCTTTGGTGGGTTCCTTTGATTTGGATTTCAGATTGGAGAGATCATTAATCAATGTGGCTGTAGACCTATCATCTCCAAATTTAGTTAGAAATTTCTCCTAAAAAGCATCCCAGCTATTGATAGACCCTAGTGGTAAGGAAAAGTAACACGATCCTACTGCTCCTTGTAGAGTGTATGGAAATAGTCTAGTGACAACATCTCCTTCCATTACTCCATTCAAGTTTATTGATAACATGAAATTGTTTATATGTTCTTCCGCTAACAGGCCAATGTCAGGATTAATTTTTGATAAACATTTTTCAGGATGTGCGGGAAATTGGCTCAAAGGTGCAGGCATTCTAACTACTCCTGGGTTGGTCCATGGCCTTGGTTGAGGTTGATTATGTGCCATCGTTGAGCTAACAGTAGAAGAGGGTGACGAAGCAGTTGAAATTGATTGGGTAGAGGATGTTGAAGTCCTTGTACCTGTTTCGACTATGATATGAAGTTGGGAAATGGATGGATGACCTTGCAATGGTATAGATGGAATGGATGATGATGAGGACAAAGTCTCACTGTTAAATTCTTATGGTGTCTTCCTAGCCCTTTTTCGACTTGGTAGAGGGAATTAAACCGGTGGAATACCAAGTTTTTCACTCTGTGCCCTAGTAAGCAGCTGCGATGGGATATATTGTGAAGTCACACTGCCTTGGGATAACTCAGACTCTTCTTGGGATATTGAAAACCTTTGGAGTTTATGAATCAAAGACTGTACTTTAGGGGGTTCAAGAGAAGAATTGTCTAGTGTGTTTAGGGTTTCAGTAGTGGGTGTCGTAATTTTTTTTTCGACTTCTCGCTTAGGAATATGAGATTTAGAATGCGAAGGAGAAGTTGGAGGAGATGGTGAGGGAGTTTTAATATTAGAATGGCCTGTGGATTTAGATTTACTTTCCATTCACAGTTAGGCCCTCCTTCTAGTGCCAAAAATGTTTATGCCTCTAAAATCATAGCACCAACATTAGGGATAAACAACCGGTCTGTACCTTAGTACAACTCCTTTTCCGTTTGGTATGGTGGCTCCGACTGGATATTATGGTACGAGTTTCCTAATAATGTATGGTTTGATGAATGAGTGTTTTAAATGTATAACAAAGATGATAGATGATTTAATCTATAACTCTAAAATATAAAAATATATCTATATAACCCGGGTAATCTCATAACAATGCGATTTTTAAAGATTCCTAGCAGACAAATAATCATATAGATGATTTACTTATCCATAGAAAGATGCATTTAAATAATGATTACTTTGTTTAAGAAATTAAACAAAGTAATTGTAAGAACATATCACATGACATACTAATATTTATTGCTGACATATATCTTTAATATAACAGTTCTAAATCATTCAGAAGTGACATAATATAGAGTTGCTTGAAGCATGTGAATACATCAACAATAGAAAATTAAATGGAATGCTAATTACATAAAGAAAAAGACAAAAAGAAAAATGATAGAAATATCGAATGCATTTGAGTCTCGTTATGTAAGTAGCATTCTGGTTCCACCTTCTTATTCCAGAAACTCCTAGGAGATACAGAAATGCAGGTCTTGAAAAAGTTCTTTCACAAAAATCTGAAACCTTGATCCACGGCTTATAAAAAATATATTAAGAAGTGCGAAAGTGCAACTTCTCAAGTCTAGTTTTTGCACAAATTGAGGACCCTTTCTAAAATAACATGAAAGGGTTTATATAATAAAATTCAAACAAGTTGTTCACAAAAATTGCTGAGAGTTGTTGGAACTGCCAACATTAAAATCTAGGATATGAATTGCAAAAATATTATTGCGATCGCTTTTCAAAAGATTCATCGCGTCTATTTCTTCTCATGTATCTGCAACCAACAAATTGAGAGAATGTTTTGAATTTCTGGAGGATGACTCATCCTGGAGTGTAGTTGTCCTATGTATGTGGCATCTGAAAGCTCGAGCATCATGTGATCAACAACATTGGCTAAGCATTTGATGGTCATCTGTTGGTTGTGCAGCTTGACCAAAAAGGACCAATACACATCCCAAATAAGGCTTTGTACTATGTTGAGCTGTTTATCTTTGGTGGCCAAATCTTGCTTCCATTGATTTTCTAACAATTTCGACTTTGGAAGATTTCCTGGGGAACAATCAGAAATTAAATTGGCTCCATATAAATTATCATTTGCCAGCTCAATCACATTATTCATTATATTGTTGGCCCTGGAGATAACCCTTTCTACCTTTATCAACTACGTTTCCCACTCTGAAAACAATATTTCTTTATGCGACTCTTTAATTTTCGGTAGTTTAGCAGCTCTTCCTTCCTCTGTGTTTTGCCAGGAGAGGTAATTTGTGACCTTATCATCTGCATCCTCAAAGTCTAATATGTTATTAACTGCTTGATCGATCAGTGATGTAGTTGTGATGATTAATGGGTCGATAAGATATATTTTATGGCAAAGTAGATTCAGCTGTTGAGATAAGGCTTTATTTGACTCCATGGTTTCCTTCTTAAATTACTCAACCTTGGGATAATCTCTTAACTGTTCTATATAGATTTGTTGTTGTATTATTTTCTCCTCTTTAGCCTTAATTTCTTGTTGATGTGTCAATTGAAATTGTTCAAGCTCTTGAGATAACTGTTGTTGTTTTTGGATGGCATAGTGGTCAACTTTATGTTTCTCCAGGTTTAATTGTACTTCAAGCTGCTCGTTCTTTTATTTTTCTTCTGCCAACTGTTCCTCAAGCCAATTAATCTTCTGTTGTTCTACTGCTGTTTGTTCTTCAAGCTGATTAATCCTTTGATCCTTTTCTTTGATCAATTGGTTAACTTCAGTTGCCTTATCAATTGTAGCAGCTGTGTATGCCCCTGCAAATTGAGATAACTTAGTCAAATCCTTAGAAGGATTGACCTCTGAATCCTTCCATATAACATTCATAAATTCAAATTGAGGAGTTGTGGATGATGTCTGGTATATTTTCCTCTTTTTCCTCTACCTCTTGACTACAGCCCTGTGTTTTGGGCTGTAAAATACATCCAAGGGTGGTATTTCCTCAATATTCAATGTAATTTCTCCTGAAGGATTTTCAGGGATTATTTCAATCTCTTTCTTAGCTATGTCTTTACTGGGTGTTCCTTCAATTTCACTATCAGGAACGATGGGCCGTTTTGTTGTGGGCGATGCTGATGTGATAATGTTTTGGGGGTCACTCTAGCTTTTGGTCTATTGATCAAATTGCTCCCATTCTTTAATCAAGATGGGATCAATATGAACATCTACGCTAAGGGGTTCACTGGTCTTTCCACTTGTTTCCCCTTCCCCAGAAATATTTTCAATAGTCTACTCCCCAATGTGCTCTCCTTGCTGAATAATAGGGGTAGTATTTGATAAATCCAAAGGTACTGTCAGTAACCTCCATGCTCTGCATTCCATGAATTTTTCCATCTTCTCGGCTCCCAATTTGAATCTTGCCAGATGACTTACTTGTGATAATAGCTCTGTTGAATCGAATAAGTCATCAAACTCGTCATTCTCATGTATAAATTTACTAACTTTCACTTGACTGGTGAAATTGAAAGCGACCTTGTTTAGATCGTATTGTCTTTTAGGAATAATCGTTAGACTCAGATCCTTTGTTTTCTCTACTTCTTTCTCAGCATGTTTAAAATCATGCAATGTGTAAGTGCCACAGTGAAGGGGAAATGGAGGCCACACTTGTTTCTTAGAATCTTTAAGGTTTCTAGACATCCCTTTTACCACTATCTGGTAGGTTATTTCCCTAGCTAGTAGCTTATCTGGAATATAGAGTGGAAGGACGTGGGGATCTGTAATACTGCCAAAAACCCTAATGATGGAGGGAAATGTTCCCCTAGGGCTTTTTGGGTTGAAACCCTAGCAGACTGAAAGTTGTCTATTCAAAGAAGAACACATTCACACAGCCATTATGCTATTATAAGCAAATTCTATTGTAAAGGGTACGTACCTTAGGTCCTATGTTCGAGAAGGCCCTTAGGGTCCAAACCCTTCTTGGAGTTCCCTTTTTTTCTTTTGTCCTGCAAAACAACCAATTCCAAAGAACACAGCGGTATATGGACAAAACCTTATAAAGAAACCATCTTCAGGTTATAAATAAAGGTAGTTAGTTATGAAATCCAAACAACCATTTACATATGAATTCTAAACATGAATATCATTAACATAAAGAGGATTCATTTCGGGAACCAAGACATGTGTTTCTTTTATTATAGACAAATAAAGTACATAAAAAGGAATATTTTCACCTGAGTCACCTTCAGCAGGCTCCAAGAAAAGCTTCCTTCCGTATCCGTTCCAGCCTCAAGCCTCTAACAAACTCCTTCCATGACTCTCTCCATAATGTCACAAGTAATGGATGAACATCAACACACAAGGAAACAAGAGTTTCCTGTACAAATGGGGGAAGTGCAGAAGGCACAAGCGACTTCAGACCTGGTCAGGGGAAAAATCTCTGCATAATAACCTTTCTCTCTCTTCTCTCCTCCTTTAGGCCTTCCCTTTGAGGTCTTTTTATACCTCTCCCAAAGTAGTTTTTTAGTTGGGAGTTGGTTGGGAACATTTGGGCCACGGGCACTAACAGGTGATCAGCAGGTAAAACCCGCGATCTCCACCTAAAAATAAGGAATTTTATATTTTTTAAAGTGTTTTAATACATATACACATGTTGGGTATACACAGACCCACGTATACACGCGTTTAACTCAGGGCAATGTCGCGTATAAGGGATAAAACACTGTTTTTTAAATTTTAGGACCAGGTCTGGAAGGAGGGGTTGCCCTAGGCCATGAGTACAGCATCACAAACCATAAGAGTGAGATTTGGAGCTATAACAGATGCCCCCTAATATATGAGGTCAGAAGGGTACATGATGGCCGAAATATATTATGCGAGTACATGGAAAGGAAGTCTGTCAAAAACTGAGGAGGACTTCACCAGAATTCAGCCTGCCAAGCCACCAAAGGAGATCAGAAAGAAACAGTGTCTGAGGCGGGCATACCCATGCTCAGAAAAAGTAAAGCATGTCCGCATATCAAGTACAAGCAGATCCACTAAGTATACAAGTATAAATAACTGAAAGATACATAATGGATCATCTGATCATAATGAACAAGTACATGTCTGAATATCACATATAAGTCTGTCAATGATGCTGAAAGATGCAATGGATCACTGATATCAAAGACTGATCCCAAAAGGTACCAACTAAACATGATGGAATAGGATGGTACTACACTGCAAACTCAGGTGCCAGCATATAGAATGTCGCCATGACTGACTGCAACATATAAAGTGGAGTGGTATCAACTAGCAGCAACAGGAGCAACTGTCAAGTGAACCAATGAATGCTGATACAACCTGAGGTCTTCACCGACCGCCGTGGTACATTTCTACACCATGGGAATAAATGATCTGAAGTCGACCATGTGAGAAATCGTTTGATTACCAGTCATTAATGTATACCGTTGACAAATGCGAGACTACTCACCGATAATGATAATGAGCGTCAAGGTACCCAGTACAATCTAACAAGTGTGAATAGATGAGCTGGAGTCGAACACCCGTAAGAATCTATCGATCAGGAGACAATGATGGTTTCCCACTGTCGATAGCGAAGGATCTGCCACTAATCACTGCAAACCCCAAGGTACTGCCAAATGGACTCTAGATCTTTGCCCCAGAGCAATGAGTCGGAGTCGATAGGGAAAGATCTGCTAGAAGGAAGGCATTAAGGCATCCTTCATCAATCTAGCACGAGTGTAACCCGTAGGCCAATAATGTGGAAGGAATCAGACGAAAAAGATGTAGTAACCCAACCGAAGTACGTTTCCGATGTACACAAGATGTGGCTAGCGCACGACAGAAACCCTCTGAACCAACCAATAATGAAAGCTGACACATAGGCAAGGTATCGACCAATAGGGTCAAATGGAAACCAAGGTACTGCATGAATCCCAATGTGTGATAATGTAAGCTGATGTCGAACACAAGGGAAACCACTCAGTGAAAGACCCATGATACTGATCGATGTTGAGCACAAGGTGACCTATCAATAATGAAAATAGGGCCAGGGTGCGGGTCTAGGCCTATCCTCAGAGCAAGATGTCATCGTCGATAAGGACAAGACCCGCCAGCAAGAAGTCAATTGGGACCTTCTCAAACCGGCACGAGTAAAGGACCAATATAGCTGATGTGATGATAGACTTGACACTGACAAACAGGGATGGCCGACTGAAAAATGAGTCAAGAGACACCGCAAAGAGGCCAACTCAGGCTAACTTCCCTTGAACAAAAGCACGACTCAATGTGACTATGTGGCAGCATATGATGACTCTGTATAAGTTCGCCATGCAGGAGGCACGAACGAACCCTCCATATGATTGGAAGAGATAACCAATCGGGGGAGAACTAACTCAATAACAAGGTTATGGCGTGCCTAAGTCAAACTAAATCCCACCCATGCGGAGGAGACTTTGTTTCGAGTGCTTTGTTCAAGGGCAACATGACTGACTCTAGCTGCCAACGATAAATGGAAATACTATCCCGTTCCCGCTCTTTTTGGAATATTTAATTTTTTTTTGTCTTTTTCTGTTAAGCTGGAAAAAGAATAAAAGAATGCTATGGTACAGTGGAAAGAACGAGTGTTGGTGAAACAGATGATCTAGTTCCTGGGAATGGAACGTTCCTATGCTCAATGCAGGGAGGTGAAAACTGGTCAGTGGCACTCAAAGGTGTGTTCCTTCCACGGGTCAAGGTGTATCAAGTTGCAGAAGTCAAAGGTATGCAAGGTTGATTTTGCAGTCGTCATGGTCAAAAGTTGGCTTAAACACGAGTCCAAGTGAAGCCGGCCCTAGGCCAAAAGGTGCAAGTGGTCAACATGCAATGCAGTGGTACAACTCAACACAAAGGAGCCTCTAGGGTATAAGGCCAGAACAAAGCGGAGAAGCTAAGAGGAATGAGTCTTCAATGCATAAGTCATGGCAGGATTACAGAGGACTCCCGAGCCTACTCAATGGAGCAGCATGGGCAACAAATGTCAGTGAGGTGCTAACTACGATGCCCATGTAAAGGATGGCTCTACCATCGTGTCATGATTTAAAGAATCGGCGAGTGAAGATGGCTTACGAACCATAACACGATGGGATCGACCCTATGGTAGATGTATCGGCAAATGGAGGCTATTATCCATAATGCAACGAAAAAATGGTGTCCCTAACCTATATGCCAGTGAGAAAACGATACCTGCCATGACGGGTCAGCAGTCATGGAACCGTCTCGAAACTGAAAAACATCCAAAATGTCCTGAAAAACAAACCATTCTCGACATTCCAAGCTCCCAAGTTAAAAGTCACATGAGGCCAAACAAAATAAAATTTTGAAAAAATTTTGCATTTTCAAAACTTATAAAAAGCATTTTGGACTCACCATTTTTACCATTTGAGTTTGAGAGCAAAGGATTTGGAGCAAAAGGAGCAAACTTCCCATAGCCAGATTCAACCATTCAAATTCGTCAAAGACCTCCAGGTAACTCTTATACTTAGCTTGCAATTGATTGTGACAGGTTTTAAGATTTTTGATTGATGTTTCACCGTTGAACTTTTGTCAAAAATTTCCCCGCGGTGTATACGCGGGTTGGTAATATTGAACCCGCGTACACGCGGGCCCTATACGCGACTGTGTGCACAGGGACCCGCGTATACGCCGCGAACCATTTTTACACAAAAACTAACGATTATAAATCGATTTTTTCTTAGGATGCCTGTCACGTGGCGTGAAAGAGAGCACATAGTGGTAGATAATTAAGTTATGAACAGTCCAGAAGCATTAGATGCCCTACGGGGATGTGGTTTGCTTAAATTTTTCAAACTGCCAAATATGAAAGCGAACACGCGTCTGCTTGAGATGCTCATTGATTATTGGGACGTCGAGGAGGAAGCCTTTATGATCGATCAGATGCCGCTCAGGGTAGAAGTGGAGGATATCTATTTTATCATGGGCCTTTCCGGAATGGAAGAGGTAGTACATTCCCGAGGCAGGACACGAAGTAGCCTCACGATAGAGGACTATATACAGATATACTACCCGAGACATCCCAAGAAGGTTGGGAGCCAGATTTCCATCACATATGTGGCGAGTTTGTCACTTAGGATAATCTTGTTCACCATAGCTTGAGTGAACGGATCATCCTCTCTGCATCAAGCATCACGGGTCATCATGAGAGTGGCAGTTGACTGTCTCACTACTGTGTTCGACTGGTGTACTCCTCTCCTGGCCAACATGAAGAGCCAGCTCACTTCTATCAGGAGAGGACAGACTAAGAACTTTGGATATGGGACTATCCTGTGTACTTTCTTTTCCTAAAAGGTTCCCGCACTCCGCCCCAGGGTAGCAGTTTCCATCAGCACCCCACGCGATACACGCATGGGCCAGTGGGTTGATCTGATGAAATGTCTGGGGGGTGGGGAGGTCCCAAGAACTGCCTTCGACGATGATTTCTTCACCTGGTGGGATCAGCAAATCATCGCCGTGGATGACTACCCCTATGCTGGGTTGGATTTCCAAGGAGATCCTGATCTAGTGTTACTACCGAATGCAACATGGGGCGAGATTGGTAAGAATTTTTTGATTTTATGATTTTTTTGGATTTTTCAAATATAATGATGCATTTTGAAAAGTATTTTGATGAGATTCACTGACTGATATGATGATCATGTTCCAGACATTGGGCCGGTACAACCAGATGGGTTCCCATGGCATGGACGGCGCAGCCGAGGAGCCGAAGAGGCGGCTGCTGATACAGAACGGACTCTAAACAATGTCCAGCGACACTTGGCGAGACTGAGCTGCCGAGTATCGATGGCCGCCATAGAGGACCTTCCTGAGGATATGCAACGTCATGTGGTTGGCATGCCACGTGACTGGGTTCACACTTTTCGGCGTGTGGCCAATGCGATAGTTACATATTTAGCCGCTCATCCTGAGCCGGGGAATTAGATATGCTGGACATGATTGTGGGCATTTGAGTCCCAATTTTGTATATTTTTGGACACACATATGTACACTCGAGACGCTTTATGATATATATATATACATATATATATATATATATATATACATATATATATATATATATATATATATATATATATATATATATATATACAGTTTGACTTTTTGATGCTTGATTTTATTGTGATGAATGGTTGATATGCCAGTCTAATGCTTGATTAGCGATAGAATCAGCTAACCAATTATGAGATCATGGAATGTGCAAATAATTAATATAAGTAAATCATCTTTGCAACAACCTCAACCTTAAATATTGGCGATATAAAGATGGATCCCGTACCCGATAAATGTTATTTAATTGAGAATCAAGATACACTACCAACGAGTCGATCCCATGAGAGATTGCCTCGGATAATAAATTAATAACGGCAGTATACTCGGCCATATTGTTTGAAGCAGGACCAATACACACGCCTCTTGATGCCATCAATTGACCAGTTGGATAATAGAGTACCCAAGCTGCAGAAGCGAGATTCCGAGTGTGCCTACTAGCACCATCGGTGAACCCAAAATAGACCAAATCATCCATCAACACCTGCCACAGCAGACCAAAAAGTGCTGATATCAGAAAACTCTCGACGATATATGTACAAATATACATAAAGTACAAAGAAGCCATTACGTGGCCAAAACTAAGCAAAGTACTTCTTTAGGTAGAGCCTGTTTCGGGGCTCCGCCAGCTTGTTTCCCTCAAAACCGATTAACTCATATGACCATTTTTCTAAAACTCGTTTAATAATGAAAGGACCATACCACATAGGGTTAAATTTGCCTGCCCCCAAGGTGTCTTTATCTTGGTCATAGACCAAGACAAGGTCAACTTCAGAAAAGACTCGAGGAAGGACAGATTTATCATACTGCATTTTAACCCTTTTCTTATGAGCCTCATTCATCGTGGCAGCATCTCGACGCTGCTCATCGAGATGTTCCAAGTGAAGTAGGTGCTATTCGAGATTCGAAGTCTCTGGAAGGAGCTCAACAGCCAATTTAAGAGATGGAATTTCACATTCAACGGGAAAGATAGATTCCATCCCATAAACCAACTAAAAAGGTGTAAAACCAGTAGTCGTCTTGACGGAGGTTCAGTATGCCCAAAGAGCCGAATACAACATAACGTGCCAATTGGACCGATTTTTATCGCTTGTCCGTTGGAGTATCGTCTTAAGAGTTTTATTGACTGCCTCGACCTGTCCATTGGCCTGAGGATAATAAGGAGACGAATTCTCCTGGCGGAAACCCAATTTGAGAGCCAATTCGGACATCAGTTGATTCTGAAAATGACTACCATGGTCAGTGACAATCTCTCTCAGGATACCGAATCTTGAGATAACCTGATTAAAAAGAAACAATGTTGCCGTGTCACTATCGTTCTTATAAGTAGGCATGGCCTTAGCCCACTTCGTAAAGTAGTCTACAGCCACGATAATGTACCTGTGATTTGTCGTTGAAGGCAGATTACAAGTCGTAAAATCAATACCCCACTTAGTAAAGGGACTGATGGTGACAACGGGAAAAAGAGGATCTGGATGCGCGCGCATTTTCTGAGTAAAAATTTGACATGGGTGACAGCGTTTGACCGCTTCCACACAGTCTTTAAAGAGTGAAGGCCAAAAATAGCCAGCACGTAAGATGCACTGGGCTATAGCAAGCCCTGATAGATGACCACCACAAGCTCCACTGTGGCAGTCATTGAGCACTGACTCTACTTCCTCTAAGGTTAAACAGCGCCGAAGGATTGAATCAACCCCTCGACAGTATAATGTGTCACCGATGATAACATAGTTTTTAGCCAGGTGACATAATTTTCGACGTTCATCCTTAGAGAAAGTAGAGGGAAACTTCGAAGTCTGGAGACAGACAATGATATCTCCATACCAAGGGTCGAGTGAAGAGATGAGGAACAAAGGTTCGTCGAGAAAACTTTCCTCATAAACAGTATCTTCTCCACAAGGTAGCTCAGAAATTAGCTCCGTGAAAACCATGGATTTCTTAGACTTGGCAGACAAGAACTCGAGATCGAATTCTTGCAAAATGACTATCCATTGATTATATTTGCCCCCAATCACTCGCCTACTGAGGACAAATTGAAATGGATTGACTGCCCCTAAGACAAAAGTTTTGTGTAGCAGGATATAATGACAGCATGGACAGCTGCCAAGGCCAAATTCTCAACCGGAGAATAGTGAAGTTCAGGACCTATTAAGCCTCGGCTCAAATAATAAATCACATGCTCGGTGAGAGCATCTTCCTCCTAAATGAGAACCATACCAATGGTTGATTCTGCTGCAACGAGATATAAAAGGAAGTCTCTACCATAATCTGGTGGACTCAAAAGCGGGGCAAAGACTAATGCCTTTTTCAAAGCATCAAAGGACCGCTACGCAAATTCGTCCCACACAAATGGAACTCCTTTCCGTAGCAAACGCATGAACCCTTTAGTGATCTCGGCATAGTTTTCTATAAACCATCTTAAGAAATTAGGCTTCCCTTGAAGACTTTGAAGTTGTCGAATCGAGGACGGGGGAGGCAACTAAACTATCACCTCAACCTTGAAGGGATCAACCCGAATCCCTTCATTGGACACGATGACCCCTAACAACCGACCGGACGTAACCGCGAAAACGCACTTGTTGGGATTCAACCAGATTTTATAAAAACGACATCGCTCGAAAACCAATCGAAGATGACTAGGGTGATCAGTTCTCTTTCGAGAACAAGCAGCGAGATCATCAAAGTAAGCCTCGATGACATGTTTGATGTCATGGAAAGCATATGACATGGCCCGCTGAAAAGTGGCTCCAACATTTTTAAGACCAAAAGGCATCTTTCTATATGCAAAGGTACCCCAGGGACATATAAAGGTTGTCTTATGTTGATCTTCAGGACGGATAGAAATTTGATTATAACCCGAAAAACCATCCATGAAGGAAAAAATCTCATTACCCGCACACTCGTCGATAATCTGATCAATGAATGGCATGGGGTAATTATCTTTCTGACAGGCCTTGTTTAAATCCCTAAAATTGATGCATACTCGGATTGTTCCTTGCTTTCTATCCACAGGGACTGGATTAGAAACCCAATCAGTAAGAGGAACAGGGTATATGAAACCCGCCTTTAGCAGCTTCTCAACCTCAGCTTTGATAGCTGCTGCTTCCCTAGGGTTAACCGGCTGAAGCCTTTGATGAACCGGTTTGGCGTTCTCATACATCTTGATCTCATGCTGAACTATAGAAGGATCAATGCCAGGCATTTCCTCATAAAACCAAGCAAACAAATCTCAAAATTCCTTGAAAGGTCGGTGTAAATTTGAATTTCTTCAGGGGAACACTCAATTCCGATGAAGAGATTCTCGATGACGTTAGGGTCCCTAGAGATGCTTATAGGTATCGTTTTTGAAATTACCGACATATTGCCTTCGGCACAAACCTGTGCTGGAGCCAAAGGGTTTGACACCCTGTAAACATCACTAGTACAAAGCTCGGAGAATCTAGATTCTACTTCCTGCAATGGAGGAAGAAAGTATGAACGATGGTGTAAGTCTTCCCAAGGTCGATCTATACCCATCATTGCTTCGAGGATTGCTTCTTCAGAAGGTAAAACTGAATCTAAGCAGTCCAAGGTAGAGGTAGAATCAAGGCTCCAAGCCGAGGCCACATCACCATCTAACTCCTCTTCGAAAAAAGGAGCAGAGTGGTTTTCTGCAAAGTCTACGATAGACTGATATCTAAGCTCAGCTGCAGATATAGGGAATGCCATTCCATTTACTTATCCTTCAACTAATGTGGTCGTAGGTGAAGGCAAGGTCCAAGGGTCTGAAAAATAACGAGTTTGAAAGAACTCTTGTCGAGGAAACTCCTTAGATGATGAAATGGCATTGATTTTAGCGAAAGGAGAGGGAAGATCAAAGGTACCCATCAATGAGGAATACATTCCCACTCCTAAATTCTCAGTAGGCAGGTGAGGGTTATCCACTAAAGGAACTGTAGAGTCAGAGCTTGCTTGAGGATCGACTGGACAATAATCCATTTGATCAACCTTAACGATTTCCCCTCATGAGGAAAGAAAATGACACGAAACAGAGTCGAAACAATGAAGTCCATTTCATATACCCAGTTCCTTCCTAATAGGAGATTATAGTCTAGGTTAGCATCTATGACTTCTACTTCAATATTGACGACCTTTCCCCCAACACATATAGGAAAGGCTGGGATAATCCCATGCAGCTTATGAGAATGACCATCAAATGCAGTCAAGACAATGGGTGAAGGAACAGCCGAAGGTGATCCAATAGCCTTCCAGCATGACATCGACATGACGCATGTGGAAGCTCCTTCATCGATAACGGTACGAAAAATGTTGATTTTCCGGTATGTAGACTTTATTTGGAAAGCCATATGATGAGGGAGTCGCTTCTTGACATGTAACATGTCAAAAGTGAGCACTAAAGAATTAGCTGGATCGACTGCCCCAATCGCGGAAAGTAAAGCACTTCGCTGAGCCGGACATGACTAGAGAACCTCTAAAGCGGACATGGCGCACGAACTCTGAGCCAGATCCTCCACAATGGAGTAATTCTGGGTGGCCCTGGCATTAGGATTAATAGTTGCGCGTTTAGCGGAACCTTTCGGTATCCATGGTATAGTCTCAATAGGGGGTCGCTCAATATGAAGGTCGGTATTTCCGGGAACAGCCTTGTCCTTGGAAGTTTCGGCTTCACCATAATCACGTGACCAAGTAGTCACATGGACGTTAGAACCCATCATGAAAACATTCGATGATTTTTCCCCTTCCTGGTTGCCCCCTGTGGAGGTACTAGGATTTGAACTCACGCCAGCAAGAAGTTGCTGCCATTACGGAAAAGGGTTAGTTAACACAGCCTGAGAACTAGAAGTCCCTTGCTGTCCTAACAAGCGCTGAGCGTCTTCAATCTTAGGGCAGAGATGAGTTAAATGGTCTCCACTGCACAACTTGCATGGAAACTTAACTTTCTTTCTAGACTCATTTCTACCACCACCAGCGTTGTTGCCGGACTTATTTGCATCAGCCTTCCCATCCTGGTTCTTTTTCTTACCTCGTCCTTTCTTTTTCCCATTGGAATTTTGATTTCCTTTGGGGTTATCCGATTGGACGGCATTAATTGAAGAAGTTTGGGAAGAGGGGGGATTAGACGATGTGACTTGGTTGTTAAAAGCAGTTTGTAAGGACAACTGCTGCAATCAGTTCAACAAGTTCACGGTAGTTGTGTCTACTGACCCAATGATACCATCCGCGTGCGGACCTGGCTTCGACTTAGCTACGTCAACCTTAGACCCAGGAGCATCTGGCAAGTATTTTTGTAGGATCCCAGACTAAGAGTAGATCAATTCTAATTGTTGGGCCCTAAAAATGGCTTGCTCCTCAGAATAGACCCCAGACATGGAGACATCCTTGGAGATCTATGGTTGTAAAGATTTCAAAAACCACTCGAGACGGTACTCCGGAGGGATTTCGGCTTTAATGAGCCTCTTTCTCCGTCTCCATTCCTGAATATGGTCAGAAATGTGAGTTGCCTTATCCTGACAAAAAGTGGCCAAAAGTTCAGTTCCGGCATCATAGCGGACAGGTAACTGGAAATGATTTAAGAAAATATTGGCTAAGTCAGCAAAAGATGTAAAGCTACCCCCTGGCAACTCTATATACCATTTGGCCGCATTACCAATCAAGGTGCGCTGAAAGAGTCTCAACCTAATCGAGTCATCGATAAGGGAGTTAGATGAGCACCACAAATGGAATGTGGTTACATGGTCGCCTGGGTCCTCACCACTCTTCCCTTCGAATTTTGGAATGTCCAAAGGGAGTTTGGTTGGGACTGGAGGCCAGGCCGGATTGTATTTGATTGGGTCATTTGTTAACTTAGTGAGATCTGGCAAGTTCAACGTTGCCAGAAACGGAAGCCTAGGAGGACCTTGGGGATTCCACCCAGACTGGGCAGAACTCCCAAAGTTCTAAAAAGATTGCCCTCGATTTTGGAAGGCACCAGGCTGCCCGAAGTAACCAGTAGAACCGGCTAAACGAAAAGGCAAGCCTTGTGATCCAGCAAAATTTGGATTTTGACCAACTCCGGCCACAAAACCTCCATAACCAGCAAAGTTTCCTCCTAAAGGATTGTAAGGAGTTGATAACCCCTAATAAGGATTCCAAGCCGAAGCTAGGGGAGGAATACTTTGAAACGAACTAACCGTGGAGTACGGCCTATTCCCATATTGGCCGATAAACGGATTCCCAGTTCCCACACCACTGACCCCAGGGTTAGTTCAACCTTGGAAAGGATTACTGCTTTGTCCTACATAAGAAAAAGGCATGGATCCTATCGTCGGGTTGGAACGTAGTATATGACCACTTCCAAAAGGAAATCCCTGGAATGAAGCCGATCTGCCCATCATGGACGTAGCGGCACTAAACGGAACCGATGGAATACCGTGTGAGTGGGTACCAAATGGAAAGAATCCAATACCAAAAGCATTGGTTTGGGCATTTCCACTCGTGGATGGAATGGAGGTAGACCCAACTAAAGATGTGCTAGCAAAAGATCCAAACAAGGAAGTAGAGGAGATGGAAATCGTTCCTCCCCCTTGCACCGATGTTGGAGTTTGCATAGTCGTAGCACTTGTAGAAGCCATGCTTCCAGTAGTGGTCATTGATGATAAGCGCGTAGCGTAACCTGGATGTTATAGACATTTTTGGGCACTACAACCCCAAGCATGAAATGTCCATAAACCAAGGGCTCCTAAGTCCCTAAAAGTGTTGTTCTAACCCCTAAAGGAACAAGGTCAACTGATTACAGCTTCTCCCAGAAGTTCTCCATGAAAAACTACTCAGAACTGGTCAAAACAGGATCATTTCAGCTGCTCCATAGGCAAAGTGCGTTGCATCTCACCTAAACACACTGTGTGGGTGCGTTGCATTTCAAAAATCCCTTCTATGGGGTGCGATGGGCGAGAAGTGACAAATGGCAGTGTCATTCCGCGAGGTGGAGAGGCATGGAAACTTCCAGAAACTTCTCCTGTGACACTTGCCTCTCTGAATTCGACCAAGGATGAGTAAGAGATCATCAATCTCCAAGTGGAAGTAAGAACTATCAGAGGGAAGACACTAATCAAATCACAAGCTGACTCATCTCCCTTACAGATATCTATATATGGATCCCTCATCCCAGAGATCCAGAGGCTGGAATTTTGCATATTGTAAGGAATTGATGTTGGTTTCTTGAGACAACATCAGATTGTTGGTGATCTAAGCTTTGTATGAGGTGAAGAGGGGCTTCCTTGCTGAGAGGATGATGCTGGGTCAGAACAACTAGTTGTAACTCCCTTGGCTCTTTCTTGTTTATCAATAAAAGCTATTCAAGTTTTCCTCCATACTCTTGTGTCATTTATGTTTCATGCATTTGTATGGTCAATTTACATCTGATCCTAGATTGTTTATGATTATAGATCCATATTCTTGTATAGTGCTATGCTACTGTGATCTTACAGGTACGCTGTAACACTGGGTATGCAAGGGAACAAGTAGCGAAAGACTATCAAGGGAGAGAGGAATCGAACCAGGAGATTAGCGCAAGTCAGAGGTTGGTCTTCTTTGTTCTTCTCTCATCTATACTTCATAAAGGAAAAACGAAAGTAGCTTTACTTTGTTTGTTTCTAAGGTAGCTATCACACCTTAGTGGGATAAGCAGTTCTGTGTAGACACTTTTCCCTGTAACAAAATGGCGACTCCATTGGGGACGAATTAGTTTTTTTGTTTATCTTCCTTATTGTCTATTTTATAAACTTACAGACGGAGCCTAAAGTCGAGCCGGGTAGCTTTCGAACTGCATTTTCTATGCAAATCCAAAGTAGATAAATGCTGCTTCAGTCAATCTCTGGGATTTGTTTATAAATTAAACAACTGATTTACAAACTCTCTGATTGCCCTTTGTGATAGCTCTTAGATCCTCCTTAGATCTACCCCTGATTGTTGCATTACTGATTACCATTTGCTCGGCCAAAACCCATGAACTGAACTGCAAACTGTGACCCGGAACCCAAGCAAAGTCTCGTCTCTGGCCCAGCACAGGTACTGTTCTGTGAATCTGAAATTCAGCGCACTTCCCGAGTGTAGTAGGTGCACTGCATTTCAAATTCCCTGTGTTACAGGTGCGCTGATCAGACCAGACATTGTTCAGTTTTGGTTTCTGAGATTCATTCTTTCCAGTTCTATTCATGAATTTTGCTGCCTGTGATCAGTATATCTCTGTTTGAAACCCCTTTTCTTGCTATTATTCTGCCTCCTTTGTACAAAAGAACTGTAAATGTTTTTGTGTTTATTGAGTCATTTTCAGTTCTCCTTTGCAAAAGTAACGTAATCGTACTGTCGTCCTTTGATTTGAAAGTGTCGCAAGTGTCGTTTTCAGGCATAGGAAAGAGTTTGATTGTTGTAGATAGTCGATTATCCTATTACTATTGTATTTGGTCTGAATTTGTAATTTTTCTAGTGTCGAAAGCAAGTATTCATTTCCAAATCGTAAAGTGTTGTGATTGCCTCCATTTTTTGATTTCGAAAAGAAACTTGTTGATAATTGTCGCTTGAAAAGTAATTCAGATTTGTGCATTAGCTTTCTTTTCTCCATTCACATACTAAGAAAGCCGAAAACAAATACATGCATGTGCATTTGCATTTAGATTGTTTGATTGGTCTAATTTAGGAATGTGCATTTAGAGTGTGCTCTTTGCTCTTTGTGAAAGAATACTGTCTCTCTTTCCTTAGTAGCTAGGATTTTCATTGCACAAAGAAGATAAAAGACTATTTATCATCTTAGATTGCATTTTAGGAATTACACATCTACATCTCGCGGTGAACCTGAAAGGCAAACTTCATAAACAAGATCAACTATAAAATAAATTCAATGAATCTAACAACGCTTTGGAACCTAACGCACAACATTTAGAAGTCTAGGCTAGAGACGTATTCTGGTGTCGTAAAGCCTGGTAACTATTGTTCTCGCTGATAGTTTGGTGATTCCTCCACTTTGAGACGATAAGTGCCAGTACTGACTTGTGCTCCCACGTACCGTCGAGTATATTTTGGGAGACCACAATAGGCTTAATCCTTTATCCATAGGAAGCCGTGTATGCCGCCCTATCGATTGCAATGCACTGAACACAGCATTCGGGAAGATTAACTGTCGTACCGTAAAAAGTATTCTGCAGTTTTGTGATTGGTTTGGTAATCCCTCT
Source organism: Pinus tabuliformis (assembly GCA_031772625.1). Lineage (NCBI taxonomy): Eukaryota > Viridiplantae > Streptophyta > Pinopsida > Pinales > Pinaceae > Pinus > Pinus tabuliformis. Next base: position 1,524,211,682 of record CM062816.1, read on the forward strand.
ACCTAGATTTCCAAAGCAGTCCCTTTCATTCCTTTTCAGACTCCTTAACGGAAAAGGTCCATCTGAGCACTTGTCACTTCAGGCTCATTAAAAATCGAAGGCGACTAGAGTCATCTTTTGTTTTTTCTCGACTCTTAAAAATTGAAAAAACAAGTTGTGTCAAAGCGTCTAAAATTTATTTTAAACGGAATAATCATCACCTTTCTCTACATTGATCTCAGGTTGAGAAAATGGAACCCACCAACCAAGGAATTCCCCTTGGAGGAAATCCTAGTCCCTTCTCCTCTTGGGGAGATGTTGGTGCACCCCATATGGCCACATTGTCGCTTCCAGGATTGACAATCGGCTTGCCCGTATGGCTCTTCTCAACCTCTGTCATTCAGAACACCGCAATTCCTGAACAGTCGAGTCAGCAACTAGACGAATCCAGAGTTACCCACCAACCTTCTACTTCCTCCAATTCTTCCTCTCCTCCTTCTTCTTCGCTTGATGGGGTTGGTAAAGCCAAAAATCAAGTACCTGAGAAGAAGAAGGAAAATAAGAAGAAAGAAAAGAAGAAGAAGGAGCCAAAAGAGAAAGGGGGCAACCAAGCGTCGTCTAGCGAAAATCCACACACTGCACCGACCAGGACTAAATTGTCATGTGTCATTTGCAAAGGATACCACTATCATAGAGATTGTCCTTGCATCCCTCGGATCTTAAGGGAGTAGTCTCCTCATTTTCACAACCCGGTGTCGTCAACCTCTGATGATCATGTTGAAAACACACCGTCGACTAGTGAAAGTGAAGCCCCGGGACAAAAAGGAAAATACAGATTTCCTTGTCAACTGTGCGAAGGCGATCATGCCGTCCACCATTGTCCCTTCTTAGACGAGGCTAAAAGAGTTTTGGATGATCGTCCGGTTTCACCGTTACGACTTCCTCCTGGATATAAAAAACTCTTGCCGAGTCCGTCACTAGTTGAAAAACCGGCTGACCCACCCAGATGATCGGCTGAAGCATCTATCATTAAAGACAAACCATCTGAACCCATGCCAGACGAAAGTCAAAAGGTCGAGGCGGTAGTTGACCCGGTCTTGCCTTCAGAGGTTCCGTCTTCAGATGATACACTCATAAAAGAGAATAAGGATGACACCGTCCAAATTCTTTTCGTAAGCACAGACTCTGATGAACATGGGGGAAATTTACCCATTCCTTTACCGCAGGAGGGAAGTTCGTTAGAGTCGTACCCGACCGTCTATTCAGTCCCACCTCCAAGCAACCTAGTTGTCTCCTTCGACTAGAATCAACTAGGCAGACCCTTTTTATCGGCCAGTGTACCATTCCGAATTATTGCTCAAGTATATAGAATGGTTATGGCTGGTACCATCATAGATGAAGGGGCTTCTGTGAGTATCCTTTCCTCGACTACTTGGAAAGCGCTTGGTTCGCCATCGCTTTTGCCTGAGATGAGAAATCTAACAGGCTTTGACAAAGGAACCAGTCGACCGTTAGGGATCCTTCCCAATGTGCCCATAACACTGAGAGGGAAAACCGTTCACATGAACGTAATGGTATTTCAAGGACCCCTGGATTATAATCTACTCCTTGGACGAGACTATATTTATTGCACGAGAGCCATTGTCTCATCACTCTTTAGAGTGATGTGTTTTCCACACGAAGGAAGAATGGTCAAGCTCGTAGACCAGCTTTCATTTCCCGGATCACACATAGCAAATAGTCATATGCCATCCCTGAATGGTCTTTTCACATAAGGAATGTCTCATCAATCTTTAGTCCGTCCACCTAATGAGCGCGAGTGATTCGGGAGACATGACTGAAACCCAGTGGGCATGCACCCTGGTCTGCTTCGGTAGGAAAACTTCGGGTATAGGGTAGGTTTCCGCGAGAGATATATGACTAGACTGTACTCCCATCCATGATTGGAAGAGGGGGTTAGACTGGAACAAGATTCTCTCGTCAAAGTTATGTGAATGGATTGTCTCACCTTTGTCTATTTCGGTAGACATCGCCGAAGAAAGGTTTTGTTTGCGCTGTGAATAGAACAATCTTTGGTAACCTGAAAGAGAATTGCCTTTCCTGATAAAATAAATGTTTTTTCGGTAGAACAAAAGGTGGCCTTGAAACTTTATTTTATACTTGGGGGCATGCAAACCTTTTGGCATGCAAGCGAAGAGAGACTATTTATTTTTTAAATTTGTAGGTCCTCTAACCCTTTAAACTTGTAGGATTGGTCGTTTCCTAACTTGCATAAAGAAAATATGTGGGGGAAAAACTCTAAAAATTGTCGTTTTTAAATGGGACATTCTTATTATACGACTGGATTAACCGAGCAGTTTTAGCGCATAGTTCAAGCTCGTTAAAAAATAAACATAAGCCATGAGCAAATATTTCCCCCCGCGTTTAAGCTCATTAAAAAATGAACTATTTCCCGGTAAATAACCATCGTGAATGTAGTACTTCAGCCTTTAAAAGCCTTGGTCTTGTTCTCATCATCACCTCCACTCTGTATTGGCCGATCATTCACCTCCATTTGATTGTTTACCCCTTTTGAGGAACAGCTGCGAAGAGTGATCTCACTAGCCATCCTTGTAACACTACCGTGATTGGAACATTCCAAACCTTACCTGGAATCAGCTGCTACCCAATTTTATCACTCGCTCCTCAAAAGACGAGTCTCCTTTAAGCTCTTTTCAACTGACTCATTAAATATGAAAAGATTGCCGAGCCATTGGCCTCTCCAGCTCGTTAAAGGGAACAGAAGTGCTATCCCTCCTCTAAATTTTAATCTTTTTGGACCTGAGGGATTATTACACAAAAAGATCGAGCGCTTGTTTTGTTCGGCTCGTTAAAAGTATCGAAAATTCATCCCTTCTGTATTGTTTTATACTTTTTCGGACTTAAGGGATTAGATGACGAAAAAGGAATTTTGGAGTTTCCTTTATGTCCCTTTTCAGACTCTCTAAAATTGAAAAGGACGGAGTTATCTTTGTCGTTAAACTCATTAAAACCTAATAGCAACAAACTTGTCCATAGCAGACAAGAATGAGTTTCACTATCACTAGGCTCGTTAAAACATAGCGATGGGTTTGCCCGAAGGGCAAATTATAGAACAAGCATATGTTATCCTCCTCAAGCTTGACAAAAATAAAGAGGTATTGGTCAGCAATGACTGGGGAAAATTGGGAAGAAAACTTGAAGAAACTTTGTTGGTAGCAAGTCGCTCTTGAACATGACACTTTCACTCCACATCCAAGTCAGGTTGGGTTGTTTCATTCACCGGTCACATCGCCATGGTCCCATCACACCATCCACATTTGGGGTAATGCTACCAATCCATCATGTCAGTGTTGCCGATATGTTCAAGAGAAGTCATTCAGAGAATTAACCTGTGTCTCACCTGCTACAATACATTCATCCTCCATTCTTTCATGACTGCCACCCTGAACCGTATGTCATCAGATCGTTTTCACCTCCATTTAAATCATTTGCTCTGTTCCGTGTCATTGATGTGGGATTCATTAAGCCCCTCCTGTGACGGATCGCTTCTTGTCGACATCATCTCATTATCCAAGAAGTCGATCTAGGAACACGCCGTTCAGTACTTTGAAGCTTGCATGCCTCAATGGCAAGTTTCTCACTTCCGGCGACAGGTTTACATCAATGGCTTTCGACCGAAAGATTTTGCGTGGTGTTCGACGCCAAGTCCTTTATTCACACCATGTGAATTGTACTGCAATACCTTGAGGGTCATTATCATTATCGGTGTTTCCTCTCGCGCCTGTTAACAACTTACAACATTAGCTGGTAATCAGGCGATGTATTTCCATGTTCGACTCCAGAACATCTCTCATATGGATAGACTTGTGCTTCGAGTGAAGATCGAACGAGATTGAAGACCCCAGATCTAGTTTCATCCATCCGGGCTGCGATATATATTTAGGGAAATAAAGACATCAAATGTACATCATTGCTGCACATATAATCATCTAATCAAAGGGATGATGGCTCTACCAGAATCATCAGTCTACACTCAGACGATTGTCTGTCCTATGTACATGAAAATGAATTTATAAAGCTGAGCATGGGAATCCCGCCTCAGCTAGATCATGAAAATATTATGAAGATAATGTATTGTATTGTATCTTATTACAGGTCTCCTCCCAGCTTGAAAGAACTTTGGATCCTCATAATAAATCATTTCACCCGACATCAAAAGATTAACGACCTCATGCTTTAGGGGGCAACTGTTATAGACATTTTTGGGCACTACAACGCCAAGCATGAAATGTCCATAAACCAAGGGCTCCTAAGTCCCTAAAAGTTTTGTTCTAACCCCTAAAGGAACAAGGTCAACTGATTACAGCTTCTCCCAGAAGTTCTCCATGAAAAACTGCTCAGAACTAGTCAAAACAGGATCATTTCAGCTGCTCCATAGGCAAAGTGCGTTACATCTCACCTAAACACACTATGTGGGTGCATTGCATTTCAAAAAGCCCTTCTATGGGGTGCGATGGGTGAGAAGTGACAAATGGCAGTGTCATTCCGCGAGGTGGAGAGGCATGGAAACTTCCAGAAACTTCTCCTGTGACACTTGCCTCTCTGAATTCGACCAAGGATGAGTAAGAGATCATCAATCTCCAAGTGGAAGCAAGAACTATCAGAGGGAAGACACTAATCAAATCACAAGCTGACTCATCTCCCTTACAGATATCTATATATGGATCCCTCATCCCAGAGATCCAGAGGTTGGAATTTTGCATATTGTAAGGAATTGTTGTTGGTTTCTTGAGACAACATCAGATTGTTGGGTGATCTAAGCTTTGTATGAGGTGAAGAGGGGCTTCCTTGCTGAGAGGATGATGCTAGGTCAGAACAACTAGTTGTAACTCCCTTGGCTCTTTCTTGTTTATCAATAAAAGCTATTCAAGTTTTCCTCCATACTCTTGTGTCACTTATGTTTCATGCATTTGTATGGTCAATTTACATCTTATCCTAGATTGTTTATGATTATAGATCCATATTATTGTATAGTGCTATGCTACTGTGATCTTACAGGTACGCTGTGAAGCTGGGTATGCAAGGGAACAAGTAGCGAAAGACTATCAAGGGAGAGAGGAATCGAACCAGGAGATTAGTGCAAGTCAGAGGTTGGTCTTCTTTGTTCTTCTCTCATCTATACTTCATAAAGGAAAAACAGAAGTAGCTTTACTTTGTTTGTTTCTAAGGTAGCTATCACACCTTAGTGGGATAAGCAGTTCTGTGTAGACACTTTTCCCTGTAACACTGGACTTGACGGTCTATGCGTCGAAGTCCCAACGTATTGTAATACGTCTGGATGACTAGATGGTAGTGGAGAATTCGGAGCCGCTAACGACTCTGAGAGTTCTTCTACCTCTATGTTATTTTCCACTTGAAATAGAACTCGAGAAAGGACTGGAGTGTCCCTCTCTTGTTTAGAAGTGCCAGGCCTTGCTTGAACACTAATGCCCCCGAGAGGAGGATCAATCCTCGATGCGTCAACCAGCGTGGGATGGAACCCACCGGTAGTATTACCTCTGTGCCTTCTAGGAGAAGGCTCTAAACTTGGTGGTGAAAGACCACGAAGTCTTCGAGACTATCTAGGAGATCGGTCAGCCACTTTGAATTTTTTGTTATGATCTAGCTAAAGACTCAAAAAATTGAAAACTAGGCCAACTAAGAGCATAGAGCACACACTATAAAGTCCCTAAAGATAACATCCAGTCAAACAACTTCCAAGTATTTCCACTCCGGGTGATTAGGACCGGACACCAAAATACAAGAAAGTGAAATAAGGGGCCTTTCGAAGATAGTCTGGGATGATGAGGGCCTAGTCCTATCAGCGAAGGTATCAGAGGAAGTTACGCTGACCTCCTAACAACAACCTGCGCCGGTCCAAGCCCCCAAGCTTCGCAAGGGTGCCCTCCAGTAGTACTTTCGAGAGTGATGCAACGTCAACCTCATGTGCCACGGGATTCCCCTCTGCAGCCACCTGTGTAGATCCCTAGCAGTAGCAACTATGGATACCAACTCATCGTAGAAGCCAGGCGGAATAGTCGTGAGGTAAGTTTGGACAAGTAGGAGAGGGGGTATCTCTCTTCCCTGTCTTCATAGACCCTCGTGCTTAACTCCCAGATCCGGAGCTTTCCTGGTCTTCCTAACGCTATTGGATTTTCTCTCGTTATTCAGACTCCTATGTTTGACGTTTATATGGCCTTGGAGAGTTAACTCTCCACTTGCCTAATCCAAGGCCCTAAAATCCTAAACTTGTTGGTGTAACTGATTTAAACAAAATTTTCTAGTGAATTTTAGTTAGCGCTTGATTTTAAAATAGGTTTTTATTTCAGTCACAAGGTAACGGAAGTGAAACTAGTGGTGTTTTTTGACGCAAAAGAAATTAATAAAAACTTAACTACATGCACATGCACTTTTTCGTTTTTCAATGAAGAGCGATTTCTATAGGGTTCAGAGGAACTTCTAATAAAACAAATTTTTCTTTTCTTTTCGTTAATTCACGCTTCACACTCAAAAAAGTTAACAAATCTATGTATGCCTAAAAAGGTATGCAAATCTATCCTAATGCAACAAATATATGCGGATGCAAGATTTAAAACTACTCTAAAAACAAAAAATGAAAGTTGCTTGCTTGCCAATCTTTATCTTGCCACTTAAAATGTCTAGATAGAATATGAGATGCTACTATTCATTTCGTCTAAATACTAAAAACAAGTTCTAAGACAAACATAAAGCACTTTCACTCACTAAAAGGAAACCAAATGAAAACCAAGTTCAAGAAAGCAAAACTAAGTTTTTCAAAAAGATTTTCTTCAAAAGTAACAACAAAAGAGTCTTTTCAAAAATGCTCTCAACAACACTGAAACTTGTGATTGAAGAATAGGAAATCAAACACTTATGCAAGTTGACACCACACAACGGATGAAAACTCAACAAAAATAAATGTGCTTAAAATTGCTCTTAACAATCAAAAGCAGCAATGAAAGCTTTGGCAATGAAAACCAAAAATATCAAAAAGACAAAGTCCAAGAAAGTGTCAATCAACAACTTTCATGAAACAAAGAAGTGGATGGTCACAAAAAGCAGTTTTTGTCAAGCAAACAAAATGTCACCAAAAGCCAGGCTAACACAAAGATTGAGATCAATCTTCCTACCATGATGAATCAGAGCAGCCAAGATTCCTAGCAAGAAATCTTGCGTGCTTTAGCAAAAAATGATGATGCTTGCGATCAACTAAAAACAAGACCAATACTTCTTATACTCAGAGAGAATTCGGAACAAGATGCTCGATGTAAAACAAATAACTGATACTGGAAAATGATTGTTTCAGACTGACTCAAACTACCAGACATACCTTCAGAGACAAAAAGATTTACAAATCTTGAAAATTGCAAGATATACGCGACTGTACTTATGTATAGAATGCGTGTATACGCTACAGTAACTAAGGAAACCAACGTATACGCGGGTTCACTTAAAGCAACATGCGTACATACGCCTTTGTAACTAAGAAAAACAGTGTATATAAAAGGTTTCAAGAAAAATAAAAAACAAACTGAAGACACTAGAAAAACTTAAAGTTCAAGAACAGACCAAACAGCAACATCAAACAAACAGGTAGCTAAGCCTTGATTGGCTTGAAAAACACCCAAACTAGGAAAAACAAGAGTGTTGTCCCCAGTGGAGTCACCAATTCTGATGGAGGGAAATGTTCCCCTAGGGCTTTTTGGGTTGAAACCCTAGCAGACTGAAAGTTGTCTATTCAAGGAAGCACACATTCACACAAACATTATGCTATTATAAGCAAATCCTATTGTAAAGGGTATGTACCTTAGGTCCTACGTTCGAGAAGGCCCTTAGGGTCCAAACCCTTCTTGGAGTTCCCTTCTTTTCTTTTGTCCTGCAAAACAATCAATTCCAAAGAACACAGCCGTATATGGACAAAACCTTATAAAGAAACCATCTTCATGTTATAAATAAAGGTAGTTAGTTATGAAATCCAAACAACCATTTACATATGAATTCTAAACATGAATATCATTAACATAAAGAGGATTCATTTCGGGAACCAAGACATGTGTTTCTTTTATTACAGACAAATAAAGTACATAAAAAGGAATATTTTCACCTGAGTCACCTTCAGCAGGCTCCAAGAAAAGCTTCCTTCCGGATCCGTTCCAACCTCAAGCATCTAACAAGCTCCTTCCATGACTCTCTCCATGATGTCACAAGTAATGGATGAACATCAACACACAAGGAAACAAGAGTTTCCTGTACAAATGGGGGAAGTGCAGAAGGCACAAGGGACTTCAAACCTAGTCAGGGGAAAAATCTCAGCATAATAACCTTTCTGTCTCTTCTCTCCTCCTTTAGGCCTTCCCTTTGAGGTCTTTTTATACCTCTCCCAAAGTAGTTTTTTAGTTGGGAGTTGGTTGGGAACAGTTGGGCCATCGTCACTAACAGGTGATCAGCAGGTAAAACCCGCGATCTCCGCCCGAAAATAAGGAATTTTATATTTTTTTAAGTGTTTTAATACATATACGCGGGTTGGGTATACACAAACCCGCGTATACACGCATTTAACTCAGGGCAATGTCGCGTATAAGGGATAAAACATTGTTTTTTAAATTTTAGGACCAGGCCTGGAAGGAGGGGTTGCCCTAGGCCATGAGTACAACATCACAAACCATAAGAGTGAGATTTGGAGCTATAACACCTAATATAGGTGAACTTCTCCTCCCCATACCAACTTCCGATTGAAGTTAAATCAATGCTAGCCTCATCAGACAGTCGAGGAGCAGGTTTATTAAAGATGGCTTGATGGACAGGTAAAATGAATCCATGAAAAATCTTGTATAAATGATTCTTGTAGTCAGACATCCATAAATACTTATGATAAATATGAATGGGTCTTGTATCCTGAACAATCCATTTCCAACCTAGGATGGGAAAGTCAGAATTAAAACAGATTGTGTCCATTATGTAAGCACTCATATAAAATGGGGTCACAACTCCGATGGTGACAAATCTGTTCTTTCTATAATCTAGTATTTGACTAACCATTTTATCCAATAGAATGGTTTCCCAATCCATAATAAAGGAGTTTATCATTGCTTCTATCAATGGAACCATTTCTATAGAAAATCTAGCAGAATTGGGGCTTCCAAAGAGCCTACATACCATAGCAGCAACATAACAATATGGAGATGCTAAGGAGTCCACAGAGTACATACTAGAAGATTCATGATTATGCTTGTTAGGAAAATGTCTCCACTATTTGATAGGGTCTAAATCTATCTTGTTCTCCTTAGCGAGAGCTTCCAGAATGATTTGTTGTAGTGTCATTAGAGATCTAACAAGTGATACATTCTCTTGACATCTTCAGGTTTGAATGTCCCAGAACATCCTTCCATCAGTTGTGAAGAAAGCTATGTCTGTTATATTAATACTTTCGATTACCCATCTCACTAGATCATTATATGGTAAAACTTTTGCACGGGCAGCTATTCTATGGAGGAAGGAGCTGGCCAAATCACTAAGTGTGTTTTCTGTTTGATCAGTTCCATCATTTGTTGCTTCTTCTTCTATCTCCGTTGGATTTTGTTAGGCCTAAATTTGCCTTAGGCTGAAGGAAGGCAAAATTCAGGGTAACTACAAACCACGCTCAGCCTCGTAGCTAGCCCTACGAGGACGAGAGAGGGCTCTCTCCTGGTCATGCTCAGTGAAAAATAGACGAATAGGGTATGAGAGTGACTTAAAAATGGATACTGATTTTAGGCTAGGTAAATAAATATGAAAGGAGTATTTTGATAAATGACTGAGTTTTCTGGGATGTATGGGACCAAGGAACAGCATGAGCAGAGAATTTAACTCAAAGACGCAGATTATTTCGTGAGGCAAGACAGGTCAAAATTATAGCAATTAAATTTGAAATAACATGAAATGTAGAGACTGTTTAAGAGGATGAAAATGGCATAAATACATGAATCCTTTTCAACAGAAGAAAACATAGAATGTGAAAACTTTCCCAAGGCAGAGCAGTGAAACTGAATTCTACCTTTTCTTACTTAGAAGCTTTCACTGGAAATGAATATGAATGGTCTATGAAACATAACGAAATACATATGGAACAAAAAGAAAATACATTTGCTAAACTCACGCCACAGGAATCTCATGAACCAAAGCTGCGATCTTTCATTAATTCTCTGTCAAAATGTACAGTGAGTAACTGAGTTTCTCTCCCACAGTTTCCTAGAAATTCCAACCCTTTACAAAATAACTCTCAATACAATAAATAAGCTTTTCCATGATAAATTTGATCAACCCAGGAAATGAAGAGCCAACCATCAGCAGTTACATTTAATTTTCTATGAGGACCAATTAGAAAAAAGCAAACATGAGTGTAGATTTTTTTGGGTGGCTGTTCGCCTTCATTTACCCACTTGGATAGAAGCCAAAAATGTTTTATAAACTTTTCCTTTGATGCCGGGAAAAATGTATTTTAAATGAGCGGGCCCACTTGGAGAAAATTGTGAATCAAACTTTCGCAGAGCGGGAGTGATTTTGGCCTTTGGGTCTCTATGCGCCGCGCCAAAAACTGTATGCGTCATGCCACTTTGAAACTGGTTTTGAGGCACTTTCCGAAGTCCAAATTGAGCCCAAGTGTGCTTGTTGGAAATCCCTGCCTGCCCACTTTCCAACCCAAGTAAAATTTCTGAATTTGGTGCCCATTTACCCCTCCAAAACTGCAATCTCCCAAGACTGCTTCCTATGTGTCAAAATAGGGGCAGAGAGGTCATTTTTTGGGTGTTTTTGACCTCCCGAGGACTCAAAACTGGCCCAAACTTCTTGGCCATGCACCAACAGTCATGATTTTCCATGGAAAATCCAAAAATGTAAACTTTTTTTCATTTGGAGCTCCCTAGCGAAAGCACGCGCCAGGGGGCACGACGCATAGGGAGAAAAACCCTGTTTTTTGCACAAAAATATACAAAAATACCAAAAATGCCCCAAATTTCTTGAAATTTAGGCTGGAGCTTCCTTATCAAGTGTTATGCTAGGCTAAAGAGGCTTTGGCCAATATCTGAAGTCAATCGAGATCCCTTTGCCTCTTTTGCTTCTTGATTGCCTTCCTCAATTTCGCCTTCAAATTCCTTATTCGGGCCTTGCACACTTTGTTTCGCCCCATGTAGTGGTAAGCCATGTGTCTCAGCAATGCATGGTCCTTGTCAGCCTTGTCTAGCAGCCTCTCTAAGTGCATGTTAACTCTCTCGAGATTGGCCTCCCGATCCTCATTAATCTCTTGCTCCAATGACGTGAGCTCAACTCTTCTCCTGTGTGCAGCTTGGCGATGCTCACGAATGTTTCGTAGCTCCATGATCGCTTGCTAATCCTCAAGCTGTTTGTTCCTCTGCTCCAGATATTTCATGTTCCATTTGGCTCTTTCCAAATCAAGGGACAAGGCTTGAATCTCTGTTTGTTTCTCCTGGATGATCTTTTTAAGTTGTGCACTTTGCGGATCTGTATCTGTATCATCATCATGATGGAGAATGAATTCGGTCTCTCGTTCACCTGATGGTCCCTCATCATGCATTGGCTCCTTACCTCTGTCCTATACTTGTAGTGCTGATGTCGGAAGCGAGGCCCCTTCCTACCCGGGTGGAGATAACACTCGCTTTGCTGCTGTAAACAAATGTCTAGCACCCCTTTGATATGTGACGAACCGGCACACTGGCGGTCTCATGGTGCTTGTACTGATGAGAAGGTTCCCCTATCTCAAATTTAGTCTCTAGAGGTCCCTGTGAAGCTCAGAAGAAGTCACGGGAGATGAAATCATCCCAAGTGATACCCTATAGATCAAGCTGATTTACCACCAAAATCTTCATGAGAGCAAAATGATAAACACTATTAAGTTGCTGCTGAGGGGTTTTATGTTGTATAAAGGTGGTCATGCTCTCTATGTTCGGAAAAATGAAATACGGGATGTTCATCATCCATACCCTGGTGAAATGCATGAGCAACCTGATGTGATAAGAATAAAAACGAGAGAATCGTCCCCCACAGCTGAAATATTTCATAATCAATCTCATTAGTGGAGCATATTCATCTTTCAGATACTGGAATGGAAAGACTCTTTTGAGCTGCCTCAAGAAAGTAGTTTTAATATATGGCTCATAATGATGCCGATCAATCTTCTACTTCTTGTTCCATGGTTCTCCAATGTTTAGTATGCTAGTTGCTAATGAGACAGATTTGGTGTAAGTGTGAAGGTGACACCAACTAAAGTAGCCTGATCTCCATGTAAGTGTAGCACGAATAGAAGAGCCAGCTCATTATGAAATTGAACACTAGCCACCTTTTGACAAAACTCAAAGCATGACTGACGCTAGAAACACGACATAGCAAGAGGGTAGGCCTGCAATTCTGTAAGGGTGGTCGGTTCTTCTCTAACATGTCTGCCACTTTTGTGAGGCCTCCCGGGAGCCTGTTCTTCCGAGGATGAGTCGCTTTGGGTTTCCATTTCATAGTCTGATGCATGTTCAGATGCCATGACTGCTATACCAAATACCATGAAGAAAAGATGATGTATATGGACTGTGCTTGGACTGCTTTTGTGATGTGTTGAAATCTGCCACCAAGGGGAAAAATGCAACAAGGGACTATTAGGAAGGGGAATAATATGAAGGGATTTAGGGACTATGAGGAGGAATTTTATTTAGGGACATGTAGGGGGGTTTAGGAAATTTTATATAGGGTAGGGTTTGGGTTTTACATATGAAAAATGAGCGGAGGGGATAGGGAATAGGAGTTTAGTACGTTTTAGGATAGGGAAAAATGGGAAAAATGGTATAGGGAAGAAGGGAATGATGGAAAGAAGGGAAAAATGAAACGAAGGAGGAACCTTGGTGCCAACACAATGAATTTGCAACCCTAACAGCAAATGGTTTGATGACTTTAAGTGGTAGGGTTTACGAGTTTTTGTTTCAACCATAAGCAGCCATAAACCATAATCATACTAACATAAAAATGGATGAAACACTGAGAGATCGACCCCACCTGGAAAATTCAAGGGATTGAAAGGCAATTTGTTGCAATTCTAAGCAAAATTAGGCTTTTATGTGTATGCGCCACGCTGTTTGAGTGCACGCGCCCGTGTTATTTAACACTGTGTGGTCGTGCCCAGTGCGCCGCACTCCCTCAGTGCACTGTGCCACTCCACCTGTGTGCCGCGCTCCAACTTTTAACACAGTCACGGCCTTTCAAACTGCAGTTTGTTCTTCAACCTCCAAATTCGACTTTGCTATAATATTTCATGAATGTAACTTGACACAAGTGATTTATATAACTTGGAGAATATCTTGCAAGAGTTGGATTTGATTTTTTCTTCCTCCAAAACCCATTTTGTAATGTTTTTCATTTTGGCACTTTATGATTTAATGAAAATTCTGTCCTTTTGCTTTCTCACTGACTTTCTGAGTTTTGAGCTGATGATGAACTTTTGAACTAAGAACCTCTTTGAAAACCATCCTCATGGTCTGCGGGCGTTATTCAACATGTTTGAAGACCAACCACTAGACCTAGACTATGAAAATAACTCTTTTTGACCAAAATAGCATAATGACTACGAATGACTGAAATGAACTTTGATGAACATAAAGAAATTTTGACTAGCCCAGGCAGGTACAAGCATGGGGGAAACAAGAACACCAAACCTTTCCGTCAGACAATGGCATGCCCCTAGTGAAATGGAACGAAGTGATTCGAGCGAGACACCTAAAAATGAATTGCAAAAGGAGAAATGATCTCTGATGGAGGGCTGTAAGGACCGACTCTAACATGGGCTCCAATGGGGATGGTAGCTCCTTGGAGGTTCCAAGAACAGGAGATCTTTGGGAGAGTAGACAGTGCCTTTGTCCATTGGGCTATGGAGTCATCATTTTGACAAACAACATGCAACTCTTGACACATTTATTGACTGAAACTTGACTCGGACTGACTAAAATTTGAACTTAAAATGACTCAAAGACTAACTAGACAAACTCAAACCAAAACTGAAAAAAAAAATGGTATTTACAATGACAAAGGGAACAGCAAAAAACTTTTCAAAAATGGTACCGCTTGAGCAGCCGACCATTGATTGGCCCTCCTGGGCAATCTTCTCCATTCATTTCCTTCAGAAGAAAGGCATTCTGACCCCAATATGTTGCGATATTGAAGGGACCCTTCCAGAGATTCTTGAATTTACCGTGCTTACCCTTTTCCTCATTCCTTGCATCCCACTTCAGCACTGCATTATCCAGCTAAAATTTGTCCGCCTTTGCTTTTCTATCATAAATTTTCTTAATCTTCTCCTGCAACTTGGATGTGTTTTGGAAAACTTCTTCTCTGGTCTGCTGCAAATGGATCATTTGATTCAATCTTCTCTGCATAAGATCGTCTTCACTGTCGGCTTCCTGAAGAATTTTGACTACCGGGGCTGCGAGAGAGGTAGGAAACAAGGTATCAACTCCGTACACAAGCTCAAAGGGGGACATACCAATGGATTTCTTCTGACTGACCCGATCTGCCCAAAGTGCATTGACCAAATTCTTATGCTAGCTCTTCTTGTTGATTTCCAGCAGTTTCTTAATGATGTTGACCAAAGATTTGTTAGATGACTTCACCAACCCATTGCCTTGCGGATGATAGGCAGTTGAGTGACCCAGAATGATGTGATATTTATGAAAAAACTCTACCATCCTTTTTTATTTGAAAGCTGCTGCGTTATCAGTGATTAACTTATTCAGGCAACCAAAGCGAGATAAGATGTTATTTTCAAGGAATGAAATAATTACCGCATCTGTAGCTTGTATGGTGGGAATTGCTTCGATCCATTTCGTGAAGTAATCTGTTGCCGTGAGAATCCATCGATGCTGACCGGAAGAAGCAGGATGAATTTCACCAATGAAATCCAACCCCCATCGTTGAAAAGGGGAACTCACCTCAATGGGCTTAAGCGGCAAAGGCTGTAATTTCTGCCTTCCTTCAAAAATCTGGCGTTTATGACAGCTCTTGACAACCTTATATACATCATCAAACAATGTCGGCCAATAGTATCCCGCTCTCATAACTTTATTTGCTGTTGTTTTCCAAAAAAGGTGACCACCACAATCTCCTTTGTGGAAATCCTCCATGACCTGCTTTGCTTCTTCTTCCACCAAACAATTCAAAAGAATGCCACCGGGATCTTTCCAATAAAGTGCAGAATTTAGAATGCAAAACTTGGCAGCCTTTAATTTGAGAGTTCTAGCTTTGTTTCTAGTCATACCGGGTGGTGGTGACAAATTTTGAAGCACATATATGATGTCTGAATACCACGGAGAAAGAGAAAACATTTCAGATACCTGAATTGACAAACCTTCCTCATTCTCATCAGACATAGCAGTGATCAAATTTATGTCTAAGGCGTGCAAGTTTGATTCGGCCATTAACTTTGCCAATCCCTGTCCTTTAACATGCTTTGTGGGCTTTATTTCCACATCATATTCCAACAAAGCTGCAATCCACTTGCCTCGTCTTCCTTCGGATCGGTCTGTACTAAAACATCTTTGACAACAGCGTTAGGAACATAAGCCAAAATATGAGAATGTAGAATGTATACCCGAAAATCTTTCAATGCTTTCACAAGTGTGAGGGCTTGCTTCTCAATGATGTTGTACTTTAAGGCTGCATCTCTTATAGTTCGGTTGAAGAAAGCAATGGGTCTTTCATGATCATCTCTTTTCTGCATCAACACCGCTGCCATAATATGCTCCGAAGCGAATGAAAACAATATAAAATCCTGAGTGTATTCTGGGCTGATTAGAACTGGAGCTAAATAAAGGGCCAATTTGACTAAATTGAAAGATTTTACAGCCTCTTCCGTCCACTTCACTTGGCTGTCCTTTTTAAGCATGTTCCTGATCTTTCTTAGGTGTTCAGCAAGATTAGGTACAAAGCGGCGTAAAATTTTCATTTTACCATTGAAATATTGAATCTCCTTTTTATTCTGGGGCAGATCGATTTGCTGAATAGCTTGTACACGTGCTGGATCGATACGAATGCCATCTTTTGAGATAATGTGCCCAAGTAGTTTGCCCTCCTCCATGGCAAACAAGCTCTTTTTCGGATTCAGCGATAAACCATATTTTCTGCACTTTTGAAAGACAGTTTTCAAATGATACATGTGTTCTTCATCAGATTTGGAAAACACCGTCAGATCATCAAGGTATACAACCAAAAAGACATCCTTCTCATTTGCGAAAGCCAAGTCCATTGCCCGCTGAAAGGTGGCACCCACGTTCTTCAAACCAAAAGGCATTTTAGCGTAATGAAAAGTTCCCCACGGAGTGGTGAATGTTGTCTTGTCTCGGTCATCTTCATGGACAGAAATTTGGTTATATCCATAATAACCATCAAGTAGTGACATACGAGATGCCCCAACTACTCGCTGAAGTATATGATCCATTTTGGGCAGTGAATAGTTATCTTTCAATGAAACTTTATTGAGATTCCTAAAATCAATGCACAAGCGAATCTCACGTGTCTTCTTCCGCACGGGCACTAAATTAGAGATCCAGTCTGAAAATCTGATGGGAACAATGATTCCTGATTTGTACAACCTGTTTATCTCCTTTTCAATTGATGGCAACAGTTTTGGATTTAGCCTTCTCAACTTTTGTCTGAAAGGTTTCTGATTAGGCTTAATGGGTATAGTGTGCTGAATTATATTGGTATCGTATGTCTTCAAGTTAGAATAGTCCCAAGCAAACATGTCAGCAAATGAAGACAGCAAACTAATATATTTGGCTTTCATCTTTTGTGGCAATGATTTGGACAGTTTTACCATTTTAGAATTAGCAGCTTTTCCGATATTTACCTCTTCAACACCCTTCTCTGTTGGTTGAAATGTTGGTTTGCGGGCTATGTCATCTTGATCAAAGAGTTCTTCTAAAGGTATCAAGCCTTTAGGAATAATGTTATCCTTTAGCTGCAACACGTCCATTTGATTGATCTGCACCTCATCTTTGCCATCATCATTTTCTTCATCAATTGAGGTCTCTTTGAACTTACCTTTGTTTTGTAGAAAATCATCAATCTCCTCATCATCTTGGAAAACTTGCCAATATCTCTGATTGTCAGGGACATTCGGACAATGCTTGACATGGATTTCAAATTTATTACTGGAGTTCGTTGGAATCTTCAAACTATTGGCTGCCTTAGCAAGAGCATCAACAATGTTGTTTTGAACACGAGGCACACATGTCAAGGTATATTTTGAAAATAATTTCAGGATGTCTAGGACTGCATTCCGGTAAGCCCGCATTCGAGGATGCTTTGCTTGATATTCGCCTCTGACCTGCTTAATCACCAATTCAGAGTCACCATATACTGCAATCCTCTTAGCATTCAGCTTTCTTAGAATCTTTAGGCCAGCAACCAAAGCTTCATACTCAGCCTTGTTGTTCGAACAATCAAAAGCTAATTTGTAGGAGCATACCCGCATAATACTAGCACCTTGTTCGGGGAGGAGAAAGGAGTGCATACCCAAATACCAATTCCAGCACCATCATTTCCCACTGCACCGTCGAAATCCATGGTCCACAAACCTTCTTCCTCTTCTTCCAAGTGCCGAAATTCTGTTGGCTCTGTTTTTCTTGCTTGTTGTCCATTACCTTCAGTTGATTTCTCAACGGTGTTTTGATGTTCTCGTCCTTCTTTCTTCAAAAATTCTCTAAAATTTTCTACTATTTCTGGAATACTTTCTGCTTCAACTAACTGACTATCTACATCATTAAAACTATCTGAATACAAAACAAAAGACTCTAGATCTGTATGTACATAATTAATTAGATGATTAATGGGTTTCTCCTTGCTTGTAATCATGTATTTCATTTTTTTCTCCCGATACAGTTTTCTCATCTGACCAAACACCGAAATTGTTGCATGGGAGAAATCTAGTTATAGTGTCCCTTTCACTTTTGCTACCCAAGACCTAGAAAGAAGCATGCCCAACTTGGGAGGAATATCTGCTACAACAATATCCATCAAAACATTCTTCATTGGGATTTGATCCAAACTCACAACCAAGTCTTTGATGAGCCCGATACATCTCATTCTGCTGGAACCAAACAAATAGAGATCATGGTATTTCCGGGTGACGTCCAAACCGAGCTTATCCATGATAGCCTTGGGCATGAGATTGTGAGAAGCTCCGGAATCAAACATGGCATTATGTAACACAAAATCATGCAATCTTAAACTGATATAAAAAGGTGGCACATCATTATCTGGAGACTCACCATTCAATGCTGGCCCAAAAATCATTTCGGGTTGATCATCTTCGACATTCACTGGCACATCTCTGTTTCTAAGTGAATATTGCCGTTGCTGAGCAGACAAAGCATTCATATAGCCTCTTTGATACTCCTCTGATTCTTCTTCCAAAACTGTGTCACTTGCTAGAATGAAATCTGCGTCTTTGTGTGCAACTGAACTTTCCGCATAATCCTCCTCTTCAGTAATGTAAGTAGGAAAATCATCCGGAGTAAAGAAGTGGTTCTCTTCCCCTATTACCTTCCCTTCCTCATCAGACTCCGGTCCATTCACAAAATTTTGCTGAAGAGGTGGCTGTACTGGCTGCTGTGCTATCTGATCTTGGGCTTTCTGATCTCTCTGCCTTATTCTATATTGTGGGTTCTGCTAGCCACGGAAGTTAGGATTTCTAACTTGTGGCTCAGGTTTGTTGAGTTTCACCCTTTCAAGCATATGCTCTACCTTCCTGAGTAATTGATCCATCGAGGAAGACTCTTCCTTTACTGTGACCTTCTTTTCTGCTTTTTCTCTAGCCCTCTTGGTCAGTAAATTTGCTTCAACGCTGACCGCGATTTTTTGCATGTCTGCCATTGTGGCCGACTCTCTTTTTCTTAGTTGATAAGCCATATCAGCATCAAACCATCCGGAAATTTCATCATGGCTAGTCCCACAGGTGGCCTTAGATGATCAGGAATTTCATTATAAACGGAATTGAATCTAACGCAGTAGTCTTGGACCGACTCACCAGCGTTTTGTTTGATTTGTTCATATTCAGCCAGAATTTGAAGAGGATTCTTTTTTACTTCTCAGCGGTCTAAAAATTGGCTTTGCAGTTCGTCCAAGGTAGCGATATGTGTAGCCGGAAAACCTCTGAACCATTTCCTAACTTCACCGGCAAATGTCTGTACAAAGAGTCTCATTGTCACATTCTCTGCATCAATCTCATGAAGGTCACAAAAATCTGCCATTCTGTCCACATGTTGATGAGTGGTAATGCTGTTAGGAGCGCCATCAAACAAAGGGATTTTGCTTTGATAATCTGCGGGCATGTCATCTAGAACTTGAGGCAACACAAGAGGTGCAAAACGAGCAGCCATCACTCTTCGTGGGTTTGGTCTTGGAGGCGTTGGATGGGTGTGTGCGGTTTGTAGGGAATTAACAAGTGGAGTTTGAAGCTGTGTCGCAATATAATTATCAATTGACTAGCTAGCTCTTTTAGTTTCTAGGTCTACAAGAAACTGTGGATTCAGGACAGTCAAGTCAACAGCCCTTTTGGATTTGGTCTCGAACAATGATATTTTAAACCGCTCATCAAACTCAAGCTCTTCAAGATACTCAAAAATGTCAGGACATGAATGGGATTTGAACACGGGAGTTATAGAGCTCTCTTGACGAAGAAGTCTTGGAATCAAATTGGGGTTTCCGTAAATATGAGGAGGATCTGGATCTGGATTGGCTCTGGTATATCTTCTTGAAGCTAGTGTGCTATTTTCAAAAAATCAACACGACATGAACAACTTACTCAGCCTATCAAATCCTAAACTTATCATCTGGAAGCTTAGAATTATCAGAAGTATGGGGTGTTTGTAGGTTAAACCTACCGTTTACGCAACAGAGAAGGCTAACAAACAAAGAATTTCTTCCCCAGTATGGTCGCCACTATGTTAGGGCCTAAATCTACCTTAGGCTGAAGGAAGGAAAAATTCAGGGTAACTAAAAACCACGCTCAGCCTCGTAGCTAGCCCTACAAGGACGAGAGAGTCACGCTCAATGAAAATTAGACGAACAGGGTCTGAGAGTGACTTAAAAATGGATACTGATTTTAGGCTAGGTAAATAAATATGAAAGGAGTATTTTGATAAATGACTGAGTTTTCTGGGATGTATGGGACCAAGGAACAACATGAGCAGAGAGTTTAACTCAAAGATGCAGATTATTTCGTGAGGCAAGACAGGTCAAAAGTCTAGCAATTAAATTTGAAAAAACATGAAATGGAGAGACTGTTTAAGAGGGTGAAAAGGGCATAAATACATGAATCCTTTTCAACAGAAAAAAACATAGAACGTGAAAACTTTCCCAAGGCAGAGTAGTAAAACTGAATTCTAAATTTTATTACTTAGAAGCTTTCACTGGAAATGAATATGAATGGACTATGAAACATAACGAAATACATATGGAACAAAAAGAAAATACATTTGCTAAACTCACGCCACAAGGATCTCATGAACCAAAGCTGCAATCTTTCATTATTTCTCTGTCAAAATGTACAGTGAGTAACTGAGTTTCTCTCCCACAGTTTCCCAGAAATTCCAAACCTTTACAAAATGACTCTCAATACAATAAATAATCTTTGCCATGAGAAATTCGATCAACCCAGGAAATGAAGAGCCAACCATCAGCAGTTACATTTAATTTTCTATGAGGACCAATTAGAAAAAAGCAAACATGAGCGTAGATTTTTTTTGGGTGGTTGTTCGCCTTCATTTGGCCACTTGGATAGAAGCCAAAAATATTTTTTAAGCTTTTCCTTTGATGTCGGGAAAAATGTATTGTAAATTATTGGGCCCTCTTGGAGAAAATTGCGAATCCAACTTTCGCGAAGCGGGAGTGATTTTGGCCTTTGGGTCTCTGTGCGCCGCGCCAAAAACTGTATGCGTCGCACCACTTTGGAGCTGGTTTTGAGGCACTTTCCGAAGTCCAAATTGAGCCCAAGTGTGCTTGTTGGAAAGCCCTACCTGTCTACTTTCCAACCCAAGCAAAATTTCTGAATTTGGTGCCCATTTTTCCCTCCAAAAATGCAATCTCCCAAGATTGCTTCCTGTGTGTCAAAATAGGGGCAGAGAGGTCATTTTTTGGGTGTTTTTGACTTCCTAAGGACTCAAAAATGGCCCAAACTTCTTGGCCATGCACCAAAAGTCATGAATTTCCATGAAAAATCCAAAAATGTAAACTTTTTTCATTTGGAGCTCCCTAGCGAAAGCACGCGCCAGGGGGCGCGGCGCATAGGGAGAAAAACCCTGTTTTTTGCACAAAAATTTACAAAAATACCAAAAATGCCCCAAATTTCTTGAAATTTGGGTTGGAGCTTCCTTATAAAGTGTTATTCTAGGCTAAAGAGGCTTCGGCCAATATCTAAAGTCGATCGAGCTCCCTTTGCCTCTTTTGCTTCTTGATTGCCTTCCTCAATTTCGCCTTCAAATTCCTGATTCGGGCCTTGCACACGTTGTTTCGCGCCATGTAGTGGTAAGACATGTGTCTCAGCAATGCATGTTCCTTGTTGGCCTTTTCCAGTAGCCTCTCTAAGTGCATGTTAACTCTCTCGAGATTGGCCTCCCGATCCTCATTAATCTCTTGCTCCAATAACGTGAGCTCAACTCTTCTCCTTTGTGTAGCTTGGCGATGCTCACGAATGTTTTGTAGCTCCATGATCACTTGCTAATCCTCAAGCTGTTTGTTCCTCTGCTCCAGATATTTCATGTTCCATTTGGATCTTTCCAAATCAAGGGACAAGGCTTGAATCTATGTTTGTTGCTCCTGGATGATCTCTTTAAGCTGTGCACTTTGCGGATCTGTATCTGTATCATCATCATGAAGGAGAACGAATTTGGTCTCTCATTCACCTGATGGTCCCTCATCATGCATTGGCTCCTTACCTCTGTCCTGTACCTATAGTGCTAATGTCGGAAGCAAGGCCCCTTCCACCCCGGGTGGAGATAACACTCTCTTTGCTGATGCAAACAAATGTCTAGCACCCCTCTGATATGTGACAAATACTGGCACACTGGCGGTCTCATGGTGCTCGTACTGATGAGAAGGTTCCCTTGTCTCAAATTTAGTCACTGGAGGTCCCTGTGAAGCTTGGAAGAAGTCATGGGAGATGAAATCATCCCAAGTGATACCCTGTAGATCAAGCTGATTTACCACCAAAATCTTGATGAGAGAAAAATGATAAACATTGTTAAGTTGCTGCTGAGTGGTTTTATGCTGTATAAAGGTGGTCATCCTCTCTATGTTCCGGCAAATGAAATACGGGATGTTCATCATCCGTACCCTGGTTAAATGCATGAGCAACCTGATGTGATAAGCATAAAGACGAGAGAATCATCCCTCACAGCTGAAATATTTCATAATCAATCTCATTAGTGGAGCATATTCATCTTTCAGATACCGGAATGGAAAGACTCTTTTGAGCTGCCTCAAGAAAGTAGTTTTAATATATCGCTCATAATGGTGCCGATCAATCTTCTGCTTCTTGTTCCATGGTTCTCCAATGTTCGGTATGCCGGTTGCTAATGAGACAAATTTTGGTGTAAGTGTGAAGGTGACACCTGCTAAAGTAGCCTAATCTCCATGTAAGTGTAGCATGAATAGACGAGCCAGCTCATGATGAAATTGAACACTAGCCACCTTTTGAAAAAACTCAAAGCATGACTGACACTGGAAGCACGACATCGCAAGAGGGCAGGCTTACAATTCTGTAAGGGTGGTCAAGTCTTCTCTAACATGTCTACCACTTTTGTGAGGCCTCCGGGGAGCCTGATCTTCCGAGGATGAGTTGCTTTGGGTTTCCATTTCATAGTCTGATGCATGTTCAGATGCCATGAATGCTATACCAAATACCTTGAAGAAAAGATGTTGTATATGGATTGTGCTTGGACTGCTTTTGTGATGTGTTTAAATCTACCACCAAGGGGAAAAATGCAACAAGGGACTGTTAGGAAGGGGAATAATATGAAGGGATTTAGGACTATGAGGAGGAACTTTATTTAGGGACATGTAGGGGGGTTTAGGAAATTTTATATAGGGTAGGGTTTGGGGTTTTACATATGACAAGTGAGCGGAGGGGATAGGGAATAGGAGTTTAGTAATGTTTTAGGATAGGGAAAAATGGGAAAAATGGAATAGGGAAGAAGGGAATGATGGAAAGAAGGGAAAAATGAAACGGAGGAGGAACCTTGGCGCCAACACAATGAATTTGCAACCCTAACAACAATTTTTTTGATGATTTTAAGTGGTATGGTTTAAGAGTTTTTGTTTTAACCATAAGCAGCCATAAACCATCATCACACTAACATAAAAATGGATGAAACACTGAGAGATCAACCCCACCTGGAAAATTCAAGGGATTGAAAGGCAATTTGTTGCAATTCTAAGCAAAATCGGGCTTTTATATGTACGCGCCACGCAGCATACCCAGTGCGCCACGCCGTTTGAGTGCGTCGTGCCCGTGTTATTTTACATTGTGTGGTCGCGCCCAGTGCGCCGCGCCACTCCACCTGTGTGCCGTGCTCCAACTTTTAACACAGTCATGGCCTTTCAAACTATAGTTTGTTCTTCAACCTCCAAATTCAACTTTGCTATAAGATTTCATGAATGTAACTTGACACAAGTGATTTATATAACTTGGAGAAATATCTTGCAAGAGTTGGATTTGATTTTTTCTTCCTCCAAAACCCATTTTGTAATGTTTTTCATTTTGGCACTTTATCATTTAATGAAAATTTTGTCCTTTGGCTTTCTCACTGACTTTCTGAGTTTTGAGCTGATGAACTTGGTTGTTTTTTACAGGGATATTGGCGTTGATGCTTGGCAAAGGAAAACCAGAGCCTGCTTTGAAAACTCCATGGCGAAAAAAAAAAAGAAATATACATGATTATTACAAAAAATGAATTCGACAATTTCTTATTCAAAACAGAGTTTTGAACAAGAAATGTCCTCAAATGTGTTTGATGATGAACTTTTGAACTAAGAACCTCTTTGAAAACCATCCTCATGGCCTGCGGGCATTATTCAACATGTTTGAAGACCAACCACTAGACCTAGACTCTGAAAATAACTCTTTTTGACCAAAATAGCATAATGACTATGAATGACTGAAATGAACTTTGATGAACATAGAGAAATTTTGACTAGCTGGGCAGGTACAAGCATGAGGGAAACAAGAACACCAAACCCTTCCGTCAGACAATGGCATGCCCCTAGTGAAATGCAATGAAGTGAGTCGAGCGAGACACCTAAAAATGAATTGCAAAAGGAGAAATGATCTCTGACGGAGGGCTGTAAGGACCGACTCTAACAGATTTTCTGCTTCAAGTAAAGCATATATGCCTTCCCATGAGATTTTACCAAGGCGTTGACAGGTAGTATCTACAATTAAAACCAATTTTGCTTATCCTTCTTCCACTGTAATGGGGGCCTTTGCCTTTCGATATTTCTTAGACATCTTGACCAACTGTGTGATTTTGGATCAGCACTGTAAAATGAGAAAGAGGAGCATAATAGGTGAAAAAGTTGAGAGGAGATAATACACAAATTATAAACTAAAAGCAGTTATGCACATTAGATGCAAAAGATCTTATATTGTACATAGCTACCACGGATGAAATCCTTAAAGGACTTAACCATAACTGCCCCTTAATGTTTTACCATAACTTCCAACTTGAAAATTTAATTCTGAAGCAATATATGTCGCATCGCAGGTTTTGTAACATTCCTTTTTTAGAACAGGTGACGTGACTCTACGATTTGCGATTAGCGATTGTATTATTTTAATATTTTTGTAACAATCTTGTATCACAAATTGGGAGTTATAAGCGCCATGCTCAAAAGGTTTGTTTGCATCGTTGCGATTGCGATGAGTGCTGAGCTGGCATGGGGAGACGACAGGTTTCAAACTTGGAAAATCACGTTTTTCCTTTATAATCGATTTATCCCTATACCACATGTATTCATAGTATTTATTACTCGCTTTTATCGAGAGTGTGATATGCAATAATCAAATCGCATCACAATTTTTCAATAGAGTGTTTTGGATGCTTCCCTATGAATCAACGATATGTGATTGCGATAGCCTTATCGCATCACAATGCTTAAATGAAACACTATAAGTCATTCCTTGGGATTAATGATGTGCGAGACACAATAGTTATATCACATAGTATTTTTTATAAATGGATTATTTTGATTAAAAATTTGCGATGGCGGCATTGCTATGACTTTTATCGCGTCAAAACTTTCCAACTGGATGTTCATGGGTTCTAAGGAATTATGATTTGCGATGAGCGGTCCTAAATACTCATAAAGCAAATTTTATATGACCAATATGGAAAATCCATTTTACTCAAAAGTTTTATTGCTTTTTTTAATATTCTAAAGGGGACCCATTTCTTATTTAGCATTTTAAGACTAACATTTAAAAATTGAAATGGGGGGATGGGGTTGTTGTATAGCACAACAGCACCCTACATTGCATGTACAACCTAGTTTGACCTTAACTCAATTACCGATTTCTCAACCTGTTCCAGCTACATCTAAGGTTCCTACTTGCGAACCTATATCTCAATCTGCCCAAGTTTCATATCAAGTAAGTCAACCTACCCAAGTTGCATCTCAAATGCAACCTGTTCCACCAATATCTAGGATATCTCAAATATCATCTACCCAACATCTTTAGGTTGCCTTACAAACCCCACCACTTGGTTAGTCAACACATCAAATTCAAGTACAAGGACCTGTACATGGGATGGAAAAGGTACAAACTAGTCAACCTAATGTATGGATGTTCCAAAATCCCTATGGGCAATCATACCAAGGTATATCACAAACACCTGTTGGTCAAAACCCTATGAAATAGATTCCTTATCAAGGTCAACAAATTCAAACACAACCCTTCCAATCTTATCAAGGTTATAATCATAGCCTGGAGAAATTGGTTATACATATCCTTGTTATCAAAATCCTCCATAACCAAGAATGAAAATACTCGTGGTTCAACCTATTCTATCATACCCAAGGTATCCTCCACCACAAGTTAACCTTCCTCCTCAAGGTAGACCTTCCCAGACATACTTTAATAGGAATTTCTCATTTTTTACAACTCTTGAGCTTCCATATTTAACCTTGCTGACAAATGATCCCATTTGTCACTCTCCTTGGAGCCGGTCAACCCTACGAAATTATTGAGTGACATTCCCAAATTCATTTGAAATCCTAGAAAGTATTTGTCTAGTCATGTTATGATATATCATTTATGGTGTTCATCAAACTCCTTAAATGATGATTCTATACATTTACGACTTTTCCAGAGAACTCTCACTGGTATGACAACTAAGTGGTATATTGAATTTCCATGAGCTTCTTTGAACAACTTCAGTGCCCTATAAAATACATTTCTAACTCACTTTCAGTTTCCTATTTTTTATGATGCCAGAACCAAACTTTTGACCTCTTTCAAACAACCTGACTCCAACCATATATCCGATCATATTCATGAGTGGAGACGTCGACGTCGATTGACTAAAACTTAAGTTCCTGATAAGTTATTGGTTGAATGGCTCACAAAATCATTGTTAGCACCAATAAATGAAGATGTTCTAAAGGCAAAGTCATTACTGAAGAGAAAATAATTACTTGTTCCCAATAAATTTATCTCGTTTATACACAATCCAACACGCTCTACAATAAAATTACCAATACTCTAAGACCTCAACACACTGTTCCACCACCTCCTACTAAAGAATCCTTAACTGTACCTAACACAGTGCGGCCAAGTTTACCCCCATGTCCTTAAATGTACCTAACACAACGCGGTCTTCCTCTGATTTCATGCGGATAAATCCTTCTGGTAAGGGTATGACTCTGACATCCAAAGTTCGTTCTAGCTCTGTTACTGTCTTGCTCCCTTGCATTAGGCTCACTTGCACCTTGCTCGCTTTCCCAACGCTCACTTGAATCTTGTAGGTCTAGATATTCATCTCACACATATCCTTATGGATTTTCCCCAACGTATGCATATATTTTTGTTCAAATTGCAGCCACAACTCTGTTGTGGTGTCTCTAACCTTGTCGCCAATCTCATCAAGATCCCCTTCTGTGAGGACCATCGGGTCAATGCACGTCTACTTATCTGATTTATGCTTCTTTCTTGGCCCAACAATTGTCTCCTTTCCGCGCTTCCTCAATGTGAAGGGAGTGTTATGCTCCTCTCCATCGCCTCCTTCTTGCTCTAAATGTTCCTGCTCATCTGTATGCTACGAAGATGATTTTTTGACTTCCTTTGTTCCAGTACATTCTGCCTCAACATGCTCTTTCGTAGCGCACTCTTTCTCAACATGTTCTTTCTCTACATCTACTTTAGCAACAACTTTGGTATTTTTCTGTTCAGCTAATGCTTGCACTACCTTCTATGTTGCTTCTTTACTCTTCTATGTAGCTGATGTCTATGCAATAGAGCTCTTGGAACCATTACTGGTACCTACACCAAGTTTTGTGGGTTTGTGCCACTCCGTTAGCCAACTCCCCATGATCTCCTGCACATCTATCTCTGAGACCAACTATGGCATCTTGTGCCATATATGCTTAGGGTCCTTCTGCGCCCTAATTAATATGTTGTGGAAATCAACCTTGAACTTCGTGAGGGCCCTTAACTGCTCGAACAAGGATGGGGACAACCTTGGCCACTAACTAAATACCGTGTAAATATCCATTTCCATTAAGATCCATAAAATATTCAATTCCTTGATCCTCTTCGAAGCCTTTATCGACCACAGTGAAGAAAACTTCGCTGCCTCTGGTAAATCTTCTAGCTGCGGGGGAAACTGACTATCCTCCGGCAATCTCCATGCTACTAAGACAATTGACAACAAGAGCCACACATAATGAAATGGTTTGTTGTCCTCCTAGGCTTCGCGACAGTTCGCGAGGAACTCCTTGCATAAATACTTCACCTAGTTATATTGTTCTCCCTTCATGCACTAGAAAGCCAATGATATTACAGGCATCAGAACTTCATTCGCATGGCATTTCCTCATAATCTTGCCTACAAGAATTTTGGTAGTGAATTGCACCGCCTGGTCCTGAATGGAGCAGATAGAGTATCTACATGACTTCTTTACAAGACCAAAATCTGCCTTCATTTTATGTGCCAACTCATTTTTAGCACTTTTCCATCCAAACTCGTTGGCAGGGTCCACCCCTTTGTAGGGCAGCTTTGTAATCTAATGGATAAGCATATAAGTAATAGGGATGGGTTCCCCAAGCCATAGGCACCCATCATGCACCAGCGCGAGTGGCTAGTGCACACACATCGTGTTGATGATTGATCTGTGAAAGTGTTGGACATAGAACATGTGCAACAACCCAGTCTGCTCAACACCTCTGACCCACTTCATGGGTTTCAACCGTATAACTCCAGTCTCTTCGTAGTAGTTCTTCTTTGTATAGTTCTTCTTCGTATATTTTCTAGTGGCCAAATAAGGGAATATCTCACGGTCTGCAAGATCCCAATCCTCCATCTTTAGCACTAGAATGCACGCTAAGACTGCGCCTTCAAATTAAACTTGTTCTGGAAATAGGGGTGTCGAGACTGTAAACTTCCCGGAATCAGGGTCTTTCGTAACTTTTGTCTTCCCTTTCTGCGGAGGGATATACTCTAGGAGTCATGTGATAGGCTCACCCTCCTCAACATCCAATTCCTCCACACCTTGGAAATCTTCTTCCTCCATGTCAACAAATTTCTCCGGCTATTCATCCTTTTTCTCCTTCTGCTACAACTTTGGGTCCTTCCTCGGTGAATGTCTCATCAACATGGGCTTCTTCTGATTCTCTTTTGCAATTGATTGCTTCGGCCTAGGTGACCTTGGCATCGTAGGAACAATGGGCATAGCTTCTATGCTCGTTATTTCAGGTGCCACCACGTCAGAGACAACAACTTCAGAACTCACAGCTTCTGTGGAATTTTTGGCAGTCATTCATTCTAAAAACAAGTCATGGGCTTCCGCAGACAAATTTGCGAACGAGGGTCGTGACACAGGTGCTTCCCAGTCTTCATGTATCATAAACTGAAAACAACAAGGCTTATATATTTCTTAGAATGCAAAGTGTTCTTTGGTGGACCAACATGCCCAATTTATAGGGATTTGTGAATTAAAATCCCACTGTTCCTTCCAATTTCGAATCATAAATTCATCTTTGGCGACAAATATTCAAATATTTTCACCATAAATGGCCCCTACCCACTCCTCTTAATTAAAAATTTTCCATCTAATCATGAATATTAACTCGAACGCCTACTTTTGGACCCATCTGCTTGGTACCATCCTCCATGGCGCAACTCATTTAGTCCAGCTTCGCTTGTTTCACTCCTGTCTTCCATCACCCAACCTCCCTATTATAGTTTTCTCCTCATCGGGAAATGTAGTTTATAGTCCTGCAATCCCTTGCAGCTACCCAGATTACTAAGACTGCCTTGCTACCATATAGTCATTGCGCAGGGGCAAGATCCCCTGTGTACAACTTCAGCCTACTTCCATTCACTTTTCCAGGAAATGGTTCCCCATTCAGCTTTGCGAGCTAAACTGTGCCACCATCTATGATCTCCTTAACAACATATGGCTCTAACCAGTGCATTTGAAACTTCCCCGGAAATTTTGTGAACTTGTTGATAGCAGCACTAAATCATTTATCTTAAAAGCGTGCATCTCAATATGCCTATCATGCCATGCTTTTTTGCCTTCCTTTTGCACTTGCTGGTGAAATCCTACAAGGAAGCATTCCTCTTCTAACTCCATGATCTGTGCCATCCGTTTCTCCAAGGTCTTGTGATCTGCCATCTCTGTCAAAGCTGCAATATGTAAACTTGGCACAATATACTCCATGGGAATCACTGCTTCAATCCCATAGACCAACCCAAATGGTGTATGGCCTGTCAACTTCTTGGAGGTCATCCTATATGCCCATAGCATTGTTGGCACGCACTTATCCCAGTCATTCCTCTTCGCGTTACAAACCTTCGTTAATGCATTCTCCAAAATTTTGTTAAATGCTTCCACCGTCCCATTCGTCTGTGGGTGATGGGCATTCTCTTTTGATGATACACCTAGAATTCCTCAAGCATCACGCTGATCGTTTCATTTAAGAAGTGTGTACCCATATCACTCATCAATATCTTAGGGCATTCAAACCGTGTTAAGACATACTCAAACAAAAACTTTGTAGCAGTGGTAGTTGTACAATCCTTCACTAGCTACGCTTCTGCCCATCGGGTTAAATAATCAGTTGCAGTAATGATATACATGCACCCATCTTCTTTCCTGGTTGTTACATTGGACCTATGAAATCAATGGCCCACTTATCAAAAACCTGCAACGAAACTTAATGATTTAAAGGCAATTCATCCCTTCGCAAAGGCTTCCCTGTCTTTTGGAAAGCATCGCACGCCTTGCAATATGCCTTAGAATCCTTGTGTAATGTCGACCACCATAACCAAGTGTGCAAATATTCTATGTAGTCGCTTTCCCTCCATAGTGACCTCCTGCAACTCCTCCATGTGCTTCAGTGGGGATACTAGCACATTCAAATTCAGGAACATACCTTCGCAGTATCTCATCTGTTCCCATATTAGATAAGTGACCCGCAATCACTGAAAAATCCATAGCGCGAACTACTAACTCATTATTTTTCTGGGTAGAATAGCTTTCTGGAGTTGTTCCCGTGGTTAAAAAATTAATGATATCCGCAAAATGTTCATCCGTGACGCGTACTGCAAAGAGTTGTGAATTTGACAGTCCTTCCTCCAAATTATTTGGTTCTTCACCTATTTCGATCCTTGAAAGATGGTCTAGTCCTGCATTCAACCTTCCAAGCTTCACAATCACTTCAAAGTCATATTCGTGGAACAATAGTAACCATCGACATATATTTCCTCTCAACACAGGCTTATTGACCAGGTACTTCAGCGTGGAGTGATTTGTATACATTTTAAAGTGTCCGCCTAAACTTTTGTAGCGCGTAGACCATCACCAACCCTTCTCGCTTTGTAGTGGAGCAATTCTTCTCGGGCTTTGATAACTTTCACCCCACGAAGGCTATCGAATGATCAATCTCTCCTTCTCATGCCCGTGTTAATAATGCACCTAGAAAAATGCAAGAGGCATCTACATGTAAATGGAACTCTTTCTTCCAGTATGAAAACACCAAATAGGAGAAGTTACCATTTTTTCCTTCAAGACATCCAAATTTCACTAACATTCTTCATCTCAACAAAACATCACGTATTTCTTCAATAATTTCTCCATCAGCGCGGTTATCTGGGCATATGCCTTGATAAACTTCCTGTAGTACCTAGTGTGCCTCAATGTTGCACACGGTTGTTTCACATTCCTAGGAGCTTCCAAGTCCACAATTAAAGTTATCTTCCAGGGTCCACCATCAATCCCTACTTACATACAACATGGCCGAGCAAAATCCCAAAGGGCACATAGAATATGCACTTCTTCAAGTTCAACGTGATCTGATACCTTCGAAATGTATCCAGCATAAGGTGAAAACTCGTAACACAGCGCTTCACCAATCCAAACATAGTCCAATCGTCAAAATACACCTCCAGGAATTTATGAATAAACTCTTTGAACGCTGTGATCACAACCCGAGAAACGATTGTAGGCACATTCTTCAATCTGAATGGCATGATTGTATATTGAAAGCAACCCCACTAGGTCATGAAGGTTGTCTTACTTCGATCTTCTAGCACAATATTTATTTGATGATATCTTGAAAATCCGTCAGTGAATGAATAAGCCTCATGTCCGCCAACATTCTCTAATACTTCATCAGTAAATGGTGTTGTAAACGGATCGCGCACACATGCATCATTCAACTTTCTGAGACCTACACATATTCAGAATAAACTAAGAAAACCAAACTAGGGCTTCAAGAGGCCAAACCACCTCAACCCTCAACCAGTGATTCCACCTCATGGTCGGAGATCACTAACCATCACCAGATCAGTCCCTATCCAATTTGTCTAGGGCTTCAAAGTGTTTGTTCTAACCCTGCTTCCAGGACTAGTATCTCAACCCACAACTGCAACTGGGATCCAGAGAATTTATCCAACCAAGGCTTCCAAGACTAGTATCTCAACCCACCAAGGGCTCCAAAGCATTTTTCCAACCAAGGCTTCGAGGACAAGTAACTCAATCCAAGATGTTACAAGGCTTCAAGAGTGTTTGCCCAACTAACGCTCTAGGAACTAATAACTCAACCCACAACAATAAGAAACATGAGCACCGACTAGAAAACAAAGATAAAGCCCACAACACCATGGTTATCCAGGAAATGGACAGGATGGGTAAAACCACTATTCCCGACAATCTTCCAAGCCAAGGATAGATCATAACTAAGAAACCACATGCATGTGCCATGCATGCCAAAACTAGCAAGGAAATCATACATGCAACTCGATAGTTGTAAGAAAAAATTGTTGTAGCTATTGATCTTGCTATCCTCTTGTTCTTTCTTGCTCTTTATTGGGCCACTAAATTGTCGCTATTATTACAATTTATTAACATAAATTTTACTAATTCTTACCATTATTTATCACGTCATTTATCATAATTTATTATATAATTCCATTTCATAATAATTCATGCTCTTGTGGATTAGTGATGTTTATTATCCTTTATTTTTGATAAATTGCAGATTATTATGCATGATTTCTCCAATGATGGTTTATTAATGATTTTTTTATAACATCACTCACGATTTTAGTCTCCAAGATCTCTTCCATATTGCAAATATGATTTCCAACTCATAATCAAATATTCCAACTCAAAAATTCGTTGGAATAAAACGTGATAGTTTTGCATTGGAAATTTCGGGAAAACAAAGATGAATGTTGAAAATCCGAGACATGAGTTTTGTGAAGAACATCCCAATTCAGTTTTACAACGGGCCTTTTTTCAAACTTAAGCCGAAATTGACAAGGTTCTTCGAAGGCAATTTTTGCAGATTTTCTATTGTGGGCATTTTCCAAATTGACTCAATTGCAATTCAAAATTTGATTTAATTTTAGTTGAATGTTGATGGGAAGATATTTCAAATCTCAGCTTGCTTATTGAGATTCTATAATCAATCTAAATTGCAAGAGAAATCATTTTGTAATCAGTTTGTTGTAAAAAAAAATTGTTGTTTGTGTATTTAAAAAACATAAATTAGAGAGAAAATGGAGATAACACATATAGAGAAACTCAAATATTGGAGGATATGTTATCACCTAGATTGAACCTCAGGCTAAAGGAAGGCAATGCCAGGGTAACCACAAACCACGCTTAGCCAAGTAGCTAGCCCTACTAGGCCAAAAGAGGGCTCTCTCCATAAGAATCTTAGTCAAGATGACTAGATCAAGAAAATGATATTAGGCTAGGTATAGTAGCACAAGGTTTGATTTGATTTTTGAAGGGTTTTGCTGGATCAAGAGGAGCCAAACAGTTATGGCAAGGAAATTAGGTCAAAATTGCAGGGTTTCGATGGGGCAAGGTAGGCACAAGGGTCATCACTCTAGGGTTTGATGGGTGAGGTGATTCAAGACAGGTGAGGAGATAGAAAGAGCATGCAAATAAACATGGATTCTTCCTAAACTGAAGAAAACATAGACTGTGAATATTTTCCCAAAACAGAGCATAAATATTATGGGTTATGCCTATCAACTTGAAAACATCCACTTAAATAGTATGAAATGATGAAATGGAGTCAACAATACATTTTAACACATGAAAACATAAGAAAAACTAAACTGAACATGATACCATATGGATCCCAAAGAAATAGCTGCAAATTTTCATTAATCTCTTGCGAAAACTGATACAAAATGATGTCTACTCAAAGCATAAGCATCCTGCTAAGCCAACCCTTTACAATGAGAAAGAAAAAGAAGATATAGACATTGATTCAGCCTCCTCCCATACTTGGGGGTCTAATTCCTAAGATGAGGAACTAATCCATCAAAAACTGAACAAGAAACTGGAATCTAGGCAACCTAACAACTTGCCTCTAAAAGTGAGGAAACTAATTCATTTGTCCTCAAGATAACTTTTAATCTAATGAATCTACCTTCTAGTACTTATTATCCATCCTATTTACATGCCTAGTCACCATTTACATTAGTAAAACACCATCCATGAGAGGAAACCCAAAATTACAGTCAAGGCACAGTGAAGTGGAAACCCAGCACAATTTTTGTCCTATGCGCAACGCCCAAGCTCTATGTGTAGCGCTTTTTAGAAGGCTAGTTTGGAGGTCTTCTCAGTGTCCAAATTGAGCTCATGATATCTCATTGGAAATATATTCAAGTCTACTTGCCTAAACATCAGGAATTTGTTCATTTGGAGTTCATTTGACCCATAAAAACATGATTCTCCCAAGACTTTTTTTGTGTGTCCAAAAGAGGGCAGAAAGGTCATTTTTTGGGTGTTTATTGACCTTTTTGTTGACCAGTTCTGCCCTAAAACCTTAGAATATTCACAAGGTGCATGTACTCATCATTGTGAATCCAAAAATACTGACCATTTCCTCATTGGATGCCCCTAGGAAAATCGGCCAAAATTTCTGTGTCAAAAATTGCCAAATTCTTCAAAAGGAAAAAATTCTTCAAAACTTGCTCAAAATTTGTGGAAAACACCACCATTAAGTATCTTGGTTAGACAAGGAAGCTTCAGCAAGTAACCTAAGCCTATCATTCTCCTTCTTGCCTTTAAGTGCTTGTTTTAGCCTTATTTTCATTTGCTTGACCCTTATGTTGCAAATCTTATTCCGGGTCCTATAATGGCAAGCCAAATGCCTAATGATTCAATTGTCCCTATTGGCATTTTGTAGCAGCTCCTTCAAATGAAAATTGATTCTGTTAAGCCAAGTTTCTCTATCCTCCTCAATTTCCTTCTCAATTCTTTGTTTTGCAGTCAAGGTAACTGGTGTTTCTTCCTCTTGCATTACTAATTTTCCCTTGTCAATTTGCCTCTTTGCTTTGAGAAGTTCCAGCTCCATGAGGACTTGTTTGTCACTTAGCTTCTTATTCTCATGCTCAAGGTATGAAATGGCATACTTATCTCTCGCCAATTTGTCCATCAGTGCTTGGATATGTGCATCTTTTTCCCTTATGGTTATGCTTTCATTTGTTGCCTCATCTTGAGCCTCCAAGTCAACTATCTCAATGTCATGATGGATGTGTGGCTATTCTGGTTCATCATCTTCCATAAAATAAAATTCCCTTTCCTCCTCATCATCAATGCTTTCCTCCAACATCTTTTCCTTCCATTTATGCAGTTGATGCACCTGTTGTACCCGTTGTATCGATGAAGAAGGCAAAGCCCCTTCCACATTTTGTGGAGCAAGCATTTGCCTATGGGCTGATGAAGAAGGCAAGGCCCCTTCCACATCAAGTGGAGTAAACACTTGCCTATCCATTGCAAACAACTTTCTAGCCCCTCTCTGATATGTCTTATAGGCTTATGGCTCCTCAACAGCTTTAGTCTCTTTGACCTTCTCATCTTTCTTTACTTTGGCACTGCTAGAAGGCATTTCTGCTACTTGAGACACCGTGGAGGAATCTAAGGACAATTGAAGATGTCATTGGCAATAAATTTATCCTATGAGATATTGAGGAGGTTGAGATGATGTAGTACAATCATCTTAATCAGGGAATAGTGATAGATACTACTCATCTGCTGGGGGTAGGGCTTTTTTTGCACAATGTAGGCCATCTTCTCAATGTTCCTGCATAAGAAATATGTGATGTTCAACATTTTCACTCTTGTGAAATGCATATGAAGCCTAATGCGATAAGTGTACAATATAGAAAATCTGCCCTCACATGTAAAATACTTCATAATGATCCTCATCCTAAAGGTCCTCTTCTTTTCATTTTTGTACCTAGATTTGATGTATGGTTCATAGTAGTGCTCATCCAAATCTTGTGCCTTATGCCATTTTTCCCCCACATTTGGAATCCTTGTAGCATCAGTAATGATGGAGGATGAAACTGTAAATGTTACCCCGGCAAGAGTTACCTTGTTATCATGGAGATTGGCTACAAAAAGGCTAGTCAACTCAGGATGATGTTGAACTCTTTCCACCTGCTCACAAAGCTCATAACACCCTATATGCCTGAAACAAGAGGCAGTCATATGAGAAGCCTGTAACTCTATAATGTTTGATGGTTCCTCTCTTATGATTCTGCCTCCCTTATGTGGTTTTCTCAGATGCTGAGGTTCATCTCCCAACCTTTCACTGCCACTGTTTTCCTCCTCCTCATAATATCTATCCTCTTTGTCCATGTTTGTTGAAGTTTGAAGCTTTGTAGCCTTGTTTAGAAGTCCTGGATGGCAAAAAACATGATTCGGATTGTTGATAGGGTGTTTCGGTGCTTGCTGGTCCTATTCGCAGTGCCCTCTACAGGGGCGCAACGCTCCGGCTCTATGTGCAGCGCCGTGCAAAATTGCACTAGCAAAACTTCCCTATGCACAGCGCTCCGGCCTCTGTGCGCAGCACTCCCTTTTTTGCGTAGCCACCAATTGGCCTCAATTCCCCTCTCTCCTTGAATGCTCTTCTTTCTCTTTGTCAAATGAAAGTGATGAATTTGGAAAAGGAATTTGACATCTTATATAGAGGTTGATTTTTATTTTTCTTTAGAAAAACCCACTTTCTAATGTTTTGGAACTTTTTCTTTATCTTCAAATATTTGTTTAATGCTTTTCCTTCTTTGTCTCTTTTCAGGTGGATGGATGCTCTGATTGACTTGATTTCTTCAATGGTTTCATTTTCTTGCAGCAAGGAGAAATGTTTGGGGCAGCTGGGAACACTTATTACATAAAATGAATTGAATTACATCAAAAAAAAATATAAATCAACTAAAAATACTCTGTTTTCATCTCAAAAACATGTTTTTTGAGATGGAAATTACATTAGTGACATAAGATCTCTGTACAATAACCATGACTTACTAGTAATCACTCTTTGTTTATTGGTCATCCTCATACTTTTGTTGCCCTTTATTTACACTTGAAACCATGCTTTTGACCTTGGAAATGAACCCTAAGACCTAATGGAAAGACAACTATCTTGACACTAAAAATAACATATTTGAAACCACAACTGAATACAACATGGAGATGGGTTAGCAAATGTACCTCATGAGGGAAGATTTTGATTTTCTGAGAAGAAGACAACCATCAGTGGACCATTTTTACATGACCTAATGGAATGATTCAAAAATCCAGTATGAGACACCTAAAATGAAAATGAAAAGCGCAGATTTGATCCCTAATGGAAGTATGCATGTACTAACACTAAAGTTGGCCTTATTGGGGATGGAAGATCCTTGGAGGTGTCAAGAAAACCGTAGACCAAGTGCCTAGTTGATTGGGCGAATACGGTCAAACAAATGAAAGACTGAATTTTTTTTTGAAATTTTTGAAAAATGACTCGATACAAACTGAAAACTGACTCACAACCGACTCTAGACTAACTCAAAAACCAACTAAACACTGCACAAAGAATTTAAGTTTTATAGCCTTCACTTCGGGCCCAAGCTCAAATGACATTGTACTTCAAAACTTGCAAGGAAATCAAACTAGTATATATAATGACAATGAAACAACTTCAGCAAGTTGTATCAAAAATAGTAATGTTTCAGGAGCCTACCATTCACTGGTCCTTCTGAGCATTCTTGACCATCCATTTTGTTTAATAAAAATGCATTATATCCTTGATAGGCTAAGATTTTATACGTTCCTTTCCATAGATTGTCAAACTTACCATGCTTTCCTTTTTCTTCATTTCATGCATCCCATCGCAGCACTACCTTTTCCAGCTGAAACTTTTCTGCCTTGGTTTTGCGGTCATAAATCTTCTTTATCTTCTCTTGCAGCCAAAAAGTGTTTTGAGAAGCCTCTTCTCTTGTTTGTTGAAGGTGGATCATTTGATTGATCCGGCACTGAATATCATCTTCTTCACTGCCGACTTCTTGTAATAATCTCATGACCAAGACTGCAAGGGATGTGGGAATCACTGGACTAGTACCATGAACCAATTCAAAATGCAACATACCTATTGATTTCTTGCTTCTCACTCTGTCGGCCCACGACACATTTACAAGATTCCGATGCCAATTCTCTTTGTTTGCCTCCAACATCTTCTTAATCATGTTTACCAAGGATTTATTTGAAGACTCAGCTAGTTCATTGCCCTGCGGGTAGTATGTCATGGAATGACCCAATGTGATGTTGTATTTGTTGAAAAACTCAACCATTCTCTTCGACTTAAATTTTTTTGTATTATCTGTAATAATCTTGTGAGGGAAACCAAAACGAGACAAGATATTGGACTTTAAAAACTGAATAATTACCGTGTCTGTAGCTTGCCTTGTCAGAATGGCTTCGATCCATTTGGTGAAGTAATTGGTAGCTATCAAAATCCAATTGTGCTATGCTGATGATGTAGGATGAATTTCTCCTATGAAATCAAGCCCCCACTACTAGAAAGGTGCATTAACTACAACTAGCTTCAAAGGAAGAGGAAGCAGCTTCCTTTTTCCCTGAAAAACTTGACATTCGTGGCAACTCGTGATTGTCTTATATAAATCTGCAAACAAGGATGGCCGATAATACCCTGCTCTCAAGATTTTACTAGCTATTGTTTTCCAAAACAAGTGATCCCCACAATATCCTCTATGAAAATCATACATTACCTGCTGAGCTTCATTTTCAACCAAACAATTAAGGAGAACGCCTCCCAGATCTTTCCAATAGAGAGCACTATCTAAAATGTATAATTTTGTAGAATTTAGTTTTAGTGATCAACCTTTACTTCTTGACATTCTAGGAGGAGGAGAAAGATACTGAAGAACATATACTATATCAGAATACCAAGGTGAGTTGAGAAACATCTATGATACCTGAATCAGTGTGCCACCATATTCATCATCTGACATTATTGCAATAGGATTTATGTCTAGAGCATGAAGATTCGACTCAGCCATGAGTTTTGCCAAGCCTAGACATTTGACTTAATCTCAAGATCATACTCTAACATCGCTGCTATCCACTTACCTCTTCTTCCTTCCAGATCAGTTTGCATGAGGACATCTTTGACAACCACGTTAGGAACATATGCTATGGTATGTGAATGCAGAATGTAAACTCGAAAATCCTTCAATGCCTTTATAAGAGCCAAAGCTTGTTTCTCAATGATGTTATAGCGCAAAGTAGCATCTCTGATAGTCCGACTGAAAAATGCAATGGGTTGTTCCACCTGATCCTTCTTTTACATAAACAACGCAACCAAAGTGTGCTTAGATGCAAATGAAAATATAATAAAGTCATGAGTATAATTGGGATTAATCAAAACAGGGGTTGTGGTCAAAGCAAGATTTACCAAGTTGAAAGATTTCATGGCATCTTCTGTCCATTTCATAGTGTTGTCCTTTTTCAACATATTAGTTAACTCATGCAAATGCTCAACCAAATTTGGTATAAATCTGCGTAAGAAGTTCATCTTACCATTGAAATCTTGAATCTCATTTTTGTTGCACAGAAAGTCTATTTGTTGGATTCCCTCCACCCTAGAAGGATCAATGCGAATACCATATTTAGAAATTATATGATCGAGGAGTTTACCTTCCTCCACGGAAAAAATATTCTTCTTTGGATTTAAAGAAATCTCGAACTCCCTTCATTTCTGAAAAAACAATCCTCAAGTGTTGTAAATGCTCATCATCAAAACAAAAAAATATTGTCAAGTCATCTAAATAAACCACCAAGAAAACATCCTTCTCATTAGCGAAAGTTATATCCATGGCCCACTGAAGAGTGTCCCTGACATTCTTTAGCCTAAAAGGCATCTTTGCATATTGAAAAGTTCCCCATGGTGTTGTGAAGGCGTTTTTGTCTTGGTCTTTCTCGTGCACCAAGAATTAATTGTAAGTTGAGTAGCCATCTAGTAGTGACCTTTGTGATGCTCCAACTACTCTTTGCAGAATACGGTCCATCTTAGGAAGAGTATAATTATCTTTCAGGGATACTTATTTAGGTCCCGAAAATCAATGCACAGCCTTATCTCTCTGGTATTTTTTTGTACTGGGACCAAATTTGAAACCCAATCAGATAATCTAATTGGAAAAATGGTACTAGCTTTAAACAATCTATTTACCTCTTTCCCAATGGATGGCAGCAGATTTGGATTGATCCTCCTCAACTTTTGTCTAAAGGGTTTTTGATCCGGCTTGATAGGAGTGGTATGTTGAATAATGTTCTTGTCATATACTTTCAAATCTGAGTAATCCCACGCAAAAACATCAAAAAATTCAGAAAGCAATTTAACATACTTAGCCTTTGACTCAGGATATAATGTTTTTGATAACTTAACAAGTTCGGGT
The DNA here is from genome assembly GCA_031772625.1 of Pinus tabuliformis. Taxonomy (NCBI): domain Eukaryota; kingdom Viridiplantae; phylum Streptophyta; class Pinopsida; order Pinales; family Pinaceae; genus Pinus; species Pinus tabuliformis. Next base: position 1,524,252,252 of record CM062816.1, read on the forward strand.
TGGTCTGTTGTCCCAAGGTTTACATCTTCAACTCCTTTGTCAGTAGGAACCAAGGTTGGTTTTCTCGCCACATCATCTTGATCAAATAACTCCTCTAAAGGTATAAGACCTCTAGGAGTAACATTATCCTTCAGCTGTAAAACATCCATATGATTTACCTCAATGTCTTGTTCATCAGAATCACAAACATCATCAATGAAAGCATTCTTAAACTTCCCTTCATTCTGCAAAAAGGAATTAATTTCATTGTCATCCTAGAAAACTTGCCAATATCTCAGATTGTCAGGAACAGTAGGCCAATGTTTGACATGAATTTCAAATTTATTGCTAGAATTCATTAGAATTTTCAGATTGCTCGCTGCTATAGCAAGTGAATCAGCAATGATGTTTTGATTTCTTGGCACTGCTGTCAATGTGTATTCTAGAAACATTTTCAAGATATCCAGGACTTCGTTGCTATAAGCTCTCATCCACAGATGCTTCGCTTGATATTCTCCTTTAACTTGTCTAATTACTAGCTTTGAATCACCATAAACAGAAATCCTTTTCACACCTAGCTTCTTCAAAATATTTAGACATGTAATCAATGCCTCGTACTCCGCTTCATTATTAGAGAAATCGAAAGCTACTTTATAGGAACATACTCTAACATTACTTAGGACTTTGTCTGGCTGAAAAACGGGATTTCGAATCCAAATTCCAATACTTGCACCATCTTTACCTAAAGCACCATCAAAGTCCATGCTCCAAAAGTCATCTTCATCTTCCAGATGTTGGAACTCTACTTTAGTTTCGATCTTACCTTTGCTGGTTGCTTCATTTTTCTTCTCTTCACTGACTTTCTGCTCTTGTGCAGGCTGCTCAGAAGGAATTGCCATTTTTTCCTTTTCTTGATTAAGAACTACTCTAAATCTCTCAGAAATTTCTGGTACATCATCTACTTCTACAAGCTGAATATCTACATCATTCAATCCACTATCAGTGTACAAAACAAAAGACTCTAAATCTGTGTGTACAGCATTTATTGGATGACTTATGGGATTCTCTTTACTAGTGATCATATACTTCATCTTCTTTTCCCGGTACAACTTCATCAATTGACCAAAAATAGGGATTGTAGCATAAGAGAAGTCAAGTTGTAAAGTTCCTTTGAGTATGGCTCCCCACGATCTAGACAACAACATACCAAATCGAAGTGGTATATGAACTACTATCACGTCCATCAAGACATTCTTAGCTAGGATTTGATCTAAGGAAACCACCAAATCTTTGATGATACCAATGTAGTGAACTCTACCAGAATCAAATGAATACAGATCATGATATTTTCGGGTGATATCCAATCCCAACTTTTCCATGATGTCCTTGGGCATCAAATTGTGGGAAGCTCTGGAATCAAGCATAGCATTATGAAGAATATACTCATGTAGTCTAAGACTCAAATAAAATGGCGAGACTTCGTTATCTTATAGCTAACCTTCTATAGTTGTACCAAAAATAAGTTCAGGATGATCATCCTCAACATTTACCATATCGAGCAAAGGATCAATTTGCAGTATTCTAGACACATGGTGTTTGTAATGGCTATTTTTAACAAGATCAGTCAAAGGAATGGACACATTCAATTTTTCAATTTCACTTTCTAAATCAAAAGATGAGACTTTTTCTACCTCTTTGACACCGATGTCCCTCTTATCTGTTTGCTCCTTCGTTGCACTATTTTTTACTGATTGTCTTTCTCTTTTGTAGCTGTACTTGTTGATGTTGATTTACCTTTCTAGAATTCTGATCAGCAAACTCCTTTCCCTTTTTCTAATTGTTTGAGGGATCATTCTTCAATTGAACATCCTTCCTCTTCTGAATAGGATTGACCAGTACATCTCTTCTCCTCAAAGGATATTGTCTCTGTTGTGCGCTCAAAGCATTCATGTAACCACGCTGATAATCATCAGATTCAGCATCCAAAATGACATCATTTGCCAAGATGTAGTCCTCATCCTTTAGAGTGTCGTAACTTTCTACATATTCCTCATCTTCGGTCAAAAATATAGGCATACCATCAGCAGTGAAAATGTGATGTGTTTCAATTACCGGATCTTCCTCCTCTTCTTCTTCCACTCCTTGAACATGATTCTGCTATAAGGGAGTTCTGATCTGTTGTTGTTGTTGAGCTGGTTGTTTTGGTGCTTTTTCCTCTCTTTGCTTGATTCAGAATTGGGGATGTTGCTGCCCTCTAAAGTTTGGGTTCTGAATCTGCGATTCAGGTCTGTATGTGATGGACAACCGGTCAACCATCCTTTCCATTGTTTGAATCAATGTATCCATTTTTACATCTGAAGTAGATGCTTCTTCCTTCACAGTCACTCTTTACTCTAATCTCAGTCTTGCTCTTTTGTCCAGCAAGTTCGCTTCTATGCTCACAACATTCTTTTGCATGTCTTCTAGAGTTGTAGGATCACGTTCACGCAACTGATATGCCATATTGACATCAAATCCATCTAGAAAATTAAGCAAAGCCAATCCCTCTGGTGATTTGATATTGGCAAGGATAGCATTGTACACTGCATTAAATCTCACACAATAGTCTTGCACACTCTCGCCAACATTTCTTTTGATGTTCTCATATTCGGACAAAATCTGAAGGGGATTCTTCTTCACCTCTGACCGATCTAGAAACTGCCTCTGGAGGAAGAGTAGGGTAGTGATAGAAGCTGCTAGTAGGGCTCTGAACCATTTCTAAACTTCTCCTCCAAAACTTTGTACAAACAGCCTCATCATCACATCTTCAATTTCAACTTCATGGAGATCAAATAAAACATTCATCTTGTCTACGTGCTGTTGAGATGTAATAGTTTGGGTGCCATCGAAGAAAGGTATTTTAGTTTGATAATCAGGGGGCATGGCACCAAGATTTTGAGGAAAAACAAGGGGTTCATATCGGGCAGCCATAACTGGAGGTGGGGGAGGTGGTGGATTTAAAACAAGGATTGGGATATTCGATATACTCAAAGGGGGATTAACGATAGCTTGAGTGGTGTGAACAATCTGTGAAGAAGAAGGCAGGGGGTGAGAGATAGTTTGAGTGGCAGTAGATGCAAAGGAGATATTTCGAAAATTCAAAGATGCCCTATGAGTCTTATTTTTCACCCAAGTGTTTAAGTTTGAAGAGAGGTTCTACAAATGATCAAGAGTATGAATAAGTTTTGACCCTGATTTTCTATCTGAAAACAAGTCTTCAACGAGGTTATAAAGAGGTATAGAAGAATCAACAACTGTTTGATCAATCCAACTTAAAGATTTACTGTGAAATAAACTCTGCTCAAAATTAACATCAAACTCAATGTCTTGCAAAGTGTCTAACCTTCTCGGGAGTGAATTAACTCAAGGAATGAAATCCTCACTTGATTTTTCTCCAACTAAACTAGATTTCTCTGCAGATTTCTTAGATTTTCGCCCAATTTTATGAGGATCACTGACAATGGTTGGAGGATTCAGATCTAGATTGGATCTGGTGTACCTTCGGGAAGCCAGTATGTCTAATTTGGAAATTTTATATATTGCTTTACAACTTTCCAATTCATCCTATTAAATTCTAAAACTCATCATCCACAAGCTTAATAATTCAAATGAAACATCTTACTGGGGTGGTTAACTTCTGATCTTTCATTCCCCAGTATGGTTTCCACTATGTTATCACCTGGATTGAACCTCAGGCTGAAGGAAAGCAATGCCAGTGTAACCACAAACCACGCATAGCTAAGTAGCTAGCCCTATTAGGTCAGGGGAGGGCTCCCTCCGTAAGGGTCTGAGCCAAGATGACTAGATCAAGAAAATGATATTAGGCTAGGTATATAGCACAAGGTTTGATTTGATTTTTGAAGGGTTTTGCTGGATCAGGAGGAGCCAAACAGTTAAGGCAAGGAAATTAGGTCAAAATTGTAGGGGTTCGATGGGGCAAAGTAGGCACAAGGGTCATCACTCTAGGGTTTGATGGCTGTGGTGATTCAATATAAATGAGGAGCTAGAAAGAGCATGCAAGCAAACATGGATTCTTCCTAAACTGAAGAAAACATAGACTGCGAATATTTTCCCAAAACAGAGCATAAATATTATGGGTTCTACCTATAAACTTGAAAACATCCACTTAAAGAGTATGAAATGATGAAATGGAGTAAAAAATACATTGGAAAACATGAAAACATAATAAAAACTGAATTGAACTTCATACCACATGGATCCCAAAGAAATAGCTGCAAATTTTCATTAATCTCCTGCTAAAACTAATACAAAATGATGTCTACTCAAAGCATAAGCATCCTGCTGAGTCCAACCCTTTACAATGAGAAAGAAGATGAAGATATAGACATTGATTCAACCTCCTCCCATCCTCAGGGGTCAAATTCCTAAGATGAGGAACTAATCCATCAAAAACTAGGCAAGAAACTGGAATCCAGGCAACCTAACAACTTGCCTCTAAAAGTGAGGAAACTGATTCATTTGTCCTCAAGATAACTTTTAATATAATGAATCTACCTTCTAGTACTTATTATCCATCCTATTTACATGCCTACTCACCATTTACATCAGTAAAACACCATCCATGAGAGGAAACCCAAAATTATAGTCAACGCATAGTGAAGTGGAAACCCAGCATAATTTTTGTCCTATGTGTAACGTCCAAGCTCTATGCATAGCACGTTTTGCAGGGCCATTTTGGAGGTATTCCAAGTGTCAAAATTGATCTCATGATATCTCATTGAAACTTTCTTCAAGTCTACCTTCCAGAACATCTTGAATTGTTTCATTTGGATTTTATTTGACCCCTAAAAAATTGATTCTCCCAAGACTACTTCTGTGTGTCCAAAAGAGGGTAGAAAGGTCATTGTTTGGGTGTTTTTTGACCTTTTGGTTGACCATTTCTTCTCTAAAAGCTTAGCAAATTCACAAGGTGCATGTACTCATCATTGTGAATCCAAAAATGCTGACCATTTCCTCATCGGATGCCCCTAGGAAAAGCGCAGTGCCAGTGGCGCTGCTCATAGAGACAAAATTTATGTGTCAAAAATTCCCATATTCTTCAAAAGGAAAAAAATTATTCAAAACTTGCTCAAAATTTGTGGAAAACACCACCATTAAGTATCTTGGTTAGCCAAGGAATCTTAAGCAAGCAACTTAAGCCTATAATCCTCCATTTTGCCTTTGAGTGCTTGTTTTAGCCTTGTTTTCATTTGCTTGACCCTTATGTTGCAAATCTTATTCCAGGTCATGTAATGGCAAGCCAAATGACTAATGATTCAATTGTCCCCGTTTGCCTTTTGTAGTAGCTTCTCCAAATGAGAATTGACTCTATCATGCCAAGTTTCTCTATCCTCCTCAATTTCCTTCTCAAGTTTTTGCTTTTTAGTCAAGGTAACTAATGTTTCTTCCTCTTGCATTACTGATTTTCCCTTGTCACTTTGCCTATTTGCTTTGAGAAGTTCCAGCTCCATGAGGACTTGTTTGTCACTTATATGCTTATTCTCTTGCTTAAAGTATGAAATGACATACTTAGCTCTCACCAAGTTGTCCATCAGTGCTTGGATCTTTGCATATTTTTCCCTTATGGTTATGCTTTCATTTGTTGCCTCATCTTGAGCCTCCAAGTCAACTATTTCAATGTCATGATTGATGTGTGGTTGTTCTAGTTCATCATCTTCCATCATATCAAATTCCATTTCCTCCTCATCGTCAAGGCTTTCCTCCAACATCTTTTCCTTCCCTTTGTGTAGTTGTTGCACCTGTTGTACCTGTTGTGTCGATGAAGAAGGCAAAGCCCCTTCCACATTTTGTGGAGCAAGCATTTTCCTATGGGTTGATGAAGAAGGCAAGGCCCCTTCCACCTACAGTGGAGTAAACACTTGACTATCCTCTGCAAACAACTTTCTAGCCCCTCTCTTATATTTCTTGTAGGATTCTGGCTCCTCAACAGCTTTAGTCTCTTTAACCTTCTCATCTTTCTTTACTTTGGCACTGCTGGAAGGCCTTTCTACTTCTTGAGGCACCGATGGAGGAATCTGAGGACCATTGAAGATGTCATTGGCAATAAATGTATCCCAGGAGATATTGAGGAGGTTGAGATGATGTAGTACAATCATCTTAATCAGGGAATAGTGATAGATACTACTCGTCGACTGGGGGTAAGGCTTTTTCTGCACAATGTAGGCCATCTTCTCAATGTTCCTGAATAAGAAATATGGGATGTTCAACATTTTCACTCTTGTGAAATGCATAAGAAGCCTAATGTGATAGGTGTACAATCTAGAAAATCTTCCCTCACATGTAAAATACCTCATAATGATCCTCATCATAGGGGCAAACTTGTCTTCAAGGAACCTGAAAGGAAATGTCCTCTTCTTTTCATTTTTGTACCTGGATTTGATGTATGGTTGATTGTAGTGCTCATCCAAATCTTGTGCCTTATACCATTCTTCCCCCACATTTGGAATCCTTGTAGCAACAACAATGATGGAGGATGAAACTGTAAATGTCACCCCGGCAAGAGTTACCTTGTTATCATGAAGATTGGCTACAAAAAGCCTGGTCAACTCAGGATGATGTTGAACTCTTTCCACCTGCTCACAAAACTCATAACACCCTAGATGCCTAAAACAAGAGGCATTCATATGAGAAGCATGTAACTCTCTGATGTTTGATGGTTCCTATCTGATGATTCTACCTCCCTTATGTGGTTTTCTCAAATGTTGAGGTTCATCTCCCAAGATTTTGCTACCACTATTTTCCTCCTCCTCATAATATCTATCCTCTTTATCCATGTTTGTTGAATTTTGAAGCTTTGTGACCTTTTTTAGAAGTCATAGATGGCAAAAATACGATTTGGATGGTTGATAGGGTGTTTTGCGCTTGTTGGTCCTATTTGCAGCACCCTCTACAGGTGCACAACACCATGCAAAATTGCACTGGCAAAATTTCTGTATGCGCAGTGCTCCATCCCTATGTGCAGCGCTCCAGCCTCTATGCGTAGTGCTCCCTTTTCTGCTTAGCCACCAATTGACCTCAATTCCCCTCTCTCCTTTAATGCTCTTCTTTCTCTTTGTCAAATGAAAGTGATGAATTTGAAAAAGGAATTTGACATCTTATATAGAGGTTGATTTTGATTTTTCTTTATAAAAACCCACTTTCTAATGTTTTGGAACTTTTTCTTTATCTTCAAATCTCTGTTTAATGCTTTTCCTTCTTTGTCTATTTTCAGGTAGATGGATGCTCTGATTGACTTGATTTCTTCGATGGTTTCATTTTCTTGAAGCAAGGAGAAATGTTTGGGGTAGCTCGGAACACTTATTACATAAAATGAATTAAATTACATCAAAAAAAATATATAAATAAACTAAAAATACTCTGTTTTCGTCCAAAAACATGTTTTTGAGATGGAAATTACATTAGTGACATAAGATCTTCGTACAATAACCATGACTTACTAGTAATCACTCTTTGTTTATTGGTCATCCTCATAATTTTGCTGCCCTTTATTTACACTTGAAACCATGCTTTTGACCTTGGAAGTGAACCCTAATACCTAATGGAAAGACAACTATCTTGACTCTAAAAATAACATATTTGAAACCACAACTGAATACAACATGGAGATGGGTCAGCAAATGTACCTCATGAGGAAAGATTTTGATTTTCTAAGAAAAAGACAACCATCAATGAACCATTTTGACATGACCTAATGGAATGATCCAAAAATTCAGTATGAGACACCTAAATTGAAAATGCAAAGAGGAGATTTGATCCCAGATGGAAGTATGCATATATTGGCACTAACATGATCAAAGCCATACATTGTAATCATTCTTTAGTTTCATTAATACAAAGTTGAGAAACATGGTTTGGATTGTTCAATTTATTATGTGAGTTCTTTTCTTTGACAGACCGATTCCTGGTGGTTGGGCCCTCCTCCCGGTTGAGGTACTATCATGTAATTATTAGTAGAATAGTTATATTTTTGTTGTTTCAGTGTGGTTATTCCTTACTTCTTACAGAATTGCTTTATTGTTTCCTAATTTACTATTCTTGAATCATTTCATTTGTTGATCCCTTTGTCAAAATGGTTTTTTCTTCTTTGTCATTATTTTCATTCTTGTTCCTTTCGAACAAAATTGTTGTTTCCTTCAAAATAGTTAATATATATTTGGTAATTGGATTGTTGTTTCTTGTTATTTAGCATTTAGTATTATGATTGTTTTTCTTATATTATGAGAATGTAATTATAGATTGTTCTATTTCTTTTCATTCTATATTTATAAATCAATTTAAAGTTCCATTGTCATTTCATATTTTAGATTCATAGTATAAGTTTCTATTCACAAGTTCTAGATTAGTGTTTCATTTTTTTGTTGGGTAAAGTAGTGTAATATTTCAATTCAGTTGTGTGATGTAGTTAAAAGTATAGATTTGAATTCTTCCATTTAGTTTTTGCACTTTATTTTTTGAATTTAGCCATGCAATTTCATTTCTTATTGTTATACAATGAAGAATGAGCTTGATATTTAGAATGAAATCATATATAACTATTAATTAGTTGTTGGTAAATGCTTGCATATATTTTGTAGACTGCCTTGAAACAAAAATATGTTCCTCAAATTGATAATTAATGTTGAGGTGATTAGTTATTTTTTATTAAGAAAATTAATTTCCCCAACATTTTGGCATTGTTACTCGGGAGGCAGCCAAATAGCAATACCACACTAATATCTGGTTTTAGATGCATTCCTAATTTTGAGAGGGTTGGATATTAAATATGGAAGGTAAGAACCTACACACGCACCCTAGCAAACATGTGGTGGATTCTACCCTCTATAAGTAGTTTCAGGTCATATAGCATGCATTGATAGAAGTAGGAATTATAAATGTAGAATTTTGAAAAAGAAAAAAATCTTATGATTTCACTCAAGTGGTGATGTAAGAACCACCCATTTCATTAATCAATTGGCAAGAAAATTCGAAGGAGGAGCCTTGGAGTAGCACATGAAGAACACCTTCTATTTTGATAAGAAATGTCACACATTTCTACTTTTGATTTCCCTATAAGATATTTAGGAGGAATGACGCAAATGCACATCATTCCCCCACCTTCTCTACCAAACTTTCATGGTTTGGAAAACGAATACCATATACATTATTATTTGAGTTTGAAGTACTTTGTAGAGGATATGATTATTTTACTAATGCTAAAAAGTTGAAAGTGTTTCCTCCTACTCTAAAAGGAGTAGCTCTCTGATGGTTTATGAGCCTTGGTGGGAACTGCATTCAAACATGGGAGGACATGAAGATTGTATCCTTGAAGAAGTACCAAGAATATTGCAAGGCCAAAGGAAATATTTTCAGAATGACACAAGGGGAAGATGAAAACTTGGAGGACTATGTGGAGCTATTTCAATACAACCTTCAAAAATCAAAGCATAATCATTTGACAAAAGAGAGCTTGAAAACACCCCTACTCGATGGAGTCAAAGATGTCTTTTTAGAACTCTTAAACCTAATGGGAAAAGGTGATGTTTTTCAACTATCATATGATGATGTTTGTGAATTATGTATAAGGTATTCAAGAGGAATCTCCAAGGCTAGTAAGAGTTCTAGAGAACTTTCTTCTCAATTTTTTAAATATGTTGCAAGGATAGGAGTTACATAAGTTGAAATGAATTATTATTTGAACACTTTAAAATTTATATTATTAGCTCTCTAATTTCAAAATTTGATGTTTTTCAAATTAAGAAAAACCAATAAAAATTTGAAGAAGTGTTTTTCCCTCGATGCCGAAAGAAACACCCCATGGGTAACTTCTCTTTCTTACCTAGGATGAAAGAAACATATCAAAGAGATCAAGAAGCTACAAGCTCACAACCATGGAAACCGTGGCCTACATGTATGGCTCAAAACACTTTCTCTCCATTCTCTTACTTGCATTATCCATTATGGAATACTCCTATATTAGGGAAGCCATATCAATCTCAGTATAACCCCCACCAATATTGTCCACAATTTTGGCATGGCTTATCTTATGATTACATGACTACTTTCCCTCATCTTGTAGCACAAACACATCATCCATATTCTTTACCATATTTTCAAAAACATCTTTCTTGTCTATCAAAATTATCCACACAACCCAATCAACTACATCATCAAAATCCTCCATGCCCTACATTTTTCTCCTACTCAAGTCATTCCACACACTCAGCATAATAAACTAGTACAACATGCTTACAGTGCTGAAGTACAATATTTACCCACCTTTCAGACCCATTCTATCTCACTTGCACCATTGAATAGAATTTATATTGATATTGGGAATGTATCAAATCCAAAAATTGCAGAAGTTATGGAAGAAAATGAGGTTTCTTCTAGTCCGCATCAACAAGGAAACGAAATCAACAAGATATTGGAGACTCAATTTTCTGAAGGACTTCATGATATGAAAACTATGGTAAATCAAGAAAGTAAAGGCTATATTAAAGATTGGGTTCACTCTGTCATTTTCTTGCAACATCACTCCATACTTTAGCAATTCTTGGCACCATCCTTAATGGGGAAGTTGGTCTCTCATACCCTAGTACTTATTGACAGCATTTTTCAAATTTGGATATGTGCATACTTGAGGCCTTGTTTCAAAAATGGATCCACTGGAAGTACTCTTTTATGTAACCATGATTTATTTGTTAAATTAGAATAGGTTAATGTAGAAAATAAAATAAATAACGAGATAAATAAACAAATTTCTTTATATGTAAAAATAGTTGTTTTTGTTGCAATACGCTGTGAAAATTAACATCGGTGACAAATATTTGAATTTTTTATTTATGTAGACGTATTATATTTAAAATAACATTTCTAAAAACACTCATATTGATTTTGATCACCATTTTGGAAAAATTGCTTGATTACCATATCTTATAACATGTAGGCTTGATGCAATATCTGAAAAAATAGTCGGGACGTTTTGAGGGACCAAATGAGTATATTTTCAAAACCTGTTTCTATCCTAAGTATGAATTTATTTCTACTTTCTAATCCAATTTTAATCACTCAATTTGGATTTCAAACGAAAAAGTTGTGACTAAAACATTGACAGGGTGTCTAGTAGGCACCTTGGGAACAGAGTTGGGACACTCAGTTTTTGGAGGCCTAAATGAGTATATTTTATAAACTTGTTTCTATGGTATATTACCCTATTAATATAGTTTACAATGAAATTTAAACCACTCTATTTTGATATCGTATGATAAAGTTATGACCAAAATACTGACTCCCTATCGTAAATCAACACTTTTAAAATTATGGTTTTTAGTTGTTCCTTAGCACATTTGACCCATCAATTCTTATTTTATTCAAATACTATTATTATTGGAGATATATAATTAATCTATTATAATATCCAATTTTAATTAGTTCAATTCATCATCAAACGAAAAATTTAAGCTTAAAATATCAAATATTGGTCTAAGCTGGGAAATCAAAAATGACTTTGTTATGCAGGTTGTTCTAAGTAAATTTGACACATTATCTCATGGAACTTTTAAAAATTGTTTCTATTGGAAATATCCCTCTGATTTCACTTTCATTTGGATTTTTAATCACTAAAATTATACGCCAAAAAAAAATAAAAAATTATGATTATAACATTGTTGGTCAATATGGTTGGCCACCGCTCTCCCGCAGGTAATAAATTAATTTTATGTTGTTATTTGTTTTTTGTTGATTTGTTTTAAAGAGTACCTACTTGCTATTTTTTTTTTCTTGGATTAAGAGATCCCATGCACCTCTCTTCTTCTACGATTTCATGTTTTATTACAGGTAGATGCTCATTTTTTGCAGGTCCTGGGAGAATAAAGAAGGTCCATTTATGAACAAGTGATTTTTGAAGGAAATGTTAATGAAATAAGAGAATTTCATCCAAACATCTCGTAAGAAAGTTAATATTATAGGATTTTGATTCTTTCTAGGTGCCATGATCTAAAAAAAGTTTATCATGAGAGCTTGCTACAAAATTGTTCCCGCTATTTCCCACCAACACAAAGAAAACAATGTGAAGATTTTTTCATTACTTGATAGATTCATAACATGAAAAATGAATAATTGGTTTCCATTTGAAAATCCAAGTCATTTCCACCAAAATATTTTTCCAAAAGTTCATTTGTTTCCATTCATTCACCATTGTCAAATTTTTGTTCCTGGAAACAGATTATTCTTCCCTTAGAAAACGACATTGTTGCACTCGAAATCACAATTGTTGTAACTTAAGTTATTTATTTATTTATTTATTGTTTTTCAATAAAGTGATATTTCTTTTTTGATTTCTCTTATGCTTTTATGTTTCAGGTGTTGTTTATTTCAAAGTCACAGTTGTTGTTCCTTCATCAAAATAAAAGAAGGAAGTTCTTAATTATAATGTTGTTGCTCCACATCTATCCATTTGTTCCCCAATATTATCAAGTATATGGTTGCCTCATATCTAATATTAAAACACTCTTATGGAAAGTCTTGTCATAAATGATTTACTCTTAATTCCTCATTATTTTGTAAAGTGACTATGATTGTTGGATGACTAATCCTTTTCCATTTCACCTTGCTAGGACTGCCCATTAAGTTAGTTTTTGGGAGGGATTTCCACAGTCATGCTTCATACTTCATGTCCATAAGATTAAATTGTATAGATAGTTTCAAGTTTGTAGCATGCAACAATGGTACTATCGAACAAATAAATATCGAAGCATAATTGTTACTACCTTAGTCACAACTATTGTTTCCTAAGTCACAACTGTTGTTCCCTCAGTAATAATTATTGTTTCCTAACTCATAGTTCTTGTTCCCTCAGTCACAACTATTGTTTCCTGACTCTCAGTTTTTGTTCCCTATGTCACAACTTTTGTTTCCTGACTCACAGCTTATATTCCTTCAGTCACAACTATTGTTTCCTGACTCAATTGTTGTTCCCTCAATCACAATTGTCGTTTCCTGACTCACAGTTGTGGTTCCCTCAGTCATAGTTGTTTCTTGACTTAGTTTTTTTTCCCTTAGTCACAGATGTTGTTTTCTAACTCACAGTTGTTATTCCCTCAGCCGCAATTGTTGCTTCCTAAGTCACAACTATTGTTCCCTCAATTACAATTGTTGTTTCCTTGGTCACAACTATTGTTCCCTCTATTACAATTGTTGTTACCTAAGTCATGGTTGTTGTTACCTAAGTCACGGTCACTATTACCTCAGTCACAACTATTGTTATTATCCCATTTTCATGTTTTTGATTCAACACTTGTAGGTCTTTCTGATTTTTTTCTCCTTGGTGAATGGGAAATACTTTTAATGTTCTAGGTCCTCTTTGACATAATGATTGGGTAGTCAATTTATCTTTGTTTATATATAAACATAATCTTATTTTAAAGGAATAATTATGCAAATATGATTTCATCATGGCAACTTTCAACTTTCTTAATTTGTCAAGTCTCTAATATTGTAAAATGTATGATGATGACCACAAAATTGTACTTAAATCTTTCTGGCACTATCTAGCGAATTGTTCTTCAAACCCAATCTTAAAAAAGAAAAATATCTTTATCAACATTCATTTTAAGGTTATTAGTTTTCGAGAAGCAAGACTAGCCAAGTTGAAAATAGTTATTACAAAACTTTGTACGCCATTCCTAACTCTTAAGGAGTTAACCTACTGCCTCGCCTATTAAGTAATATTTTGTTGATTAACAATAATCATAGTTGAATTTTAAACAAAAATAGTCTACTGAAGGATATGAGGTCTCATCCAGAGCCGACCTACCATGATCATATGTCCTAATAAAGTGACATTACCACTACTGGTCACCGAGCAAGGGTAATGGCCTTCAGTTGTAAAACTGAAGGACAAGAGGTTTCATAACGAGTCGACTTGTTCACTTTTGTTAGCTTCCGTGAATGGAATTGTTATTAACTGGTTACCAGGCCAGAACAATGATCTTCAGTAGACATCTAAGAAAATTTAAATTCTCTTGTAATTGTACATTTATTTCTAATATATGAGACACTGACATCTCAATGGGTTAAAAATGCATCCCTGTCGAGGCTATGAACACCTGCTGGCAGCAGTGGTCATGCCTATGGTATAGAAATTAATTCAATACTATGATATACTTGGTTACCTTGTTTACTCAAAACTAATTGTCGATAAATCCCACTGTTGCATATATAAGGTTTGCTAGAACTCATGGTTCATGGGGTAATATTTAATCAGTTCTTAGATGATGATGGTTATGGTTTATATTTATTAATGAGTTCTAAATATTCACTTTACATGTCAGGGATGAAACTTTTAGGATATTTGAGATTTGACATTTTGTATCATCTAATCTATCATTTATTTATTCTACAAGTTTCATTTATTAACCAAAGATAGTTGTTTTTCCCAATCAGTCGCCATTTATTCGTAGCTTAACAAAACTACTATTATTTTGGGGTAGAATAAAGAGGCCTAATTTTGATTGTGAATGCCAGGTAATTGGTCAAATCTTGAGAAGTAAAGACTAAGATAAATAATTCATCCCATGTATCACCATTTATTTTCCCATAACAACCAAAGCTAATGGGTCTAGGGAATGCATCTTTTTTTCCTCATCATTTTTTCTAATCCAAAGGATCAATTTAGTGCTCAAAATTCAAAGTGTGCGACAAAGATCAAAATTTGAACGACTGGATAGATCTCGGTGATTTGAATCCAACACAACTCATTTCACTCAAAACCAATATCGTATGCTTCTGATATCATGTTCCGATCGAATTCCCAAATAGGTAAAATTTGACAAAAATGATAGGTGGCTAGAAATTTTGGGCCAGTGGAAGGTTGTCACATGGCCTCTCCTAATTGGTCCAAAATTTTCAAATTTTATTGGCTCATAATTATATGTGTGTGTGTGTGTGTGTGGCGTTGACTGTGTATTTGAGGTGCACTAATGTAGGAGTGCCATGTGGTCCAATTGGAGCTAACATGTGGCCTCCAGCTACAAGCTAAAAATTTATTTTGGGGCCAAATTAGACTCCCACCAGAGTCAAACCCATGACTATCTACCAAGCAACACAAGCCTCAACAATTGTGCCACTATCATGTCACTTGACATATAATGTGATTTATATTTAAACCTTAATGTGGCACATTTGGAATGGGGTCAGGGGTAAGCCCCAACCCTGGTCACCGTGCCCAAGGGAACTAAGGGGTGACCGTGGGCTAGGCTGAGCCCTAGCCCTTGATCACATGAAGTTCAACGAAACCGCGGGTGGAGAGTTGGGGGGGGCGGCCCCAAAGGGACCAACCCCAGGTCAAGTGTGGCTCATGCAACTACAGGCAAAGACTAATGAAGGGATTAGCTGTAGGCACTACAATGGGGGCCAACCCTGGGCCATATGGTCATTACATGACCACACCACCAACAAAAGAAAGAAGCGCAGAAAAATTGGCAGTAGAACTGGTTCTATGGGCAGTCATATGACCAAAATGCAATACAATTACAGCGCGACCAAATTTTAGTGCTATCCCTGGGTTTTGCGGGCACGATAAGACCACACGCCAACCGTTGGGGGTTCGACCACTGGGGGCGAGCAGTTAGCCCCAGCCCCTGTGCATATGGCCCCCATGTGACCCTATTTTTTCGGAACTGGGTGTTAGAGGAAAGTTTAACTGTCTTAAAATTTCACCCGTCATACGGGATTGTAGGCTATATTTTTGTGCTAGTTCCGGGTTTGGGGTACTCAAGCTAGATTTGGGTCGAATCGTACGATGACTAGCAATGGAATTAAGTAAAAACTTGTAAAATGCATAACTTTCTCAATTTTGAGCCAAATGAGGTGTAGAAAGAACCCAGATGGGGGTTTTTTATAGTTCTGGATCCATTAAAGACATCAGTTCTATTTTTTGAGCTTTGCAAAGCCAATTAATCACGCTTTTGAGCACTTAATGAAAAGAGGCCATACATTGGAAGATGGACTAAGAAATGTAGCCTAGCAGAGGGGTGAACTCCTTTATCATGTTTTTTGTTATGTGTTTCAGATATGGTTATTTTTCTCTATTTGGCTGTAAAATTTGGTTAAAAATCACTTGATTATGTGTTTAGTAAATTGATCCATTACCCAAAACACATATAAAATTTCACTTACAATTTGTTCAAATCTTCAAGTTTTAAAATACAGATCATTTTAGCATCAGAGCATCAGGTTATTGTGAAGGTTTGATTTGTTTGCAAGTGTTTTTCTGATGCTTACAAGTTTGAAGCTTAAAAGAGGAGAAGGAGAACTTGTGGAGCCAAGATCTCAAATTGTTTCAAGGAGAACAAACACACCTCAAGTTTTAATAGTCATGTCGCATCAAGAAGGTCCTGAACGGATTTTTGAAGATGAAAAAACTTTCAGAAAAACATTCTTTGAGATCTTTGAAATGGATAAGATTCTTTATGAAGAGAGAAATGCAAGGTTGTATGGAGAGAGATCAAAACCTCCAAAAGGAGATGGAGGAAAAGGAGACAAGCCTACAAAAGGGAATGAAGGAAATGGTGACAAACCACCGCCTTCACCTCCATCATCCTAATGCTCATCTTCATCCTCATCTTCTACTTATTCTACCCTTTCACAAACACCTCCAAATTCCCCAAAAAGGACATGGTAAAACTCCTTTGCTAAAACTTGATATTAATTTTGAATTGCCTATGTAAAATGGAGAGGTAGATGCTGAGAAATTAGATAATTAGATTCCTTAGATTGAAATTTATTGCAGGATACAAAGAATCAAAGATGATGAGACCAAAATTCAGCTTGATTCTTTTAGATTAGAAAGTGAAACACTTATTTGGTGGGAAGCCAAAACTCAAGAGGACATGAAGAAACATGATAAGGTTTTATCCTCTTGGAATGATTTTGTTGTTGTAATAAGAAGGTAGTTTAATCCATTAGAATACATGCAGAAAGCTATCATGGATTGGAAAAACTTTAGGCAAGCTAAAGGGAATAATGTGTAATCTTATACTCAAGAATTTAAGAAAAGAGCTTTGATTTTGGGTATAGATTTGTCCTCTCAAGATAATTTTCTCAAATACATTGGAGGATTGCATAGTTATTTGAGACATACCATTATTATGTTTAACCCTAAAAAACTAGATGAAGTCTGTGTACAAAAAACTCATTTAGAGGCAAGAGGGAAAAATGTTTCTGAAGAAACTAGTGAGAGGTCATTCAAGTTTGGAGAAAAAGGAAAGGGGAAATTTAAAGGCAAAGATACAAAGAATGTTGCAGTTAAGAAAGAAGGAGAAAATACCACATGTAAAAATTGTTCTAAACAAGGCCATGATGAACACCATTGTTGGAAACTTTATCCTGAAATGAAACCCAAAAAGTTTAATAACAAGGAGAAAGAAAAGATTGTTGCAACTACACAACAAGATCTAGGATCTGATTACGGGGATGAAACAAAGATCACAACCATGGGTTTGAAAGGTAAGGACATTGCAAGTAATAGTTCTTCAAATTGTCTCAATCATACTCAATGTGAAAAAACAATAATAGAGCTTTTCCATATTAGAGTCATTTCAAAACATACCAAGATAGATGCATTGTACGATAGTGGTTCATAAGAAAATGTTATCTTAGAATACATTATCAAGAAGTTGAATTTAGTAACCATTCCTCATCCTAAACCTTATCCTTTAGGTTGGTTATGTGAGAATGCAAAATTGCAGGTGACAAGGAAATGCATACTTAGATTTGCAATAACTGCAAACTTTCTTGATGAGGTTGAACTTGATATAGTTTCGCTTGATAAATGTGGTATTGTTTTGGGAAGTCCATATATTTATTATAGGAGATCTATTTTTCATCGCCATGAGAACAAATATCATTTGTTCAAGAATGGGATTGAGTACATTGTTAGAGTGAAAAACAAGAAATTGAGTTTATCGCTTGTGAATGCCAGACAAATGAACAGGATTGTTAATGCTAGTCACAATTTTGCATTGTAAATGTTCAAGCACAAAGATTTTGTGGAACCTAAAGCCTTTCATGGATATGAATCAAGTTTGAAATATGATTTCATTGAGGTTTCTAATTCATGTGATAAGATGTTTAAGGAGTCTAACAAGTTGCCTCCTAAAAGAGCTAAACAGAATGAATTGCAATTGGAGCAGGATGCTTCATTGTTGAACATTGGTGTGAAAAAGATGTCAGTGTTAAAGCATGTAGCAGTCAAAAAGAAAATGCAAAGGCTATTTGAAAAAGAGGACATTGATCCCAAAACATATTCTTTTGGGTTTCTTAATGTTTTGGCTTTGAACAAGGATGGTGCATGGCGATGGAAATCAAATTTGGTAAAGGGTCAAGCCAAGTGCAAGACTAGACATGCTAAGCATCGTTATGGCGACAGTGTTCAAGGTGAAGTGAATTTGAAATTGAATAAGCTTCCTTTGATTGAAGACCGAGGAGGGCATGTTTATATTCCCTCAAGAACAAATTTTTTGTTTTTTGTTTTTCTCTTCTTCTGAAAATATTGGGAAATTGCAGCAAGATGTCATCTTTAATAGCAAGACAAGGACTCCAAAATCAGGGAAAGTGATGTACTTTCATGAAAATATCAAAGCAACAAATCCCAAAAAAACTAAGTGGATTAAGACTAGAAGGGTGATGGAATTGTACCCTCATCTAATTGTTGACTGAAAATGAGCTTTTGGAGGTCCAAAAGCTTCGAATGGGGAGGCGTGATCTAGGGGATCAATTTAGTGCTCAAAATTTAAAGTGTGTGACAGAGATTGAAACCTGAACTAGTGAATAGATCTTGGTGATCTGAATCTAATGCAACTCGTTTCACTTAAAACCGTTATTGTATGTTACTGATATCGTGTTCTCATCGAATTCCTAAACAAGTAAAATTTGGCAAAAATTGACAGGTGACTGGACATTTTGAGCTAATGGCAGGCTACCACATGGTCTCTCTTGATTGGTCCCTAAATTCAAAAAATTAATTCGCTCAGATTTTTTTTTTATATATGTGATGCTAACCATGTATTTGAGGTGGACCAATGTGGAAGTGCCACGTGAGCCAATTGGAGGCTACCACATGGCCTCCAGCTACAAGCTAAAAAATTGTTTTGGGGCCAGATCGGGCTCCCACCAAAGTCAAACCCACAACCATCTACCAAGCAACACAAGCTTCAACCATTGTGCCGCCGCCATGCCACTTGACATATAAAGGATGTGCTTTATATTTAAACCTTAACGTATGGCGCATTTGGAATGGGGTCGAGGCTATGCCCAACCCTAGTCACCGCACCCAAGGGAACCAAAGGGTGGGACTGTGGGTTGGGGTTTAGCCCCAGCCTTGTAGTCACCGCCCTCCACTCAATGCATCTTTGCAAAGAACCGTGGCAGAGTAAGTTTTAAGGGCCAACCCCAAAGGACCAGCCTCGGATCACATGAAGTTCTATAGAACTACGAGCAGAGAGAGGGGGGGGAAGCCCCTATGGGAACAACCCCATGCCATGTGCGGCCCATGTAACCATAGGTGAAGACTAATGAAGGGGCCAACCCTAGGTGCCTGTAGCGGGGGCTAGCCCCAGGCCATATGGCCATTATGTGACCACACCGCCAACAAAAGAAAGGAGTGTGGAAAAATTGGCACTAGGCCCAGTTCTATGGGTAGTCATATGACCTCACGATAATACAGTTGGAGCGTGCCCATATTTTAGCACTAGCCTCAGGTTCCGCAGGCACGATAAGACCACACGCTAGTCGTTGCGGGCCGACTGGCGGGGACGGGCAGTTAGGCCCGACCCCTAGGCACTTGGCCCCCATGTGACCCTATTTTTCGGAACTGGGTGTTAGAGGTTAGTTTAAATGTCCTACAATTTCGCCAATCGGGCGGGATTGTAGGTCAAATTTGCATGCCAGTTCCGGGTTTGGGGTGCTCAAGCCTCTTTAGGTCGAATTGTAGGATGACTAGCAATGGAATTGGGTAAAAACTTGTAATATGCATAACTATCTCAATTTTTGGCCAAATGAGGTGCATAAAGAACCCAGATGGGGGTTTTTGGCAGTTATGGATCCATTGGAGATATCAATTCAATTGTTTGAGCATTATAAAGCCATGTAAATACAATTTTGAGCACTTGATGAAAAGAGGTCCTACATTTGAAGCTGGACCAGGACATGTACCCCGAGAGAGGGGTGAACTCTTTTATCATGTTTTGTGTTATGTGTTTCAGATATGGTTATTTGTATCTATTTGGCTATAAAATTTGGTTAAAAATCACTTATTTATGTGTTTAGTAAATTGATACATTATGGAAAAAACATATAAAATTTCACTTGCAATTTGTTCAAATATTCAAGTATTCAAATACAAATAATTTACCCTATTTTATATTCCCTTTTTATCCATTTTTATCTCATGGCATTTACAACATGATTATGTCACTTTTATATATAATGACGTAATTGAGGTGATGAATTATTGATTGAGGTTACTCATGAGATGTGTTATAGAAACCTTGATGATAGGGCAACTAATTAGTTTGGGGGAAGGAAACCCTGCTACACTTTGTGATTACTTTCTTTCAGCTTGGATGGTTTCCACCTTTAGTATCACTTTCAACATCAGCTTAGCCTACGTCAGATTCAACAAATATCAGTCCATCAATTTCATTCCACGCTTTCATGGAGTAAAACTTCAAGTAAAATAGCATAAGTTTCTGATTTATTAAATTTTACGAGAATTTCATGAAAAACCACTAAGCATTATTCACTCATATTTTTCAATCATTATTTCCCCTTCTTTACCACTTCCCATTCTTCAGAGACACAAAAGCTTTTAGTTTGGGGGAGTGTATTTCTCATTAATTTATTTATCATGACCATGTTATCAATACTCTTTATCATCCATCAATATACTTATTCATTCTCAAAACCTCGACTATTCCTTGTTGTTTTACACCAAGCAGAGATTTCAACAATGATTGTAACAACAACCTCAAATTTTTTTCTAGTGTAGCATGAGGGCATGCTATTTTTCCAATTTGGGGGAGGATTTGCTATGCATGATGGATGTTTTCTCTTTTCTTCCTCATTTAAGGCATACAATTTCATTTTTATACAATGTGGAAATTGATTCACATATATATTTAAAACTACAAACTGGATCCTTGTGATTTTTGGACAGCAAAGAGATATCATTAAAATACACAAACCCAAATATTTTT
This sequence comes from Pinus tabuliformis, assembly GCA_031772625.1. NCBI lineage: Eukaryota > Viridiplantae > Streptophyta > Pinopsida > Pinales > Pinaceae > Pinus > Pinus tabuliformis. Next base: position 1,524,273,524 of record CM062816.1, read on the forward strand.
AAGCTAAACTAGTTTGTAAGACTCCATAAATCATGCACTGTCACCTACAAAAAAATTTCTTGTATCACAGGATCTGTGGATCATATGGCTTTCATTTTCGAAGTGGAGAAATATTATTATAGTATAAATATTCCTGTAAAATTTCAGCAAAATATGATTGGTCGTTTTTTAGAAAATGGTTAATGAAGTTCATTGTTACTTGTATCATATTTCACTACAACTTCATATATATATATTATTGAAAATTAATGTGAAAATTGTTACAGCTCCACCAACAATGCTAGAATTTAATAATTATTGTTTTAAAGAAACCTTTGGGGAAGAAGCATTTTGTTCCATCAATATCTTGAGTTGGGTTGAGTGTCTTGGTCATCGTATTACAACTTGGTTAATAGAGAGACATTGAGTTGCACGAGGACATGCAACTAAATTGTCATTATTATTACCATTTCTTAACATATATTTCATCCATTCCTACCATTCTGTATCACATCATTTATCATAATTTATCATATAATTCCATTTCATAATAATTCATGCTCTTGTGGATTAGTGATGTTTATTCTCTTTTATTTTTAATAAATTGAAGATTATTATGCATGAATTTTCCAATAATTGTTTATTAATGAATTTTTTATAACATCACTCAAGATTTTAGCCTCCAAGATCTCTTCCAGATTGCAAATATGATCTTTAGCTCATAATCAAATATTCCAACTCAGAAATTTGTTTGGATAAAACGTGACGGTTTTACGTTGGACATTTCAGGCAAATGAAGATGAATATTGAAAATTCAAGACACGGGTTCTTTGTAGAACGACCCAATTCAGTTTTATAGTGTGAAATTTTTCAAAGTTGGTCTTAAATTGAGAGAAATGCAAGGTTCTTCGAAGGCAATTTTTGCAGATTTTTTGTTGTGGACGTTTTCAAAATTGCCTTAATTGCAATTCTATATTCGATTTACTTCTCGCTGAATGTTGATGGAAAATATTTTAAATCTCATCTTTCTTATTGAGATTCTTTAATCAATCTAAATTGTAAGGGAAATCATTTTTTTGTAAATTTCCCATTGTTGTTTGTGTTTTTAAAAGAAACAAATCAGAAAGAAAAGGGAGATAACATATCTAGAGCAAATCAGATATTGAAGGATCAAATCCATACATTGTAATTATTCTTAAGTTTCATTAATACAAATCTAAGCAACCTGGTTTGGATTGTTCAATTTATTATGTGAGTTATTTTCTTTGATAGACCGATTCCTGGTGGTTGGGCCCTCCTCCCGGTTGAAGTATTGTCATGTAATTATTAGTAGATTAGTTATATTTTTGTTGTTTCAGTGGTTATTCATTACTTCTTACATAATTTCTTTATTGTTTCCTCATTTACTATTCTTGAAGCATTCCATTTGTTGATCCCTTCGTTAAATGGGTTTTGCTGCTTTGCCATTATTTTCATTCTTGTTCCCTTGGAACAGAATTGTTGTTTCCTTCAAAATAGTTAATATATATTTGGTAATTGGATTTTTGTTTCTTTTTATTTAGGATTTAGTATTATGATTTTTTTCTTATACTATGAGAATGTAATTATATATTGTTCCATTTCTTTTCATTCTAGATTTATAAATTAATTTAAAATTCCATTCTCATTTCATATTTTAGACTCATAGTATAATTTTTTATTCACGAGTTCTAGATTAGTATTTCACTTTTTTGTTCGGTAAGGTAGTGTAATATTTCAATTTAGTTGTGTGATGTAGTTGTGAGTATAAATTTGAATTCTTCCATTTAGTTTTTGGACTTTATTTTCTAAATTTATCCATGTTATTTTATTTCTTATTATTGTAAATTGAAGAATGAGATTGATAGTTTAGAACGCAATCATATAGAACCAATATCAGTTGTTGGTAGATGCTTGCATATATTTTGCAGACTGCCTTGAAACAAAAAGATGTTCCTCGGATTGATAGTTAATGTTGAGGTGATTAGTTGTTTTTTATTAAGCAATTAATTTCCCCAACACTCTTCCTTTTCCTTCTTGATCCAAATCTAAAGTATGCCATAATACTCCAAGAGTGCTTAAAGAAAAATTTAAGTGTCCAAAATTATGAGAGAAAGAATATAATAAAGAGCTCCAAGCTAAAACTGACAAAAGGTTGTGAATTGATCCTTAGAAACCTTTTTATCATTGAGGCCTCTATTTTCTTCATTTTAATTATTTTCCTTCAATTTCCTCCTCACATGCAATCTATGACCTTTCACCTTCTTTTTCTCCAATTTTCCATTATGTTCATAAATAAAATTCCAATTAATGCCCCATGCCTTTTCAAAGACTTTTCCAATTTCCATAGCCATTAATTAATCACAAGTGATCCTCGTCATTATGTTTTTGTCCAACATTAAGCTTGGAATATGTGTCCCATGAAATTGGTCTTATTTTTCCTTTATTAACTTTATTACCTGGGGATGTTACATGGAGCATATAATTCATTAGTCTTACCGACCCTCCATTTGGACAAAAAAGATACATTATTATGTGCAGTAACTACCTGACTAATTGAGGTGCAGTAAAAGCAACAACTAAGGAGAAGGTAGTTGAGTTTCCAAGCAAAAACATCTTCTATAACTTTGGTTTTCCAAAAGAATTGGTGATATACTAAGGCTCCTAGTTCACCTCTAATTTGATTAAGAGAAGAATGAAGCAAAACAACATCTAAAACCGTAAATCTACTCCATGTCACCCTCATGGAAATGGATAAGTGGAGGTGACTAACAAATCATTAGAGGGAGTTTTGACCAAGGTGATCAACAATAACAAAAAAGGATTGGGCAGAGAGCCTTTTTGAGGCCACCTAGGCCTATAATTCCACCTAGAAGACCACTACATATTTCATCCCTTATCATTTAGTATGTGGAAAGAATGCCTTATTATCTATTGAGTTTGAGTACAACACATTGAGGATGAAAACCTTGCTTGACATGGATATCACTGAGCCATAGGATGAAAGGTTGCAACAATTAAATGCAAGTGGTGAATATAGGATGAAATATTTGTTGCATACCGAAGTGGTAACTTAAATTCAAAGAATAATTTGGCATGAAAAGCATACAAACACCGAAACCTTCTAGCAGGGATATTGGGCCCTCTTGTACGATTCAAGGTTTATGGGTTTTAAAGGGAAACTCATAACCAGATGTCTAGGGCCTTATCTAGTTGAAACATTCCATGATAATGACCCAATCAGGATTAAAACTATACATGAAGAGAAGTCGATTCCACTTTTGGTAATTGTTTATTTGTTGAAATATGTTGTCATTGATGGCAACAAGGTGTCCATTGATGTCAACAGGTGGCATAGCTGGAAAAGACAGTCTAAGGAAGAAATATTAAGCAGAACGATGGATCAACATGGTAGTAGTAATGGTGTTAATATTTGGATCTAGTTTTGATGTGGAATATCACTTCAAACTCAAGTCAAACCCATTCAGATGGAAAGAGATCTGAAAGAGATTTCTAGTGATATGTGGAAATCTGAAAAATGGCCTCCTTGTCCAAAATATAGATCCAGTCAAAGTTTGGAGACCTTAATTCAAAGTTATCATAGTTAAAATTTGGATGGAGGATCTTTGGCACATATCCAAAGATGGAGAAAGTGCTAAACCTGAAAACAAAGCATGACAAAGTGACCACAAGGATTTATGGGCTGACGTGGAGTGACAACACATTCAACATGAAGCATTTATATTGGGCACTGGTGGATCCCACTCGATGAAGTCACCCCAGTAGTAGAATCCCGACGGAATGGTTATGGTGCAAAATTCTTAGCATTGGGATGAATGGTGCGAGATGATGTTAGGCAGTGATGCCATCCCAACGGACTTACCCCGGTGGGTGCACCTCAGAGCATTGAAAGAGGCACACAAGAGATAAGCGTTAGGCCATGTGGCAGCATTCCGATGGGCATTTAAATGGTAGTATTGTCAGGCTTGGAGGCCATGGGAGGTGGTTTCCAATACCCTCAATCGCACAGATCAATGATGGAGAAATAACCCAAGACCTCTCCTCTAAATACCACAAATTGTAATGGACTAGTGTTGAGTTCTTCAACCTGGTTGTTTTTGATAAAAAAAAAACTTTAACAAAAAAATTGCTAACAAAACCTAGGATCTAGGGACCCTTTCTCTCTCCTCTCTGATAGGACACATGGTGACATGTTATTAGCTCTTGGAGATGACACGGATGTGTTGACATAAACAATGATGTGGTCCAATTGAGGGTGGACAAATGGCATGTAGTTTCAACATTTTTGGTTGCCCAAAGGGCCTATTTTTGAGTGACATGTGGACCAACTAGTGGTTGACACATGTCCCTGGTGATGTCATCATGACATCATCCTAGCAGTCACAACTCGGAAGACTTAATATGAGTGAAAAGAGGAAGTGCCAGTAAAATGGAGTGTTGCGACACATTGGATCAACACGTTGGCAGGCGACATCAACTAAGATTGAGGCTGGAGGACCCCACAAGACACATCATCCCCTAGGGATGAACCTAGAAGATAGTTAATAGAGTTCAGAGTGGATGGCACCCGGTAAGAGAGCATTGAGACACATAGGTAAGTGACAGCCAATCAAAAGGCATCGGGGGGGTCCCCACGGGACACGTCGACTCGGCGGTGTGACCCAACAGTTTATATAGAGGCTTAAATAGATAAGTGTCAAGCTTGGGAACACCAGGCTTAATGCACTTGGTCATTTCACATAGAAATATAAAAAGGGCATTAAGCATAAAACAAATAAATTTTGGCCCCCGACAGGTAAAAAGGACTTAGCACCTAAAAGGCCTAGCCAATGGTCGCAGACAAAAATAGGTAAAAAGATGAGAAAAAGGGGCTTAAGAATAAATTCAATGGAATTATAAGTTTGGAAATTCTTTTGGAAGAAAATCCAAAGTTAGTTGCAAATAAAATTAGAAGAGGAATTATTAAAACCTGTAAAAGTCCATAATTGCTAAAATTAGAGAAATTAAGAAGTTTAGTTGGCAGAAAAGGATGATCAAGATTTGTTGTCGCTGCCACAACACCCTCCAAAATTTGGGCCTACATCCAAATCTTAGAGCCTAAATTGACTTAGCTCGTTTTCGCTTCTAGTATCAAGAGTTTTTACATGTGTTCACTCTAAGTGTTATTGTCCTCTTTCGACGAAAACTGAAGTGTCGTATTTTGGCATGGAACATGTTTCATAGTGCACAAATGTATTTTTGGTTTGTTTCAAGGGTTAAATTTTATGTTAATGAGTCCTACTTATCATCTAGACATTTATTATACCCATCCCAAAGTTTCAATCATTGTCGAACAAGTGTTGTCACTATCGTCACAAGGTGTACCTTTACTTTCGCACTTGGGGAACGCTATCACATTGTTGTCGCATTGGGGGAATTATGTTGTTCATGTGTTGTAAGTGATCAATGTTGTGTCATAAACAGTTCTAAGTGTGTGATCATGCTCAAGTTTTTTCCTTGTTCACTTTAGCCTTATTGATCCCATACTTAGCCAAATCTGGAAAAGTGCCTTCCCGAGCAACTTGACCTCACTCAACCTTCCTGAATTGCATTATGCGCAATCTCAGCCCTCAAACTCAAAAATTGCCTCTTGGAACTTCACAATGCGTAGTTCCTACCTTCCATAACTATGCACTATGCAGTCTGAGTGCTCAGTCCCAACCCTTGATCTTCAAAACCGCACATCCTTGCTTTCCTGTCATTTTCTTCTGCACAATATGCAATTTCAAGCAACAAGCCTCCAACTTGAGTCCTTGAACTTCACAAGCCGTAGACCTTTGTCTCTCCATAATTTTTCAGTGGACAACCTTAAGCCTCAATCATGTCTCCTTGAACCCCTCAACTACATAGTTATCTTTCCATGGCTTGCCTAAACTTCACACTGCACGGTCTCAAAGCTTAGTCCTAGCCCCTGATCTCTTCAGCTACACAATTATGCAATCCTTGAGTCAATATCTCAACCTAACACTCAGTTTTGTCCTAGTCAGTGGTTGTTATGAAGAATGTTAGACTAAGGGTTTATCGGACTAATGTAATCTTGTCATGAGTGGATTTTAGTTGCAGGTATTATATCATGTTATGGCAGGATGATGATGAAGGAGATGAAGAAGTAGACCCTACTAGAAGTCACCTTTGTATGTACAAAGACAAGTTGATCAATAAATAAAAGACAAAGGGACACCAGGTTATGACAACAACTGGAGATCAATGGAATATTAAAGACTCCCTACCATCAAGCCTTATGGAGGAGAGAGAAGAAGAACATGTACCCTCTTTCAAGAAGACACAAAGATAGTAGCAGCAATAATAGCTTGACATTTCCATATCATCATGTAGCTCATGCCATCAATGTCATGTCATGTATTTTCAAGGTGTCATGTCAAGATGTATACGAGCCATCATTTGTGGATTATGTAATTTTGATGTATGAGAAATGTAATGTAAAGTGGAAGTCTAAGAATCATATAGAATGTGAAAATTCATGAAGGATTCAAAAGGTCATAGAGAAGTCAAATAATCATGAGGGTAGTCCAAGAGTCACAAGGGAGGTGAATGGTCACTCCATTTGTTATATATACACCCTCATAGCTCATGCAAAGGAATTTTCACTTTGGATCCTCCTACCAGGAATATAGAGGAAGATAGTTCTTTTGGAGGAGCAATTGGTTTCTCTATCGCTTTACTATTGGAGCTAGTGGTATACATCGTACTGATGTATCTTGGAGCTTTTGCTTAATTTCAAAGCTTGTTGAGCCAACACACTTTCATGCGTATGTTGTAGATATTGTAATAATATTATTTGAATGTTTGTGATGTATATTGTTTTCATTTGTACTAAGGAGATTGAACTATTTCGATGACTTTGGTACTTATCTTGTTGAAGGTGTGTCGTATGTGTTTTAAAAATTGTTGCTTCCATTTGAACTACTTCGCTAGTTTATCAATGAATCATTCATATGTATATGCTTGTGTGTCTTTACTAGATTAGTACTATTACTCTTCTTTTAAAGGCTTTCTTGTTTCCCCTCTGGTAGAAGAACCTTGATACATTTTTCAACTGAACACTCCACGAGGCATACTCACTTTCTCATTCGAAAGTACATGTACATTACTCTCTCTTGCTAAACATTTACCTAAGGAAAATCTCAAAGAAAATATGGCAACCTGACCTTGTTTCTGGAAGGGATCCCAAACCAAACAATGCAAAGTATGCTTGGGAATTTTCATTAGGGATACCCCCTTGGTTGACACAACACCATCAACAAATGGCGCTAGAAGGAGGGATAGATGAAAAGTTGTGCCCATTAAGTCTGTTTTGAACCTCTTACCTTAAATTTATCATCCCAAAAATTTTCTTTAACCTATCCGCTGGTAAACTTTTCATCTATGCGGATCAAGTTGATGACTTGTCTCATTTTAAGTTCGATAGTGAGGGTGATATGTCCATTACCAAGCATGTATCTCTTTTTCTTAAATTTTGTGAACACTATGAAATTGATTGTGAAGATATGGCTTATATTATTTTCTTCCTCTCACTTGAAGGTCAAGTTAACCAATGGTGTCATACCCTACCACCCACTTCCATTCATTCTTTTGAACACCTCATCAAGGAGCTTCATTTAACATTTGATAGGTATGATTACTAGGATGTCCTTAAGAGAATTAATCAACTAAAAATGAATCCTAATGAATCAATTGAGGATTTTTCTAATCTATTCCTTCACCTTTGTTATGAATTTTCTGAATAAAATACAAATTGAAATTTCTTGAAACAGAATTTTGAGAGTTTGGTTCATATCTCTTTTCATGTTGAATCTGAAACCCCAAATATTTTTGCTTCCCAAACTTTTGTAGATCATGAGACACCTCTAATTTCAAAGGAGGAGCCTGCTATCCCATTTTTTCCTTTTCCTCCTCCTTTTTCAGTTCCAATCATGTGCCTACTTGTAGTGATGTCGAAGTTGGGAAATCTGAAAATCAAATGGTTTATTCATCTCTTCAACTTTCATCCTTTTCTCATGATCCAGGTCCGATGGAGGAAACCTTGGAATGGTTCATGGAGCATAAGGTGAAGAAAAATCCTTCCATTCCTCAAGATGATACTAACATTCTTAACCTAAATTTTGAATTTGGTTGCACTGAAAGTATTACTTCTTCAAGGGAAATTTTTCATCTTATATTATCTACATGACATGACTCTTTGTACCATGATCCACGTGATCAACATGGTCCACCAACTTCACACTCTCTTAATTTTCACGTTGTTGGTCAAATTGTGATCAAGTACAAGGTGGTCATATTACGGGTAGAGGAATAGAAAAATGAGGATTATTTTGATATTTATCCTATTTTTTAAAGTCCCCCATGTTAAGATATTGTTCCTTCTTTCTTGGATGATTTTCAATCTACTAATCTCGTTAGTCAATCGAATGAAGTTATTTTTCTTTATCAATCTATAATCCTGGGAAACCATCATTATAATAATGATGACTCCATTGATGTATGAGATGATGGATGCCCAAGTATGTGGGCTGATATTTTGGTTTCTCGAGAAGAGTTTGATTTAAAAGAATTAGATCCGAAATTTAATCTGGTCAAAGAAGATGTCCTTATGGAAACTTCCTCTTCATCTCACTATTCTTTGTGCTCTACCGTGTGTGATGCATCTACTTGCGATGAATATAATCCATGATCTTAAAGTTCTTCATCTGATGAGTTAACCTGTCAATGTACACAAGGTAGTGTGGTTAACCATGATGAAAAAGGAAATAACTAATCATTGAATATCCACTCTACTCCTTATCATTTTCATTTTTGCATGAAGGAATTTTTTCTGTCCAGGTTACTCATGAAATTTTCTAGTATATTCATCCTTACATGTGATTTTAGAAGAATATTTAGACTTAAGTAATATGGATATTGAATTTGTAAAATCTAATCAAATTAGTTGTAGGGATGGTTGTCATCTAGTTAGTAGTGGTCTCATTGAAATTACTATAAGCACCTATCCGTACACCATGTATGATGTGGTTCAATCTTCAAAATGTGATTCTACAATCCTTGAAAATTTCGGGACTTCTTAGGAAGTCGAGGAAGTTCAACTTCCATTCATGGTTATGTCAGGATCTCACGACTCTGGAAGGTCCCAAAACTAAGTAAGATTTGGTTTTTCTCCCAAAATTATTTTCTTTGCATGGTTTCATTGGATGTAATTCCTTCTTGAAAGATGTTTGGTTTTCTAGATATAGTCTTTCGAACTTTCAAAAATTGATTTATGATCAGATTCATCTCCATGCAAGGCTCTTGTACTTAAATCATGTTTGGAGTGTGTATCTCTCATAGAAGCATGGATCTGTGAAGTTTATCATTTCAAAGACTATCTTTTGGCAAAGGAATCGTGTCTATTAGATGCATTTTAGAATAGTCAACTCCTAGTTTTTCTTATGAATGATATATTGTTAATCATTTTCTTCATTGCACTTGAAATCCTCTTGAGTGATAATGAATCCATGAGTTATTTGGCAAATCAAATTCTTCTTCACTCATTGTATCGTGACTGGTCTCATGTGTTTTCTATACTGGCGTTCCTGTTCACTTCTTTCAAAAATTATAATGCTAGTGCAGTGTGTATTCAGTTACAAGAAAGTGGTTTGTTACATTCATCATGTGAGGAAGATGATTCCATTATTCATAGCATTTTCAAAAAGTTTCATAATGCCATATCCTTATTGTCTTATAATTGGAAATATTATGCTTTAATCAGTCTTTCTTATCATAATTTTGGTCCTCGTGATTGTCATTCAACTTATCATTTCCTCGCCATCATATTTGATTATAGTTGTCCTATATCCTTTGATCCTGATGGTTTATCATTTCCCTGTTTAAATACTTGTCAAGCATTTGAGGCATTTCATCCCTTGTCGATGGTTATGTCAGGCCCTCACTATCTTAGCAAGCCCTTTGAAATGATCAAATTTATTTTCTCCCACAAGGTTCTCATCTTGATCCTATCTTTAATCGAAAATTCCTCTTTTCAATGATTTTATGGTTTTCAAGAAGATTGTTTTAAATTTCATGATCTAATCGTTGAATGGTTGGAGAAAACTTACTTGGCAAGCTCTGTCATAAATAACAAGTTTCGGTCTTTTCTCATGCTTTCTAAGGAAGATAGTATAGATGAAGATACATTCACAAAAATATTCCGAGGTTTTTTTTATTATGGTTTTCATCGAAAAGGTAAGAGTGCAAGCTAGTTAGAAGTAGTGGCTATGACATATCTTTCTACTAATAGGCAAGACCTTCAATTTGTTGTGCAAGTTATTCAAACTCTTATCTTTTCTATTGCACATTGTTTTATATATATTTTTAATTCCTTGTATCTTTTTGTATGTAGGTCCGGAGAAGTTACATTGGCTACATTGGAAATTTCATTACACTTGACTTTGACCTTATAGACAGTTAAGTTAGGAGTAGGTCTAGCTACATACTAGTCTCCCCTTGCACATTCATCTTGCACTCACTCTCTGTAGTTTTTCTTATGTTTTCTTACTTTTATCTCCCATCCTACTTTTGGTTTAGCCTCCATTTGCTTTGCCCTTTTTATTTTGTTTCCTGGTTGTGTCTTTTCTCCTCTTTTTATTTTGCTTCATAAGATATTGCATGAAGGGTGTTCGCTTTGGCTCAAAAGACAATGTGACAAAATAGAAAAGGGCCTTGTGACACCACAATACTTGGCTAACCTTTAGTCCTTTTTCTTTTTCTTGGTTCATACCTTTTGGTCGATGATTTTTTTGTTATCACCTAAAACTGATCACCTAGCCATTTATTCTTAGGTTGATCAAAATACATGTAGGATTAATCTTACCATAGTAAATCAATTTTCCTTGTGGAAATAATTTAGTAAACCATTTTTCCTAAACGATTTCTCATTAAAATTCAAAAAAACTCATAAAAATATTTAAATAAATCAATATTTATTAATATTCTTTAGAAATAATTATTAAATCATTATTTGATAATTATTCCTTGTCACGCTTGACTAAATCATCTTGGAATAATTAAATAAATCACTATTTATTTATTATTCCTTAATTTATTTTTGAAAAATTGTTAAACCTTTATTTAATAATTTTTTTGAATTTACACTTTTCTTAATCCTCAAAAAGTAATTAATAAATTATTTTTATTTTTTAATTACTTCAACCACTTTCTAACCAAAGATATTTGACCATTTTTAATATCTTTTCCCTCTCTTAAATATAATAAAGTATTCTCAATGGATAGATTTTGATTTAGTCAATAATATTTTATTATTTTCTAATTCCTAATATGGCTCAATACTTTGTTATAAATAGAGATATTTTCCATTCATTCTTCTCCATGATCATTATCACCGTCACCATTACCATCTCACAACATTTGAGCTCCCACTTGAGTTTCATATTGCTTTTTGGTATTTTGCATATTTGAGAGAGAAGAACAAGATCGTTGAAGCACAAGGACCTAAAAAGGACCCATCCCACAGAGGAGGATCTACAGACCCATGTCGTAAATATTCCTCATGAGGTATTTTAATAAAATTATAATTCATTTAAAGTGTTCTATTGGGTTATTACTCTCTTCATCACTATTGCTATATGTTTTGGGCTTGTGTCAAATATTTTCTCGCAGGGTTTTATCATTTTTCTTGCAAATCTAAAGCATAAAAGCGACTACATTATGTTGTTAGGGTCACTAGTCACAAATGAATTAAGTGAAACATTTTTGGTACACATACTAAGAATTTTCATACTAACAAATGGTGACTTCACTGTGGATTTAGCTACATAGTCGCTAACAAATGGCAACTTTATTGGTGTATTAATTCATATTCTTAGTGAATGTTGTTCTAGCCCTCCTCGGTGTTTTTCCAACAATTTTTAGCCTCTAAAATTCCCTTCTTCTTTTTTGGAACATTTCATGTTTTTGTTGGGGTTCCACATCTTTCCGTAGGTCAAAGGTACCATCCGAACAAGAGTCAAGACAATCTGGGTGAGATATGATAAGTGAGAGTTGTGGAAAAAGGATGCACTTTTCAGGCTCTTTTCTGTGTCCCAACACCCTTTTCATCTTTTGAATTGCATCCAGCCATGCTTTACAGGTCAGTACCCACGTTTTGCAATTTTTAGGATTTTTTTTATAAAATTTTCTAGATTTTTTCTAAGACTATTGTGTGTGTCAGGGAGGGTTTCTTATCTTACGTGTGTCATATTCAGGCCTAGGTCCACTTAGAAAATTCTTGTTGAGGAAGGAAAAATACCCCTAAGATTTATAGTACACCTCCACCAGTTAGGAAAAAGGTTTCTACAGTGAGGAGTCTAGTTTGCAGTAGTTTCAACCACTATTTTTTAGTCTTTTTGGCAGGTTATAACAGTCCCTTTAGACACTTTTTTACAACACTTTATTCCACTATATATCTAGTGTTGACTTGCCTCCATAGGATTCCCTTTTGTATCCTTTAGTTATAGTCATTTGTATGCCCTTTACTAGCTATTTACCCTCTATTCTCTATTGGTTTTCTGCATCATTTACAACAAATTGTTGCCTATAGATCTCGGTCCGTTTGAATATTGATATTTTGGGATATAAGTGTGTCTTTGAGTAGTTTGTATTCCACCTCCTTCTTTGCTTCGTTTTGCCTTTTTTGGTGGGGGTTTTTGTTCTTGAATTTGTTGTTCATTTTACAATCCATTTTTAGCATTATTTATAGTTTTTCAACACTTTATTTTTAGCAGCACATGGCATCATAAAACATGCTCAATTAACTCATACACTAAACACACTTTTCACACACACATGCACACCCTAAGCGAGCATGAGCATGGTTAACACTGCCAATCCAAGACTTAAAACAAGCCACATAATAACTTAACACACACAGATTAAGCCCACTTGGGAACCAGGGCCAAAGAATCTAAGTAGTTAGGTGTAAGATTGGACGAATAGGCTTCTAATAACACCCATTAATCATTTACATTGAGACATATCTTGTTGACATATTAGGGAGCTTAAAATCCTTCACCATCCCACCGTCCAATGTTGGAGTGTGTCAGAAACTTGATTCAGAGGGGGTTAGGTTAGGTCATCATTAGAGCGTTTCTCATTAGGGCTACCCAAACCATGGTAGGGAATCTCGGGCTTTGGATTATAACCAAGAAGTTCAAGACTTGACCACCCTCGTGGGATGAAAGTAACTGTAGTAACCCATCATAGGAAAACACCCTATAGGATTGGCTGTGGGCAACAGTTGGTTCTCTACCCCACCTTTCTCTATACAACTCTACTTGCAAGGATCAGATTTCGTTGAGTAAGAAGTCTCTTAGAAGCCCATATGAAATAGTAGATTTAGGACTTTTTTGAGGATCTAGATCACCTATAGGCTAGAGGTTATTTTTCTTTTATAAGACATGTTTTCTTGAATTAGATTTGCATATTAATATAGTTAGTTTACAATTGGAACCACTACACTAGTTGTTTGCTTGATATTTGTTTCTATTTTTATCCTATCATCATCCTTTAGTCTGTTGAATTATCTTTTTCTTCACATCATTGCACCTCCTAGGCATTTTTTACAGAGGCTTCGTGGCCTTCACCCCCAGTTTCCTTTAGGACATCTTACTCTTCCCCATCGAGTTTGAATTCATCCTCCTAGTCATCCATTGAGTCCCCGTACTGACTCTGGTTCTTCTCATTCTTCCTGTTCTTCCTTTGATTTTGCGTCCTCCCAACCCCACACCACCACCATGTTAGGCACCAATGTGGGTGCAGGAAACCAAGATGGTAAACAAGGTAGCCCCATAGGCAGAACCTTTGTCGATATGGTCACTAATCTTCCATTTCTCCCCTATATGGTTAGTTTGAGCCTCCCTAATTTCAGCCAGCTCATCAACCATCCTCTTCTCCATGACCCCAATTGGCCTACTATGCCTACCAAGCTTCCTTCCAACATCCCCATGTTTGAAGGAAATCCTGGAGAAGGCCCCACAAGTCATGTTTTCTCTTTCCATATGTGGTGTTCTTCAAATTCCATCATTGAAGACTAGATTTGTCTTCGCCTTTTCCAACAACCCTTACTAGAACTGCTACCAAATGGTATGTGGAGAAACAGCATGCCTCCCTTTCTACCTTCACTATTCTTGCCAAATATTTTGTTTCCTATTTTTAGCTACCTCACTGGTATCGAACTCTTGACCTATTTTTGTCAAACTTCTATTGCTCGCCTTTTTGACCATGTCCAAGAATGGCACAAAAGAAGGAGCACATGTAGAGCCCCTCAGTTTGAATACCATGTATGTATGAATTGGTTCCTTAGAACGATTTTGGCCCCCATAGGTAAAGACGTCGCCTCTCACTTCCCCCAGTTTGAGGAAGAAGCACTCTAGATAGATTTCAAATATGACCTAATCTATGCATAGTCAGGTTATGTTTATACTATCCTTCCCGACCTGCCTTAACCTAGTGTTGCTAATGCACTAGGGGCATCTAATCTTGCTAACGATATCAATGGATCTATCTCATGCCCTCAACTATCACCATATCCTCAACCTTCTATGAGTTATGGTTAACCCTTGGGGGGACCAATTACTCTTACACCTATCCCCCTCTAAATCCTTTGTGTGTAAACTCTTACCAAGGTACAAGCAAGTCATATGCATAGCCTGATTCGCATCTGTCAATGCCAGGGCCAGTTGTTGCTCAACCTAGTTATAAAAATGTTGCCACAAATCCTTACTATCCTTATGCATCACCTAGCACTCCAACCCCTACCAACACCAGTGCCTCAACCTCCCATGCCTCCTCCTCCTCTGCACCAATAGAAACCACCTCCACAGAATCAAGTGTATTCTCGACAGAGTGCTACCAATACCCCTAACCATAAGAGAAGGAACAAGGAGAAAGGTAACCAGAAACAACAACCTTAAGTTAATCAGGGAAACCAAGTTCAACAACCTAATGCCCCTAAGGGTGACCAACCTAATCTCACAACCTAGCAATAGGGCTGACAGCCCAAGCAAAACAAGGCTCTTAGAACCAATAAAACGTATGCCTCTTGCAGATTTTTTGGCCATTATACTCATGAATTTCCCCTTCTAACTTAGATGCGCCAAGCATGGGAAGCTCAAGCAGTTGCTTCTTGAGGACCTCAACCCATTTCTCCACCTCCTCCTCCTCCTGCTTCATCACAACCGAATGTGCTTACAAATCCTTTTCCTCATCAAGGATATGTCTTTTCTCAACCCACACAGAGTAATGCAACCCCCCCAAACTTCACAATATAGCCAAAAAAATTACTATATTCTCAAGATGAATTCCAAAGAGGTCAACATTGAACAAGTTAACCTTTAGACTTGGTCATGCTAACATGACAAGCCCCCTGCAAAGTCATCAATTGATTCCCAACCCAAATTTTCCACTAAGCCTCTATCATTACCAAATGACACCTTACATATCCCTGTACCTAAATTTGAGCCCCCCCCACAAGATCCCTAAAGCTCTATTACTTCAAAATTTTACTTCTTCTAAAGTTGCCCATACCTATAACATAGTAGATGACTTGGCATAGTCTCCTACTACCATGTCAATGTTGGAAGTCCTCCAAACATGCCCATGCCAATCGAATTATCTACTATATTTAGGCACGGTGGATCCCTCTGACAATTCTATCATTGTATTTAACGTTAACAAAGCAGAGCATCCCCCCCTTCCTTCATCTGTTGCCTTTCAAATATCAGTCTCCATTAAAAACATCATTATCCAACGGTGTATAATAGATGAAGATGCCTCCACTTGTGTGATGGCCACTAGTGTTTGGAAGCAACTTGGTTCCCCTAATTTGTCACCATCCACTATTTCTCTCCATGCTTGGGAAGGTCACCCCTCGCAGCCCCTTAGTTTATATCGCAAATTTCCCATTACTGTTGCTGGCAAGACAATCTTGATTGATATCGAATTCATTGATGTCACATTAGATTATAACATTGTGTTGTTTTGTAGTTACATCTATGCCATGTTCATTGTTGCATATGTTATCTTTTGCAAGATGTGCTTTCCTCACACTGGAAAGATCATCACTATCGATTTGCTAACTTACTATGACCTTCAATCTCAGACATATCCTCAGACCACTATCTCATCGATGACTGGCAATAAGACTATCACTTCCTTAACCAATGTTTCTCCTCAAGTCTATAAAGATTCCATGCTGATTGGGGCTTATTATGGCCCACCACCTACTCCTTCTAAGCCTAGATCTTCGAGTTTTTTCATGCTTCAAGTGTCAAAGGTTGTAGGCAAGGTGTCTGGTATGCCTTCTTAGCAACCAGCTCCTCTGAAAATTCTTGCTCTAGACTCAACTTGTCCTTCAGGTACAATTCCTCTATGCGAGTTTCCTTCTGCTGGTATGTCCCCTAGTCCTTTTCCACCGGAACTGTTCCCCCAAGTCTTTCTCACCCAGTAGAAGTTCCTCTAGGTCATTACCCCTCTCGTAAGATACCTTTCTTGTTCCTTCCATCAAGAATATCTTCTACCCTTGTTATGGTTACATTGATTCTTCCTAACATCATCGTGGGGATCTCGGTCTAGTACATTGATCGTCCCACAAACACTCCTCATGTCCACCTCAAACCTTATATAGATTTTACTCTGGTTCAACCTATTGTAACCACCCTTTTCTTTGTTTCAGTTCCTCAACAACCTCAATAGGCCACCACTTCTATTCCAAAAGCATCTAGTGAGGGGGAAATCCCAGAAAAAGGGAACCAAAGACAAGGCACCGCAAGCAAATCTCACTCCTCCTAAGCCACCTAAACCTTCTCCTCCATGTGCTTTGTGTGATGTTGTTGGGCATGCCACCAATAGTTGTCCTGAGCTCCCTCATAGCAAGAATGTGGCCTTGATATCTTTCCTGACACTAAAATTCCTGAGTTCCATGTCACCTTACTTGATTCAACTAAGAAAAAAATCCTTACGCACAAATCACCCTTGTGCTTTGTGTGATAACTATGGTCATTATTCCCATCATTGTCCCTGTTTTGAAGATTTTTGTGAAACACTTCAAGTGCTTCACAATTTATATGTCGCTCGTAGTGATTCCACTTCTCCTCTACCTACGAGTTCTAGCCCCACTGATTTGCCAAAAAAAGAGGTTTCCCAACCCACCATTTTGTTTCCACCACCTAATTTCAAGATCACAAATAGTTCCACCCCTATTCTCTACATGTCGTCATCAATGGGATCGCTATATTGGGACTCTCTTGGAGTTTCCTATTGTGATTCTATTGAACCATCTTCGATTAACACTTCAGTATCAACATCTGTAGATGTCACATCTACTATTCATCCCTCCAAAACGTCTGGAGATGTGCATGTGAACCATGTCTCCCATAGTGATGATTAGTTCCATCACCCCTTACTTCGAACCCATGAATTCAAACCACATCCACCATGTGGCCATTACATTACCACACAATGTTTGGATAAGGGGGCATCAATTTTTGAGAGTCCAAGCGAAGCAATTCTGCCCAACCCTCCTAGTGCATCTGGTAGTGTTGACTCTAGTACCATTATTATTCCCCATTTAGAAGAACCTCTAGAGTCTCATGTCACTTCATATCACTGTGTAGATGATCCATTTAATCATTCCTATGTCTTCCATCAACAACCTAGTCCCTTAGATATTGTTGTTGTTCAATCCCTGAGTCGTCTAGGTGAGCATCCGTTCATTATATCCAAAGTCACTCTTTGGTATAGGGACATAATCTATGTGAACCCAAAAATTCATTCCATTTGATTCATATTTTCTTTTTCTTTGTGTTCCATTGTGATTGCTGAGATTATTTTGTGTCATGATATTTATATATTTGTTGAAGTAGCTAACAATGTCCTAATACTCTTGCATAAAGAGGGAGAAAAGTTTTAAATTGGTAAAAAATCATGCCACCTTAATTTCTCCCCCTCTTATTATTGTCGTCATTTACAAAAATTGGTATCAAATCTAGGTTACTTTAGATTAGTTTAATAGCTGGAAAAAAGATCAAGGACCATGGCAAACCAGGAAGGAAGATTTACCAACAGGGCACCTATGTTCAATGGAACAAACTATGTGTTTTGGAATGTGAGGATGAAGACCTACATTCAATCACTTGAAGTGTAGGTTTTAACCCCATACAGAAATTACCTGCATACGAATTCTAAAACATAGAAAATAAATAATGCGAGAGCGTAACACATAAAACACATATACACAGAGATTTTCCCCTGGATCCCAAAACCGGGAATACCACCTTGATTTTTCATTATGTTCCTTTAAATGTTACAATACATATTTATACATGCCGAAGCATCCAATACCATGGACCAGAAACCATCATGTCCAAAACCATGGACCGAAAACCATCGCGTCCAAAACCATGGGCGAAAACCGTGCACAAAACCATAGGTAGGTCCGCCCAACCTAATATAGGGTCCAAAAAAAATTTCCCTGGGGCATTGCCCCGGACCCCGTAGACAGGGGCTACCCGCCCCCCTCAAACTCCCTGTGACCCCCCCATAGCACAACGAAAAGGGGGCTCCGCCCCCCTTCTAACCCCCAAGTTAACTATGTGGGTTAGTCGTGGAAAGAATATAACACAACCCAACATTCTCCCACTTGTTGTTTTCTTTCCACAGTGGGCCACAGGAGAGCTTAGTCATTTATCCAGCCCTGCAATGCCCACTGTTTCTCTACACCAAGAGAACTTCTCACAGCTCACAGATTTTGTCAATGCATCTGCAGTATTCTTCAAAGTGTCCACCTTTACCAGCAACACCTTTTTTTCTTCTATCATATCCCTCACAAAGTGATACTGAGCATCAATGTGCTTTGTCTTTGAATGATAAGCAAGGTTCTTTGCCAAGAAAATTGCACTTTGGCTATTACAGTCTATCCTTATAGCTCCCTGTACTAACCCCATACTTGAACACAATCTCTGCAACCAAACTACTTCCTTACTTGCATGACTGGCTGCCATGTATTCTGCCTTTGTAATTGATAGTGCCACTATAGATTGCTTCTTACTCATCCAACTGGATGCACCTCCAAATAGATTAAACACATACCCACTTGTAGATCTTCTCTTATCCAGATCTCCAGCCCAGTCTGCATCAACAAAGCCACAAATATCCAACACTCTGTCCAATCCTAGTCTTCCTTGGTAGCACAAACCATAATCATTAGTGCCACGCAAATACCTGAAAACTCACTTCACTGTTGTCCAGTGCTCCTTCCCTAGTTTTGACATAAACCTGTTCAATACTCCCACTGCATGTGCAATGTCTAGTCTAGTATAGACCATTGCATACGTCAGGCTACTGACTACACTTGCATATGGAACACGGGACATGTCCTCTTCCTCTTCTTGTGTCTTGGTACACTGTTTAGCAGATAACTTTACACCTACAGGAATAGGAACCTTCACCAGTTTACTATCCTGCATATTAAACCTCTGCAATATTTTCTCAACATACTTCCTCTGGTTTAACGAGAGCTTCCTCTTTGCTCGATCTCTTTTAATTTCCATGCCCAAAATATAGATTGCAGCACCAAGATCTTTCATGTCGAATTTGGAGGACAATTGGGTCTTCAAATCCTGGATAATTTCTTTATCATTTCCAACCAGCAACATATTATCCACATACAAGCCCAGATAAGAACCACAGACACCAATTAATTTAAAATACACACAGTGATCTTCTTTGCTTCTGGTGAAGCCAAGTCCCCGTATAAATGTATCAAATTTTTGATACCACATCCTTGGCGACTTTTTTAACCCATATAGAGACTTCTTTAACTTGCGTACTAGTTCTTTCTTACCCTTCACCGCAAATCCTTCAGGTTGCTTCATGTAGATCTCCTCTTCTAGATCCCTGTGAAGAAATGTTGTCTTCACATCCATCTATTCTACCTCAAAATCAAAAGAAGCAACAATAGATAAAATTAATCTAATAGAAGCTACCTTGGCAACAGGAGAAAAAATATCACCAAAATCAATTCCCAGCACCTGGGAATAACCTTTTGCTACCAACCGAGCTTTGTGTTTCTCAACCTTTCCTTCTGCATTTGTCTTCTTCTTGAACACCCATTTGCTGTCAATGGTTTTCCTTCCATCCGGCAACTCCACCAAATCCCAAGCCTCATTTTTGTGCAAAGATGCCATTTCATCAACCATGGCCTCTTTCCAGAGTTTTCCATCCTCTGAATCTACTGCTTCTTTCACAGTTCTGGGATCATCACCAGTAACAGATAAAGCAAAATTTGAACAGAAAGTAGATGGACTATACCTTTCTGGCTGCCTTCTTTCTAGAACTCATCTTCTCACACCCAGAGTTTGTGGCTCTTCATATTCTGATTCCTCCTTTACTATAGAGTCTAATTCTTCCTCCTTAAGATCAAACTCTCTCTTCACAGGTTCCTTTGGTTGGACTTCATGTTTAATAACATCTTTTACCTCTCTAAACACCACATCTCGGTTGTACACAACCTTCCTTGTTACTGGGTTCCAAAGCTTATAACCCTTTAAACCATCCTTATACCCAATAAAGATGCACTTTTTAGATTTAATATCCAACTTGGTTATTTTCTCCTTTGGAACATGTACATATGCATCACATCCAAATACCCTCAAATGTGAAAGAGAGGGTTTCTTACCAATCCATACCTCTTGTGGAGTATTATCCTCCAATGCTGATGAAGGTGATCTGTTGACCAGGTAACATGTTGTCTCCACTGCCTCTGCCCAAAATTCATGTCCTAACCCGGCACCATTGAGCATGCTTCTTGCCCTTTCCATCAATGTCTTGTTCATTCTTTCTGCAACTCCATTTTGCTCAGGTGTATATGGAGTAGTCTTTTGCCTTGCTATACCACACTTCTTACAGAATTCTTCAAATTCCTTACTGCAAAACTCTCCACCGTTATCTGACCTCAACACCTTTATGTTGTTCTCTGTCTATTTTTCTACCAGAGCCTTAAATTCTTTAAACCTGTCAAATACTTCAGATTTCTTCTTAAGGAAATATATCCATGTATTCCTTGAGAATTCATCTATAAATGATACATAGTACACAGACTTACCTAGTATGATATTTTCTTTGATCCCTGGTTTATTTGAAATGTTAATTTTTATGGTAGGGGAAATGTTAGCCATATTTCCTTATTCAAAAGCATCTGGTGCAGGAATGGGGTTTTTTAATCAATCGACTTCACAATGAATGAATTCTTTTGATTACACAACATATTGGTCATGGGTTTGCTATAGAAGGAAGTACGCATGATGGTGCATATCATCCCAATTATAATCAGGGGTGGTCATGGCTTCCATGATGTCTTCATTAGAATGGAAGATGGGAGGACTGGAGGACGAGATACCACATGATGAAAAAGAGCTACTTGAGGCATCTTCATGAGCTATGAGGTTCACATGTGCATCATCAATGATGGGAGACAGATGACTAGTATATGTGACATCTACCGACATTGATACTAAAGTGTTTGTCAAATAAGGTTCAACAGAATCACAATAGGATACATTTATAGAGTCCTAATATATCGATCCCATGGATGATGACAGGTACAGAATAGGAGTGGCATTATCCATCATATCGACATCAGGGGAGGGATCACGATGGGCGATTGAGATACCTCCTGCTCTAGCATAGGAGTGGGACAAGAACCCATAGGTAGAGGAGAGTTGGAATCACTACGAGCATCCTCCAATTTGCAAAGCACTTGAAGTGCATCATGAAAATCTTCTAGACGGGGACAACGATGAGAATAATGGCCTAATTATCACACAAATCACAAGGGTGATTCATGCATAATGATCTGTTTTTCTTATCTAACTTAGGTAACGTGACATGGACCTCAAAAATGTTCGAATCAAGGAAGGTATCAGATACCACATTATTGATATGAGGGAGTTCAGTACAATTATTGGTGGCATTACCAACAACATCACAAAAATCACATGGAGGAATAAGCTTTGGTGGCTTAGGAGGGGTTGGAGTTGTTGGGGGTTCCTTGTCTTTCGTTCCCTTTTTTTGGGTTTTACCACCCTCACCAAATGATTTCGCAATAGGAGTAGGTTCATATTGAGGTTGTTTTGGAACTGAAGTAAAGGGAGGGGTAGGAACTGATGAGGTTCATCAATAGGTACATTATAAGGGTCATGATGCCATCCTCCATCTTTAGAAATATATCTTCCTCATATTTATTTACAATTTTTGTTATATTATGCTTAGTGAGGAGGGAAAAAGATGTTTTCTATGTCATGTGGCATAATATGGTTTAATTACAGGAAATGGAGCATTTTTTAGATGACTTCTACACAGGGGCTTAGAGTAGACAACAAGGAGAGATTCTAGGGGGTTTTCCACCTCTTTAACTCCTTCAATCAGCCCAAGATCACAATACTCTCTCCCATCAGCTCGAGGCCATTGGAAGCCCAGTAAGATGAGGTCGTATGAAAGTGCAGTTAATGAGGAACAAGATCAACCATCTTTTATTTGTGGGAGACAAATATTCATATTTTCTAGGGAGATGCTAGTAGATACCCTCTTGTATAAATAAATATGTAAAAGAGCTCATTAGGATTCGACTTTTTTTTCCAGCTAGGTGGCTATTGAGCTCAAGTAATTAGCATTGTTATTTTTCACTGTTATGTGATGTATTAGACATTGATGCAATGATAATTAGAAGTTGTTTATGGTTCATCACTTAGTTACTTGCAGAGGACTAAGGCTATGGGTTTGGGCCTAACCCAATGGCTTAGGTCCCTCTTGTGTATTTGTATCTCTTTTTAGTGCAGAGTGCTTATTAGTTTCTTGCATTTCATTAGGGAATAATCCATCAAAAATATGTGATTTCAACCTCTACCTCATCTCTCTCATGGGAGCATGAATATAAGGATTTACACCCATAGTCCAAAAATATTATGTTTATGATTTCAGGGAAGAAGATTGATGTTGGTTACCTTGTTTTCATGTGCTTGTTGTAGCTTAGGATTTGATTTATTGATTAGATCAATTTTTTGGCATAGATTAGATAGCATTTAAATTCAACTCACCTTTTCCACTATTAGTTGTTTCATTTTGTCAATGATAAATGGGTATATGCGTGTGATGATTGCAAAGTTCTTTGGATCTGCAGGCAAGGGAACTTTCACCACCTCCATATTGTACTTTCTCACCTTCTCTTATGAATCCCAAATTTTGTCCTAAAATTTCCGTTCATGAGAGCATTTTCCTAGACCATTGTGAGCATCACTACTAGTGCAAAATGACCCTTCAAAAGGCTCTGAGATTGGCTAGGGACTTTGGCCAACATTCATTCATTTAACTCAACCTCCATCCACCTTTCCATACCCTAAACCCATAATTTCCACCTCCTAAACCTTCTTGGAAACCTTCCTGTAGTATTACAAACCTTCCTATAGCAATACAGGGCACCTGTAGCAGCGTCCTATAGCACACCTGTAGCATCCTATTTCTTTACCAGTTTTGACCTTTGTTGCAATTTTGACTTAGTTCAAAAGGATTTTGAACCCCATCTATGAATCCATGATTAAGGGCAACTTCTAGGCCACTCCAAACCCCCCTTTTCCTTCACTGCAAAACATAATAGTGTTAGTTTCCTTATCACAAATCTAGCCAATTGGAACATTGATTTATATGCAAATGTGAGCTAGTTGGGTGATACATAGAATCTTGAGTTATGGTTTGGTAGGTTAGCATCTTGTTTTCAAGTAGATTTGGTAGCTAAATGGTTGATTGCAATATAATGTATTTTCCTTTCTGCAAGTAGCATAGCTCTTGTCTTTTCATGAATTGATTCAATAGCATTTGCAAGTTGAAGTTAATAGCATGTCCCTTTTCATAGTTAGAGGTAGCTTCTAAATTTCACCTTCATTGGCTAGTTTTCATTCTAATTCAGTAGGAGGAATGGCCTTGGAGCACTATTGATCAAATTTCCTAGTTGAGGGTGGTATTAGTGGAATCCCATCTACTGTGCATATAGCACTGTCACCTTGAAGTTTTTACGAACTCCAGGTTGATAAATAGATTTAAGGAGCCCTTGGGAGGAAGCCTCTTATAGTAACACTCAACTGATTTTCATACTTAGACATGAATAAAAAAGGAAAATGATTAGAATATTAAAGAGATATGTTAAGGAGTTACAAGTGTTGGAGAGACATGTCAAAACATAAAATGAAATGTTCACATGAGAGAGCATGTAAAATATTGAAGAAGATTATAGGCCTCTGGAAGAAAATGAAAGACTTCAATATAGAATGCCTTGTTGACTAAGCATATATATTAGTGATATAAACGAAATCAAGCACTAAAACTCAAAATCAAAGTCACAAACTAAAATTTTTAATGGAAAAACATAAATTGAGAGGGGCTCCACATCTAATGTGGATGTTTTTTTGAGAAGAAACATGGGTAATATGAAGAATGGACAAACTACCATAATTTGGGGCATAAATTGTATGAGTACAAGCAATGAATTCTCCTTAAGGGAGATGTTGGTTCTCATTTTTGTCATTAAAAAGACACCCAAACTTTTCTCATTTTGGTCATATTCATCTTCATTTTTCCCACTTGTACATATTTTGATAGCATTTTTCCCTAATAAATCCAAATAAAACCACCCAAATATATTTTTGCTATTTCAATTTAATTTTAATTTATTAGAAAATTAAAAAATTGAAAATTCATTTTTTAATCATTATTTACATGAGTGAAATTAATATGGCAAATCACCATTCGATGAAGTATGTTCTAAATATTTCCGAGCAAAAAAAAGACATTGGTTTTTATACTTGTTTTTACAACACGATAAAATGCCTCTTAGATCTAGAGAATCACACACTAGTAGGGGGGAAATTAGGTTTATTCCATAATACATGACTGGACATGTAAGTATTCTTCTCTTGGATTGATTTGGTTATCTATAGAGGAAAATCCACTCTATAGTTATTTCGTAGAGGAATCATAGCTTAGTTGGTTGCATTTTTTATTCGTATTAATAGCTAGAAGGAATAGAAACTAGGGATTATTCCTCTCTACATAAAACTAAGCTCTATATCAATATTTATTCTCATTATCTATCAGATTTGAGTTCCACCATTCACCAAGTGTTTTCTATGTGAAATCTAAGGTTTGGAGGGCCCCCAAACTATGGCATGCACACTATTTTTCATGTGTATATATAAATTTTGTTTTTCCTATTTATACCTTTTTGTTTTTTCATAGTGCCCATGTAGTTAGCCCCATTTCCATGAGTAATGAGTGCTAACATGGCATCCTCTCAAATTATGGTGGTCAAGCACTTTAGGTCAACTTTAGGGAGGCATAATTTTTTAATATGAGCTCCTATAGAGGAAATACTTACACCTTTGGAATGGAATCAATGTGTAAAGTATGGAATCTAGTTCATTCTAAGTTAAACACCTCATAAAGTGATCATTTAAGGCCTCAAATTTCCGCTCCTTAATTTTTTCACCCAAAATTATCCAAAATGTGATTGCCAGTAAAAATGACCTTGCAAGTTGTTTTCTCCAAAATTTCCACTCTGAAAGCATCGATATGGATGACAAATAATTTTTTTTCAAATCTAGATCACCTTTTCCACTTTTTTACTCACTACTTGGGAAACAACTTTATTAATTCCTATTCCATTTTGAATGTTGTCACCAAGGGATAAAAATACTTTCTATAAAGAGTGTAGTTAATGATGGCAACAAGGATCTCTAGCTTGTTGGGTTTCTCAATGAGATTATTGTGCATATATTTTTCAAATGCATCAATACCAATCCCTCTATAGGAGCATTAAATGGAAATATTTAATCAAAACCTATCCTCAACCAGTCTTTAAAGAATTGCTCAATTCCATGGTGGGTTGCAAATTTTTATCCAACCATAGCATAATTATAAAGACAAAAGAAATCCATACCCTAGAAAATGCACCAATTTGAACACCATTTTAGAACAATCAAATCTTAAAAAGTCATTTCAAGAGAAAAACACTTTTGCAGAGCCACAAAAACACATAATTTTCTATTTGTAGCCACCATTTTCTATTAAATTAATTGAAATATTATCCAATGACTTGCAAGAAATTCATACTAACTCCACCAAGATCAAAGGGTCCATTTTAATTTCCCATATGGTGACAAATATCTTGCAATATCACACGCTTTGAGCCAATTCCATCAACCATAGGATATGGGTATGAAATAGGGTTAATGAGACCTCTTGAATAGTAGGATATGACTACAATATTTGAGAAACTCTGCAAATTCATGGACTTAAAACACAAGCACTTAATGGAGCACCATTTAAGTAGAGGATCTAATAACAATATCATGGGACTATATTACTTTCACTTGCACAAAATTAATATGTATTATGTTAGTGAAGCCTTGGTGAAGAGAGCCACCAACATTTATAGAGGATTCTTGGTGAGTCTCAACACTTGCATCAGTAATTCACCAATATTGTAAGATCCATTGACCAAACATTCCCTTGATTTTCTAGTTAGATATGCCAAGTGAAAAGTCCAACTAGAGCCCACTACAAAGATGTATTTTATGTAGGGAAACCATGTCTTGAAGGGTGGAATGATAAGGATGACGATGAATACTGCTCATAATGAGGGTGTTGTTATCTTTTCAATGTCTGAAATTCCCTTATGGTTTGTAATGGCTACCAAATCCACTTGGGACTATAGAAATATTGACCCATATGTTCCCACTGATGACGACAAGAAATCCTACATCATGGATGAGTAAGGTATTTTCCCATAACTTCAATAGAATGTCTTAGATTTGATACTAAGTGGGATAGATAACACCATTAGGATTCTCTTCAACATTTTTGTCAAGAGAATACCATAGTTGAATGCTAAGGATTTCTAGCTCAAGGAAAAATATGAGTGAGGGAAAACTCAACAAATAAAATGTGCACATATAGGTTGCTAACAAGAATACAAAGGTTGTGCATATTTCTAGAGTGTTGAGAAAGAGGAGGACCACAAAATCCTTGGTTGAGAAAGGCCACACACCCTGGCTCTAATACCACTGTTAGAATATGTGAATATGCAAAATAGATTGGGGCCATGAAGTGCCATGGCAAGCCTTGGTCCCTCGTATTTTCAAGAAACACCATTCAAGGCCTCAAAATGGCCCTGCAAGTTTGGGACCCAAAAGACCCTAGAAAAATTTCCAAGAAGATAGAGAACCATTGAATCAATGTAAGATGTGGGTGGAAATTGATCAGTGGTTTGTAAACAAAACCCTACAAACAACTTACTATTGAGAGTGTATTGATTACATTTTAGCTCCGATTTTCATTTGTTTAGGGTCTAAGTTATGGATTTGTTTATTTGAGGGACTTTCTACCTCGAGATCATAGGAAATTCATTGATGATCATTCTCTTAAGTAGGTATTCTTTGGTTTCCCATCCAAACCCCTATTAGGTGTAAGAAAATTTTCCTTTTCTATTGCCTTGGGATTTGGGGATATGTTTTTCTTCAATGTCCATAGTTATCATATAATTGAAACTTGCAAGGAATTTTTTCATAATCTAAGTCCTCCTACCAAATTAAGACTTCATCTATTAGCATTACTTTATTTTAAAGTAGTCTCTTTATGTTCCAATTTACACAATCTTGTTCATATTATCTAATTTCCTTTATTGGTTAATGTGGTCATTCTGGTACTAATAAACTAGTGTATTTGTTATTATTTTGAAAGAGTAATAATCACAAAAATCTAAAAAAAAGGTAAACAAACCCATACCTATGATTTTAAAAACACTTCCACTCAAGGGCCAAAACAAAGGTGACCAAAAGATTCATTTGTGGACTATATTGTTGAAATTCCACAACCCCCATCCAAAAACATTGTATTTATCTACTATTGAGATAACATTTTTTTAAGATATAAAAGAATTGATAACTTGTTAGGATTACCTGTGCAAGACCTAGGTTCAAATTTGGTGGTTGCCATTATAAACCCTATGCTACTGCCAACAACCCATAAGCCAACACCTAATAACAAACTTATGACTTACCAAGAGCCAAGACTCCGCGAGGGTGGGGGAGACTATTGAGATAACATTACTAAAAACTAACTTTCCCAAGCAAGTTCATAGTCTTCTTTCAACTTCCATTTTTTCTTGAACCAATTTGTTAGGGTCGTCTCAGAAAGCCATATACCAATGAATATGCATATATGACCTAATATATCTTAGTTTTGTAATGTCATTTTCCACTATTGTCTAGTCAATCATGATGTTGGGTTGTTTTTCATTGTATACATGTGTATTTTTTTCCTTTTCTTTTACTTCGACGTCTCTTATGATCTCCTCTATCAAGAGACCAAGACTCATGGTTAAGATAATACCTTTTTAGTAATATAGAGGATGTATTTAACCACCCAATGTGGCAATCACTTTTATATCCAACTTTTCATCTAAAATGATTGTGTTTACATAATATTTTCCTTTGATTTAGTTCATAAATTCATTTAAGACTAGTCAAATAAGCACGGCACAGTGAGCATTCACCATATGATTTTTCTTGGCAATAGACATAAATTTATTTTACAATCTTTGTTATTTCTCATCATCTATCTTAGAATAATTTCCCAATTAGAGATGTTGACATATCCCTATTTTATATCTATATATATATATATATATATATATATATATATATATATATATATATATATATATATATATATATATATATAAAATCAAAATGATTAATCTTACCCTTTAGGAGACTACATTTACATCATGTCATATACTACCATGCAAATACCCATCCCGATGATTGCAGCGATTTGATAAAAATGTTCTACCTCCTCCTTTAAGTTGGAGTTAAATTCATGCTATGCGTTTATTTAAAGCTTGCATCATAAATACTGATGGATAGTATATTAATTTAAGTGTTCAATGCATTCAATGATATATATATATATATATATATATATATATATATATATATATATATATATATATATATATATATATATATATATATATATATATATATATATATATATATATATATATATAATCTTACCCTTTAGGAGACCACATTTACATCATGTCATATGCTACTATGGAAATACCCATCCCAATGATTGCAGTGATTTGATAAAAATGTTCTACCTCCTCCTTTAAGTTGGATTTCAATTCATGTTATGTGTTTATTTTAAAACTTGCATCACAAACACTGATGGATAGTATATTAATTTAAGTGTTCAATGCATTCAATGATATATATATATATATATATATATATATATATATATATATATATATATATATATATATATATAGGTTGTAGAAAACCAACGTTGGAACCATAAAAAAAATAGGTAAAGTTTACCGTGATAGGGTTTGTATGCCATAATAGGTCACAAAAAAGAAAGTTTTGACATTTTTATGTCTGTGATCATAATTTGTAATATATACGCAAAAATAAAGGACTATTTTATATAGATATCATGTTCATTGAAAAGATCAAACAAGATGGAGCTGAAATAGCAAAGTGATTAGAAAACACCATTAAACATCAATGAAGGATTGGTGCTAGAAGTTCTATATTGCCCCATCTGAATGTTCAGTGACCATATATATTTAGTTGTTTCAATTTTTAAAATTTTTGGAATTATGATTTTGTACTTCATTAATTATATTTTTAATTCCATTATTAAAATTAAAAAATTATTAAAAAATGAATAATATAATATCACATCAACAAAATGTTAGAAATTGTAGCAAGAAAGGCTCAATTTGACTTGTGCCTTAGTCAAATTGAGTAATTCAATTTTCCACATTAGCAAGATGAATTGGATTGCAGTTAGCTTGAGTGACATGGCCCTGTCACTTAATTAAGTTAGTACATTCGAGTTATAGGCCAGCAGTAGAGTTGTCAATGTAGTGATTAATTAAGTCAATAAATTCGAGTTATAGGCTAGAAATAGAGTTGTGCATGTAGTGATTGCTAAAATTTAGCAATATAGTTTAGTTATTTTCAGTTGAACTCAGTTAAATGAGCTCTAGCCATTAATTGAGTCTATTGAAGGCCAACTGAGTAGTAGAACTATTGTTAACTCACTAATCTCTTAGTTAAATCAATCAATCAACTAAAAATAGCCCATACATGCATTGATATTGAATTATCTAGCTGGAGTGGAGGAAAAAGCACATTGTAATTATCAATTTTATACTAGTTGAGTGTATAGGCTTGGAAATTAAGCAGTTGATCAATTCCTTGTTATTTGTACAAGGAAATAGGGAATTCCCATATTATTTAGGAGCTCAATTTCTCCTAAATTGTGCAAAGAAATAGGAGGAAGCTAGAGGCTTGAATTGGCTAAGTGTTGGCTAGAGCAAGACAGTTAGCAGGAGAATAAGTTTAAAGTGTAGAGTGTGCTTCAGAGTTGAAGCAAGACATTGTAATAGTTTTTCATTCTCATCTAATTAATGAAAATAAATGGAGGGGTTTTTCCTAGTTGGGTTCCCCTGTAAAATCATTGTGTTCCTTGATTTTTTTTGGTTGTGTGTCATTGCATGTGTTTCTATCCTATGATTTTCTATTCCATAGGTTGTAGAATAAATTTGTATCTCTTGTATTCAGTTTGAATTCACTAGTAGTAGCAAATATCTTGCCATTTATACATGGTATCAAAGCTTGAAAACACAATAGAAACCAATTAATAGATCTTCTCCTTCAGAGATTTCAATTTGTAGATTCAGTGAAGCAGGTTTTCTTTCATGTGGGAAAATGTCTTTCAACGGACTGAGATTGGAGTATGCCCTTGAAGTAACCTCGAATCCATAGTGTGGAAGTATAGGATGGAAGTTGTACTCGATGATAATTGAGTGTTGGACTACACCAAAACTAACATTCCAAAACCAACAACATCAAATGCAGAGCAATTATCCCAGTGGAAGAAGGATACTACGAAAGTAAAGAGGATCATCCTGGATGGTGCGAGAGACCACATAATATCGAATTTACATGGAAAATAAAATCCATTTTCTATGTGGAAGACCCTCACTGAACTATTCAGAAATAGTATTGATTCCAGGAAATTGGAATTGAAGGAAAAGCTTAGAAACATCTGCATGTAGAAGAATGAAACCATTCCATAATACCTCTCCAAATTCACTCAAGTTTGATATGAACTTGAAGGTGTAGGAGAATATGTACCATATTTTGAGCTAGTGATCCTAGCTCTCTTAGGCCTTCTAAAATATTTCCACGGCTACTAGGACTCTGTAAATGGAAGGGACAAATTTCCAAATTGGGAGAGACTTTGGTCTGATTTTTTGCAGGAAGAAATTTGAAGGAACACCAAAGATGGAGTAACATCTAAATTTGAGGAGGAAAAAAAATTTTCCTTGGCGGGTAAGGGAAAGAAGGCCCAAAGCAAGTTTGAGTCCAGCCAGAAAAATGGAAAGAAGAAGGACCTCAGCAAGATAAAATGTTTTAATTGCCATGAATATGGACACTATGCAACCAAGTATCTGCACAAGAAATACAACAAGAAAAAGGAGTAGGAGGTGAAGCCCTCACCTCACAATTTGAATTAGACTTCACCCTGATTGCATGCATGACAAGCACAATAGTGGGGAGTGTGGTACCTATATTCTAGTGCCTCGTTCCATATGACATGATGCAAAGATTTCTTTAGTAGCCTAGAGGATAAGGATCTCCAGATGCACATAGAACTTGGATATGATGGGAGGTATAGTACCAAAGGAATTGGTATAGTCAACTTTAATAGGGATTCAAGCTCCAATCTTCATCTGAAAGATGCCATCTATGTACCTAGGCTGAAGAAGAATTTGATTTTTGTAGTTGTATTGGAGGACAAAGGTTATGATACTGTGTTTAGTAAGGGAAAATCTTTTCTGAAGCATGTTGCCATGGGGAAAGCAAAACAGATCAAACCTAGAGTGAAAAATATCTACAAACTTAAGGTGGATGCTTGCACTACACCAACTAGCAATACAAAAGTTGTGCAGAGTCAAGATGTTGGAGAACTCTAGCACAGGCGCATGGGACACTTACACCATGGGGCCTTAAAAATCATGCAACAGATTACCACTGGTCTCTTGAAATGCACCCTTGACCAACATGATGTTTGCAAGGGATGCACATTGGGGAAATATGTCAAATCCACCTTCCAGGGCCGAGATAGCAGAGCTGGAGAAATATTGGAGCGAGTCCACTTTGATGTATGTGGACCATTTTCTAAAACATCTACAACAAAACATAAGTGTTATGTGATTTTTGTTGATGACTTTTCTCAAAAATACTAGATCTTCTTCATGAGTAAAAAGGATGAAGTTTTTTCAAAATTTGTTGAATTTAAAGCATTGGTTGAAAAGGAGGTTGGTTAGAAATTAAAAGCCCTGAGAAGAAATAATGGAGGATAATTTGTATATAACACCTTCAAGGAATTTTTTGCCAAAGAGGGTATTAGAAGAGAACTGATAGCACCTCATAACCCACAACAAAATGGGGTGGTTAAAAAGAAAAAAAGAAGCATAGTATGAGCCGTTGTAGCAATATATGGTTTTGGTAAGCTAGCATTTTAACATACAAAAAAAATTGAGAAAATGTTAAGTGAGGATATGGACAAAAATAATAAAGAGACAAAAAAATGTTAGGGATATTTTGATGAATAAGTCCATATCAAATAAAATGTTAGAATAAATGCCCTAAAAAAGGAAGGCAAAAATAAAATGTTAAATTAGAAAGAAAAGAAAAAATAATAAATTATGAAAGTGTTGCAAATCCAAATGCCACTACTCTTAGTCAATTTTATTTTTGAAAATAAAAAGTTGTGTGTAGATTGTTTAAATGCCACACTAGTTCATGCAATCCAATTGTATAGTTTAATCATGATTGGATTAGATTTAAATTGTTTGTTGATAGGTAGCAAATAAAATTGGCTCAATAGTTTAATCTGAGCCAATGGAAGAAATAAGGGATAGAAGTAGATTAATCATTAAAAGGAAAATGTTGAGTTGCTAGTCTAAATACACTCAAGTGACTAAGATTGTAAAAAATGTTAGGAAAGTTAAGGGTAGGTAGAGAAATGAAATGCAATTGGAGCACGAAAGGATTTTTAGCCTAAGTTATAACATTGGATACATGCGCATATGATGATTGGTTTTAATTAACCACAAATTACCCATATCAATGTTATTTTGTAAATGTTTACACTTTATCCATTCATTCATTGCGACATCCCACATACGTCACATCCATCATAGCTTTCGACCCCAACATCACTTTCCGCCTCATGTCATTAAACCTCATTCATTTTCTTCCTCATCCCACACATTCCCCTAATATCTGACGACCTACATCGCTTCTCGGCCCTCCTTTGCCATCCCAACGTTATCGGCGGGGGGGTGTGGGGTCCGAAGTCAACAGTTTTGGAAATCGTCCTCTGAAACTGCCAACCCTCACTCCTAGTCTTTCGAGACTTAAAATCCCAAATCAATTACCACCCGAACTTACTCCCAAACGCAGTTTTTTATCCATTTGCTTACCGTCGCTCCTACATCATCGTCCACCTCTGCTCCCACACCACTTCCTCTGTCCAATCAGCCTTCATCTATATGTCCGTTATCCATTTAATTCCCCACTCCCGCAAATAAATACTCCATAGACCCATTTATCACTCCCGATGAAGAATTAATGAGGATTTAGTTATTGATTAAACAACCCCGCTCCATTTTATTCATTATAGGCCTCGTTCTTTCATAAAAATCGTTACACAGAGCATTCATGTAACTCAATTGATCACTGGAGAACTCATGCTTACAGTTCAAACGATAATTCACCATTCAAGCAATTATTTTGTCATATTTACAAGCAAGCCAACATCCAAGTCCATTTAATATGTTTTCGGTTAGACTGTTATTCTATCATCACTATGTTTCAGCCCAATTCTTCCAATTTATGTCTCTTTATCTTGCAATTCAATTAACAGAATGCCTCCTAAGGGGAAATAAGTTGTAGAAACCCGAAATCCTCTCATTCATCCACAAGTTGACTTCCATCACACTCCCTTAGTTGACAGAGACTGTAAAATCAATGAGTCTTTGTTTGAAATCTATTGTTGGATGGAGGATCAATTAGTTGATCAAACAAATGAAATAGGACTTTGCAACTCCCACCTTCCTCATTACATCTTCCCTCAGATGCACAGAGCACCTGAATTTGTCAGGAAATTTCATGAATCCTATGACCCCAATGAAAGATCTATCATGTCACCTATAGGAGAAATCCTATGTTCAATCAATGCTCAGTCCATTGAACATATAGTGCAGGCCCCTACTATTGTGCCAACCCATCCTTTTTCTCATGAGAGTTTAACAAAAGCCTATCAAAAGATAGATTTCACTAAAAGAGCTCAAACTCTAGAAATTTTCCTAGATTTATATAGCCCTCTGCCTAAAAGAAACCTTCCCTATGATTCATCTATATTCCCAGACAGAACCAAGCAAATTACCACCATTCTTTCTTATCTTCTTGGTTACTATTTTGATCAATATGTAAATGAAGCCATCATTGGCTTCTTGTCTATCTTTTCTGTTGGTTCCAAACCCACTATTTTTTATGACTTTAGCCAATTTCTAGCTGAGACCATTCATGAACAATTTGTCTAGTTCAATATTGAAGAGGTATTCAAGTATGCTTCAATACTTGTATATATTTTTATCTATTTTCAGGGAGACAAGTTTCCATTCACTTTGCAGAAGCTAGATAAAGATGGAAACCAACAATCAGTTATCTTTTGGACTTCTATGGTAATGAAGGAGAAGGAAGAATTTTCATATAAACAATTCATAGAATTGTTTGTTCATCCAACCATTAATCTTATGAGCAACTCTCCAGTACCAAGAATAAGTGATTAAATTTTGAAAGTGTTGTAGCTGGTTGACCAAGACATAACAGGAGATTGATATCTTTACCAAAATTATACAGAGATCAGAGTCTATGTCTGTGAGCTTCCACCCTAAAAGCTTCCTAAGTACCTCCCTATCAGAATTTTTGTATTACAATATATTAGATAGAGGCTAAATATAGATGAAGTACATTTTGTGGCTGCAAAAAAAAAAAAAAATCACAATTTAAGCTAAAGGCTCAGGTTGGTCCATTCATCAGTAATACTAGAGAAGCAGGAGAAGAAGAAGACAGATTATTGAAAGAGATGAAATTTGACCTCAACTTCACTTGGTCTTATGACCCAATGGGAATAATTTTATATACTCATAGTTGAAAATAAGTTTACTCCATATCATCACACAGCCAGGCCTAAAATTGAGCAATACAAAAATCAGTTAGAATGGAAGGAGAACACCCTTCAAGAAGTAGAAGAATAGGCAGTTTCTACTTCAAATTTACAAACTCCACTTGCACAGGAAAAGACAGCCAAACGAGGAAGGGAAGAACAATCATCCCCTACAACTGAAGCATCAAGTCAAGGTTTTTGAATTGTACATAGAAAGAAGAGACCTATGCTCTCTTTGAAGGTCAGTGCAACTGTTGAGTCACATAAAACAACATTTGATGGACTTCGAGAAACATCTCTTTTCACACAGTCTGTTGGATAGACTATTCAGTCTCCGACTCATTCCACCACATTCTATGAACAACAGGTGATTCAGAACTGTGAAGGCAGTCAAAAGGATAAAGAAGATGACATTTTTCAGGTTTCAATGAAATTAAGAATAAGAATGAGGAGTTGAAATTAAACACTTATACTCAATTCTGGAAACATTCTTCCAGTTCTCAAGCCATACTTCTTTTAGCCTTTGACTCTGAGAAAGGTAAAATGCAGATGGCTTTCTTACAAGTGCAAATTCCATAGCCCAGGACTGCTGCACATTACCAAAAGCAAACATCCTTTGAATTTGATGTTAAAGATGTACATCCAATTGACCAAATTAAGATGCACAAACAAACTGGCCAAATGATTGCTTCTATTTTAACTAACATTGCCATGAGTTTGTCAAAAATGCAGGTTACCTTGGCTAATACACAATCACATCTTAAGCTTGAGAAAGTTTCCTCATTGGAAAAAGACACCAAGATCAAAGCTTTAGAAGGTCTGGTGTTGAAGATGGGATATGATCCCTCTGATATAAATGTTGTAGAAGACATTTTCAAGAAGAAAAACACTGAGATTTCAGCATTAAGGAAGCAGCTAAAATTTCCAGCTTCAGAGGACCCAATGACTAAAGAGATTGAAGAAAATGAGACTCATAAATCTGACATGATGAAGCTTATCATGGAACAAAATCTGAAAATAAAACAGATGGAAGAGAAAATGGAGAAACTTGTCAAAGAGAAAGAGGAAGTTGTTAAAAATACCAATATTCCAATGGATGTAGTTCCTCTTACAGCAGTCTCTATAACTACAGTTTCTGCCTCAGGCACAGCAACAACTACAGGAACAGCAGCAGGAGCTGAACAACTTGCTGAAACTATTTAGAATCTGTTTATTTAGACAAAGGAAATGAAGAAATTGTAGGATGAAGTGAATAAATTACAACACATGAAATCAGTTGCAAACAACTCACATGCAGCTGAGTTGTAGAGGGAAAAAAGTCAAATTGAGGTATCGCAGAAAGAAATCAAAGAATCTTACCTTGGAAATAAATTGGGTTTGGATAAGGAGATTTTATGGGAAGATATTACTAAATCAATCAAAGATATCTGGCCTTATATCAAGATAATCTTTGATCAAAATGACTTGTTGGAGAAAGCTCAAGAAGCTATTGAAACCATCTCCAAGGAACTTGAGGACATGCCAGAAGTTGCCACTGAAATAATCAATTTTCTGAATTCTAAAGACAGCTGTGAGCTTGAATAATTAGATACTAATGACAAGAAATCAACCATACTAGAAGTGAAGAATATTATTACAAAGAAAAATCTCATTCTTTAGTTGGATGTAAAATGCAACAGTGTTAATGTCATAGTTCAACATTTTTTCAGTAGGTTGGAACCCTTGACCAACAAGGGTTTGCCCTCTATGCTGGTCATAAATGATAAATTTAATTCCCATTGAAGACTATGTCCAAAAACTTACAGAGGTCAAAACTAGTGCAACTACAGTTTCAAACATAAGAGGTGCAGCAACACCAAGGGTTGTTCTGAATGCACTCAGAGATACCTTTTTCATCCTAAATGAAATCAGACATATATTTTTAGTGAAACCCACTTTTACTAAATATATAGAAATGGATGAGGTTTATTGAAGGGTAACTAAGTTATCTATCCCGGATAAGAAAAGATGGGAACAGTTAACTGATTTAATTGACTGAAAGGAGGATCAAACAACATTCAGCATTTCGAGGGATAGTCATTAATAGCTCAGCAACATTCAACATTTCCAAGAATAGTTATCAACAGTTCAACACCAAAATAGTGACAGATCGACCATCAATTCATATTCCTAATTTTTTATTAATCTATTTTTGTAAAATTGTTTAAGATATTTTCTTAGCTCTAAGATTGTATAAATAACTCCCTTTAACCAGCTATTAAGGGTTGCACCATTGAAGGAACATTTGTAAGCACTAAATGTACTCATATTTTTCTAAATCATTAATAGCAAAGCAAAGGATTTTGAATTTTGATTCATTACAGTTTCGTATTCCTTGTAAGTTTTCTAGTTTTCATTCATTGTGTTTTCTTCATATTCTTAAGTTTTACAAAGATAACCAGATAGGAGTAGTTGAGTCTCAATTTACTCTTATAAGCTTTCTGAAGTGATCATCTTTAAAGAGAATGAATTATAAAAACTGTTTGTTTAAGTAATTCCCTCTAAATCATAAAATCATCAGTATCTTTGTAATCTTAGGCATATTTTGTCAAACATTCCGAACATCGTTTGAAGGTTTTCTTACTTATGATTATTTAATTTTCTATTTGAAAACTGTAATAGTCATATCATATTTTTGTTTCTACTCATCACCAGATAAGCTTAATCACTGTGTGGATTTTAATAGTTGTCCTTTGTTTAATATTAGTATATTTCAAGAAAGTTACACATCATTGTTTTAAATCTATTTCATACATTGGTCCTCCAAAAATTTTAAAAAAAACCCTCAAAACAAATATCTTAGATGCCCTGGCATGATAGCTAACCATTATCATCTCAAAGATACAACATAAATGTGGCGTCATTTCTGGGGAATCGAATTTGATTAGTTTTCCTGGGTCAATGATATAAATCCTATTCCTTTAAAGGTGACTAAAGGTCTAGATAGGTCAAAATCCTTCACCTATTGACTCCACTGTATCAAACTGGCACCTTTTAAGCACACTAGATCCCATTCTGAATCTGACACAGTTAGTCCTCTATCAGATCCAGAAAAACTTGTCAGAAAGGCCAGTTCCAAAAGAAGACATCAACCATCTTCTTCTACTTCAGCCTTGCAGTCTGAAGATATATTACAACTTGATCCCTATAGTAACATTCCATCCAATCCAGATTGGACTCATTTATCACCTAGGGTTGCTGAACTTTTAGATAAGGGAGTTGATTTCAAATCAGCTTTCCTTATTCATTCACTTGAATCTCATCCAGAACCCCCACTTCCACCAAGATCACCTAAATCTGAGTCTGACCTGGGTGTTCATTTACCTGAATACAAACCTACAAACTTCATATCCCCCACTACTTATTCATTCCCTTCCACTTCTAAACACCCTGAATCTTCTCCTTCTAAACAACCTGAAGGGACCTTTTCTATATATTCAAATCCACTCTTTGAAACAAAAGAGGATATTCATTCTCAGGTCCACAAGTTAGTCATTAAGACTCCTTTAAGATCTTTCAGGATGTCTCCTCCTTCTTTATCCCCTCCTTATTCACCTCCACATAGTCATTCACCCTCTCTATCACCATCATCATCATCTTCTTCTTCTTCTATACAAACACCTCATACACCACCTTCTACTATGGCATTCCAATCCATTGTATAGGCAAGATATGCAGCTTTAGTTTTACCTCCAAACCTTGATTCTTTCCCTCCCAGATATTTAAAGCACCTTCTTAGGTATGATGGAGAAACTGGTCCCTCAGCTAAAGACCATCTTCAAGAATTTCTAGACTTTGCAGATAACATGAACATAGAACAAGAAAATGTTTACATGAGGTTGTTTGTTCGGTCTCTTGAGGGAAACGTGAGAACTTGGTTTAGGCAGTTACCTCCAAATTCCATTAGAAATTGGGAAGAGCTAACAAATATATTCAAAAATAAATGGGAAGTGAATAAACATGCTCTTTACTTTTTTACTGAGTTTGAAGAACCTAAAAAAACTTTGGTGAACCTGTCTTTGATTTTATCAAAAGGTTCAACAAACTTTATCATAAGATGCCCCTTGATTGTAAACCCCCTGTAGCAGCAACCAAATCTACGTTCTCAAAAGCCTTTAAAGATGATTTTGCTGTAATTTTAAGAGAAATAACTTCAAGAACTCTTGAAGACATGCAAATTAATGCTATAGAGGTGGAAGCGAATAGGGTTGCCTCAGCCACTTTAAAAGCTAAAGAGGAAAAGGCCCAAATAAAACTTAAATCTAGTCAATATGCCTCTATTTCCTCTAAAACTAAAACTGAAGATTCTAAAATAGATGAGATAACTTCACTTCTTAGAAATCTATCTAATAGAATTTCCAAGATTGAGACTCAACCTAGAACAGTTCAACAAATAGTCACTCGGCCTCAAAATCAAAATCAAGGTCAATACAAAAGAAATCCACCATTACAAATTCTTCAAAGGCCTAGTAATGACAGTAGGTTCCAATTCATTCACTGATAGATGATCAACAGCTTGGTGACAATACTATGACTATCACTGTCACTGAAGACATTAACAATATGGATACCTCTTCTGGTCAGACTGCTATTATTCCTCTCTCTCAACAAAAGCAGGTTCAAGAAGACCAAGACTCCTCACGGTCTTCCAAATACCATGCTTTCTCTGAATTCCTAATTGCAGAGCTGAAAAAAAGATATGATCTTAGACCTAGACCTAGCCCTGGAAGACCTCCCAAGGAACCTCAAACAATTGAACCTCATACCAAAGCTATTGAAACTCAAACAACTATTATTCGACCATTAAATCAGTCAACTGATACAGCTCCAATTGAAAAATTATCTTAACTGCATTTAATGTTGAAAAGGAGTTAGAAAGAGTTAAAATTCATATACCACTTTCAGAACTTTCTAAAAACCCTAGATATAAAAATCAAGTCTCCAAATGGATACAGAACACCTTGGTTGATGCTGAAAGTGATGTTATTAGTCTTCAAGATGAAAAACCAGAAGTTGTCTTTGGTCCTAGCTTAGATATGATAGACGAAATAGTACCCCCTTTTTGTGTAACTCTAAAGACAAATGGTTCCATGCTATACAACTGTATGCTTGATTCTAGAGCATCACATAATCTCATGCCAAAAAATATCATGGATCGTTTAAATCTTGACATAACTAGATCTTATCATGATTTTTACACCTTTGATTCCAAAAGGGTGACTTTTTAGGACTGATTAAGGATTTAGTAGTCACTCTTGCCCAAATCCCAATAAAAAGTGCAGTGTTAGATATAGTTCACAAATAACCCTCCCAAATTTGGAATGCTCCTTTCAAGGTATTGTTGTGCCAAATTAGGGGAAACTCTTCAAATGGACATGTCTTATGCCACTATTCCAGTTTACAGGGGAGAACAACTTAGGTTGTATAGAGAGGTAATATTTGTGCACACTATGTGCAAAACAGATCAACCAAGAAACCATCCCATTTATGCAATTGATCAATATTTTGGCTATTTTCAACTCTCTTCAAACCAAACACATGACTCTAAAGTAAAAAATTGAAGATATAATTGAAAACCCTATACCAAAACAATATGATGTATGGAAGTTATTCTTTGATGGTTCTTGTACAAAATATGGAGCAGGAGCTAGGGTGGTAATAATCTCACCAGAAAAGGAAAACATTACACAATCATGTCAACTTGATTTTGAAGTTACAAATAATGTAGTAGAATATGAGGCTTTCCTTATAGGACTACAGTTAGCCAAAAGTTTAAACGTACAAAATCTGAGTGTTTTCACTAACTCAGAGCTCATTGTTAAACAAATTAGGAATCTTTGCCAAACAAAACAACATAGGCTTAGATCATATTGAAATGAGGTTTGGGACTTAGTTGAAAATTTATTTAATGCTTTTAATTTGACTTATATCCCAAGGGATGAGAATATTCATGCAGATTCCTTAGTTGTCTCTGCTATTTCATTTAAAATTATTGATCAAACTGATGTACTCTATCAAATACAAGTCAAATACAGGCCATCCATTGCAGAAAATCTAAAATACTGGTAGATATTTGAAGATGATCAATAGCTAAAATATTTTCTGCAAGTTGTAGATGAAATTGATGAAGATAGAATAGAAACAAATGAAAATGATAGTTCAAATTTCAATTCAAAAATTGTTAATCATGACATCATACAATTGTCTAACAATTTTATTCCCAAAGGTCTCATTCCTTTAGAGAAATTATTTGATCAAAATGATGTCCTCAGAAACCCACAGTCAATTTCTCCACAAGATGACATAGAGGAAGTAAATATTAGAACAAATGATGAGATTAAGAGCATCAAAATATATGCATCCTAGATCCCCAAATCAAAACTCAATACCTTAAGTTACTTGAAAAATATAAGGATGTTTTTCCTAGTCATATGCCAATCTAAAGACTTATGATACATCACTGATATAGCATAAGATTCCTTTAAAACTAGAAGCTAAGCCTTATCAACAGAAACTTAGGAGGATTAATCCAGTTCTTCTACCAACTATAGAAAATGAAATTAAGAAAATGCTAGATGCCCATATTATTGTGCCTCTTAGATACTCTAATTGGGTTGCCAATTTAGTTCCTGTTAGAAAGAAGGATGGGGAAATCAGACTTTGTGTGGACTTCAGGGATTTGAATAAAGCATCATTAAAAGATAACTACCCTTTACCCAAAATGGATCAGTTACTTCAGATGGTTTCAGGAGCACAAAGACTTTCCATGGTTTATGGCTTTTCATGTTACAATCAGATAAATTTTGATCTAGCAGATAAATAGAAGACAACTTTTACTACACCTTGGGTACATTTATGTATTATATAATTCCCCTTATTTATGTAATAGGGTCGAGTCATAGTTATAGTTAGTTAAAGAGTCAATAAAGCCCATATTAATAATTGTAAGTGGTTGACCCGCATTTAAAGAAAGGGACCACAGTTAGTTGCAAACGGGCCATGGTATTAGATAGATGGTATTAAGAGAACCATGGTACTGACCCATGGTATTGCATGTATGAATCCTATATAAAGGATAGAGACTCCCCATTGAGGAGCGTTGTGTCTTATTTTGTAATCGAGCTCTTCTCTGTTGGAGGTTGCCCCTGTAGGTTTTAACCCCATACAAAAATTACCTGCATACGAATTCTAAAACACATAAAATAAATAATGCGAGAGCGGAACACATAAAACACATATACACAGAGATTTTCCCCTGGATCCCAAAACCGGGACTACCAACTTGATTTTTCATTATGTTCCTTTCAATGTTATAATACATATTTATACATGCCGAAGCATCCAATACCATGGACCGAAAACCATCGCGTCCAATACCATGGACCGAAAATCATCGTGTCCAAAAAACATGTGCGAAAATCATGCACAAAACCATAGGTGGGTCAGCCCAACCTAACATAGGGTCCAAAACCAAAATTTTCCGGGGCACTGCCCGGGACCCCATAAAGTGGGGTTACGGGTGCCCCTCAAACCCCCTGTTAACTACGTGGAAATAATATAACACAACCCAACATTATCCCACTTGTTGTTTTCTTTCCACAGGGGGGCACAAGAGAGCTTAGTCATTTTTCCAGCCCTGATATGCCCATTGTCTCTCTACACCAAGAGAACTTCTCAAAGCTCACAGATTTTGTCAATGCATCTGCAGTATTCTTCAAAGTGTCCACCTTTACCAGCAACAACTTTTTGTCTTCTATCATATTCCTCACAAAGTGATACTGAACATCAATGTGCTTTGTCTTTGAATGATATGCAGGGTTCTTTGCCAAGAAAATTGCACTTTGGCTGTCACAGTCTATCCTTATAGCTTCCTGTACTAACCCCATACTTGAACGCAATCTCTACAACCAAACTGCTTCCTTGCTTGCATGAGTGGCTGCCATGTATTATGCCTCTATAGTTGATAGTGCCACTACAGATTGTTTCTTACTCATCCAACTGACTACACCTCCAAATAGGTTAAACACATACCCACTTGTAGATCTTCTCTGATCCAAATCTCTAGCCCAGTCTACATCAACAAAGCCATGAATATCCAACACTCTTTCCAATCCTGGTCTTCCTTGTTAGCATAAACCATAATCACTAGTGCCACGCAAATACCTAAAAACTCGCTTCACTGTTGTCCAGTGTTCCTTCCCTAGTTTTG
Organism: Pinus tabuliformis; assembly: GCA_031772625.1. Classification (NCBI taxonomy): domain Eukaryota; kingdom Viridiplantae; phylum Streptophyta; class Pinopsida; order Pinales; family Pinaceae; genus Pinus; species Pinus tabuliformis. The sequence goes on from CM062816.1 coordinate 1,524,317,241, forward strand.
ACATAAACCTGCTCAATACTCCCACTACATGTGCAATGTCTGGTCTAGTAAAGACCATTGCATACATCAGGCTACCGACTGCACTTGCATATGGAACACGGGACATGTCCTCTTCCTCTTCTTGTGTCTTGGGACACTATTCAGCAGATAACCTCACACCTATAGGAATAGGAACCTTCACTGGTTTACTATCCTGCATATTAAACTTCTGCAATATTGTCTCGACATACTTCCTTTGGTTTAACCAGAGCTTCCTCTTTACCCGATCTCTTTTAATTTCCATGCCCAAAATATAGTTTGCAGCACCAAGATCTTTCATGTCGAATTTGTAGGACAATTGGGTCTTCAAATCCTGGATAACTTCTTTGTCATTTCCAACCAACAACATATCATCCACATACAAGGCCAGATAAATAACACGGTCACCAATTAATTTAAAATACACACAGTGATCTGCTTTTCTTCTGGTGAAGCCAAGTCCCTGTATAAATGTATCAAATTTTTGATACCACATCCTTGGTGACTAGTTTAACCCATGTAGAGACTTCTTTAACTTACATACCAGTTCTTTCTTACCCTTCACCGCAAAGCCTTTAGGTTTCTTCATGTAGATATCCTCTTCCAGATCCCCATGAAGAAATGTTGTCTTCACATCCATCTGTTCTACCTCAAAATCAAAGGCAGCAGCAACAGATAAAAGTAATCTAATAGAAGTTACCTTGGAAACAGGAGAAAAAATATCACCAAAATCAATTCTCGGCACCTGTGAATAACCTTTTACTACCAACTGAGCTTTGTATTCCTCCACTTTTCCTTCTGCATTTGTCTTCTTCTTGAACACCCATTTTCTTCCAACGGGTTTCCTTCCAGCCGGCAACTCCACCAGATCCCAAGCCTCATTTTTTTGCAAAGATTCCATTTCATCAACCATGGCCTCTTTCCAGAGTTTTCCATCCTCTGAATCCACTGCTTCCTTCACAGTTCTGAGATCATCATCAGTAACAGACAAAGCAAAATTTAAACAGAAAGCAGATGGACTATACCTTTCTGGCTGCCTTCTTTCTCGAACTAATCTTCTCATGGCCGGAGTTTGTGGCTCTTAATCTTTTGATTCCTCCTCTGTTGTAGAGTCTGATTCTTCCTCCTTTAGCTCAAACTCTATCTTCTCAGGTTCCTTTGGTTGGACTTCATGTTTAATAACATCTTTCACCTATTTGAACACCACATCTCGTTTGTACATAACCTTCCTTGTTACTGGGTTCCAAAGCTTATAACCCTTTAAACCATCCTTATACCCAATAAAGATGCACTTTTTAGATTTACTATCCAACTTTGTTCTTTTCTCCTTTGGAACATGTACATATGCATCACATCCAAATACCCTCAGATGTGAAAGAGAGGGTTTCTTACCAGTCCATACCTCTTGTGGAGTCTTATCCTCCAACGTTGATGAAGGTGACCTGTTGACCAAGTAACATGCAGTATCCACTACCTCTGCCCAGAATTCCTATCCTAACCCGGCACCACTGAGCATGCTTCTTGCCCTTTCCATCAACGTCTTGTTCATTCTTTCTGCAAATCCATTTTGCTGAGGTGTATATGGAGTAGTCTTCTGTCGTGCTATACCACACTTCTTGCAGAATTCTTCAAATTCCTTACTACAAAACTCTCCACCATTATCTGTCCTCAGCACCTTTATCTTCTTCTTTGTCTGGTTTTCCACTAGAGCCTTAAATTCTTTAAACCTATCGAAGACTTTAGATTTCTTCTTAAGGAAATATATCCATGTATTCCTTGAGAAGTCATCTATAAATGATACATAGTACACAGAATTACCCAGTGATGGAACCTTCATAGGTCCAAACACATCACTGTGCACAAGCTCTAATATATGTTTCGCCCTCTTACCACCTGAGGGGAAACTCACCCGATTCTTCTTCCCGTATACACAATTTTCACAGAAATCAAAATCCAGAGAGCTATTACTCATACCTTTACCATGAAGTATTCAAAGGCCCTTCTCTCCAATGTTTCCAAGCCTTTGATGCCACATCATGGTCTTTTCTCCAAAGACCACTAGATTTTCTACTCCACTTTCAGGAAGCATGGAACTGTTGCACCCATCAACAACAGTGCTACCTTGTAGCTTGTACAGAGTTCCAATATGAACTCCCTGCATCAATACCACTGCTCCACTAACCATCTTGCAAGTATCCTTCTCGAACACTGTTTTTACACCTGCATCATCCAGCTTACTAACAGAAATCAGATTTCTAGCTAATGCAGGAATATGCAGAACACCCAGAAGTGTTCTAACCCTTCCACCTTGGAGCTTCAACTTTACTTTTCCACGACCAATGATTCTAGCCTTCCTGTCATCCCCCAAGAATACATCACCACCATCATATTTCTCATACTCACAGAACCACTCTCTATGGGGAGTGAAGTGAAAGGATGCACCTGAGTCAATCAACCGTGCCTCATGATCTACATGTGTACTTGAAGAAGCCAAGTACACATCCCCACCTTCATTTGAGGTGGTTTTCGCCTCTACAGAAGGAGCCTCATCAGATCCCTTTCCTTTTTCATGAGCTTTAGATTTACATTCCCTTTTGAAGTGGCCTTCCTTTCTGCATTTCCAGCACACCACCTTTACAGGTTTTCCTGGAGATTTAGATCTCCCTCTAGATTTAGATCTCCCACTCGATGACTTATTTTTGTTTCTGTTCTGGGACCGTCCTCGTATAGACAAGGCATCACCATTTTGGCTCTCCATATTTTTCCGTCTCATCTCCTCCGTTAGCAAGGCTGAGACTATTTCATCAAACTGCAAGGCATTTGCATTGCTAAATATTGCAATAACCAGACTATCCCACGAATCTAGTAGAGAACACAAAAAACTGATGCACTTATCTTCATCTGAAATTTTAATATCAACAAATGCTAACTAACTTTCCACAGTATTAAATGTGTTCAAATGCTCTGTCACCGAGTCTCCATCTTTCATCCTTGGGTTATACAACTTTTTCCACAGGAACAGTTTATTCACCAGAGACTTAGATTGGTACAAAGTCCCTAACTTGTCCCCCAAAGCCTTTGTTGTAGCTTGCCCTGATACATTCAACAGTACTGAATCTGAGACACACAATCATATTGTGCTCTTTGCCTTCTGATCCAACTTCTTCCATTCTTCATCGAACACTCTCGTTGGTTTAGTACCCGGATCTACCGTGATCCACTGATCTTTATCCACCAACAGATCCTCCATCTTGAGTTTCCATAACTCAAAACTCTGACCATTAAATTTCTTATTCTCTATCTTTCCACTGCTCTCCATCTTCTTTCACCACTAGAATCGATCTCGCAGATCTCCCACTGAACAGGGTCTACCACGGGCCCGAGCGAAACCCCTCAGCAACAAAGGCGTCCCCTTGAATCCAAATCTGCTCTCATACCAAATGTAGGTTTTGACCCTGTATAGAAATTACCTGCATATGAATTATAAAACACAGAAAATAAATAATGCGAGAGCAGAACACATAAAACACATATACACAGAGATTTTCCCCTAGATCCCAAAACCAGGACTACCAGCTTGATTTTTCAGTATGTTCCTTTCAATGTTATAATACATATTTATACATGCCGAAGCATCCAATACCATGTACCGAAAACCATCGCGTCCAATACCATGGACCGAAAACCATCACGTCCAAAAAATATGTGCGAAAATAATGCACAAAACCATAGGTGGGTCCACCCAACCTAACATAGGGTCCAAAACCAAAATCCGAGGCGCTGCCCCAGACCCCATAAAGTGGGGTTACGGGTGCCCCTCAAACCCCCTGTTAACTACGTGGAAAGAATATAACACAACCCAAAAACCTCCTCGAAGAGGCAAGTGAACATTTCTTTCATCTCTGAATAATAAAATACTTGTTTTTTTCTCATTTTGTTCCGTGTTTTGGGTTGTATTTCTTTGTATATTTGGTATTCTAGCATCTTCTCGTAGGACAAGAGCATAACAAGCGGTATCAAAGCGCTTTCTAGGGCCGGTGGTATCTCCATTTTTAGCATAAATTTTTTTAGGCTAGAGACATGTTACAGCGTCTTTAAACCACGGGATCTGTCGTTGAGCGCATAAACCTGCGGATTTGGGGAGGCATTCATGCAAGAAATAGAAGAGGTGGTCATGCTTGTTGGACTCCCTTGTAACCCCTGTGGGTACCCCTTCAAGTAGTAGCGCATTAGACAGAACCGCACACACTGTCTTCCACGTACCCTCTGGGTATATCGGAAGCCCCCTAGGCTCACCTAAAACCTTTCCATAGATAAACCGTCGGCCGTCTTGCTACTACATTACACTGAGAAAAGCACTCGGGGAGATTACTCGCACGTCCGATAGGGTAGTTGGGTAGTACGGCTAAGGGTATGGTTGATCCTCCTTAGTTAGTGCCCTGAAATATTGGTCCATGTACTATTGTTGGACCTTTATGTATATTGTGATCTATAGCACCTCACACTCCTTGAGACCATAGTTCCATCGTCTCTCTAAAGATCGCCCATTATATTCTTTACCAGATCAGATCTAGCAGTTGGGGTTCTGTCACCGCTGCAACAATCGAATCTACCAGTTCAAGGTCTATCACCATAGTACCATTCAGATCTAGAAGTTGGGGTTCTGTCACCGCCGCAGTTCGACTTACATTCAGCAGTTGAGGGTTTCGCAGGCAGATTTTACCATTTGTGTAAGGAGGCTTGTGGCTCCTATACCCTGGGGTGATTCTCGCAGGACATGGGCAGGATTAAGTTTTCTGGAAATTGGCCACTGCAATATTGATAAGCGGGGAGTAAAACTCCTTTCGGAGTTAAAAAAAAAAGTCTGAGGCCTTCCCGAGACGTGTATAAGCGACTTAGCCCATAAGAATCAGGACGACGAGCTGATCGAGGTGGTACCATTCACTTGTCAGCTTCAATTTTTGGGTGGTCCCAATTTTTTTCAAAGTAACGACAAGTGACCAGGATCGGTGTATGGTAGAAACCAGAGCTCAAGCCATGGCCAACGAGAAGATCGAGAGCCTTGAAAAAGAGTTGGCTTCTTTCAAGCGCCTAGCGGACCAGATGCAACAATTCATGGACACGGTCACAAGGGGAAAGTCGAGGTTGCAGTTGGAGACACATGGTTTTCATGAAGACCTTAAAGGCGAATCTAGCCATCACCTTCACTTCCATGGAAATCACCAACATTCCCACCCTCGACCATCCAAGCTGTACATGTACAAATTTGATGGCTCTAATCTAGCAGTACGGGTAGCACAAATGGACCAATATTTCACTCTGAATAACATTGTAGATGATGAAACTAAACTACGTGTGTGAGGCATTTACTTGGACCAAGAGAGATGGCAATGGTGGCAGTGGAATCAGAAATTCTATCCAAGGAGAATTACTTGGTAGGAGTTTGCAAGATCCATTTATGACCGCTTTGACCACGAATCTATTTTTTGGGTCATATTACTAAGCTCCGATAGACAGGCTTAGTAAACAACTATATTATGGCCTTTGATACATTATCCATCCGCACAACAGGTCTGGCAGATGAATTATACTTGGAATGTTTTATAAGTGGTCTCAAAGAAGCCATTCAAGCCCACATCTGGATGCACCACCCATCCACATGGATGGAAGCTTTCAAAAAGGCTATCAAAGTGGAACGTGCTTTAGCTACCCAGTTGCCTCGTCCAAATTTCATAACCAAGGGACGCCCCACCTAGGCTCAGGGCACTACCCAAACACTTAAGGTTCAAATGGTGTCCCCCGCAGAAATGGCTGAAAGAAGAAAGAAAGGATTGTGTTACTACTGTGATGACAAATACTACCCGGAGCATAAATGCAAGGAACCCAAATTCTTTCAAATTGATGTTACTGATCACAGCTCATATGAGGAAGCCCCACCCTTTCATGTATTTTCATGTGTCCAAGGATAACAAGAAGAAATTGGAGGCCACAATTGAGAGGGGAGTCTTTGTAGGATACACAGAGACACCACATAATTACCGGGTGTATTTTCCCTCACTTAGAGTGACAATGGTGAGGATAGGTGTCAGATTAGACAAGGAGAAGGATGTGATATGCTCTCTAGAGCAAGAGATGAGTATCCCACCATAGGAGGAGCTTCTAGCTCCACAGGAGGAGCCTCAGACAAAGCCTCAATATGTTGTGGAGTGGCCACATATGGAGGAGAAGAGAGGAGGCCGAGTGGAGATATGCGCTCAACCAGAATCTTCCAAAGAAGGGAGGAAGAGAATCAGAGATGCTGATAGGTTGGTGCAGGATGCATGGGAGCATGTGGGAGCTCCTACATCTGTGTGTTATCTATATGCGGGAAGAGGAGGTCACCAAACAAGTACATTGGGTATATGGCTCTCATGACAAAACTCATTGAGTTAGAGCCTTCTTAATTTGAGGAAGAAATTTCTCAACCAGTGTGGGTTGATACCGTAGTGGAGGAGTATGACTCCATCATGAAGAATAATGTATGGGAGGTGGTGCCAAGACTAGAGGAGAAGTTAGTGGTTGGTTCCAAATGTATTTACAAGGTGAATCATGCAGTTGATGGGACCATTGAGAAGTACAAGGCCAGATTTCTGGCTAAAGGATTCTAGTAGATATAGGGAGTTGACTATGAGGAAACTTTTCCCATGTGGCAAGATACTCCTCAATTAGAACCATACTAGAATTAGATGCACAGATGGGGTGGAAGATCCACCAAATGGATGTGAAGACTGCCTTCCTCAATGGAGTTGTTGAGGAAGAGATTTACATAGAGAAGCATGAGGGGTTTGAGACATATGATAGGGAGACACATGTGTGCAGACTTAGGAGAGACCTTTATGGTCTCAAACAGGTGCTCCAAGCATGATACACTCAGATTGACACATATCTTAGTGGATTGGGCTTCACCAAAAGTGAAGAAGATGCCAATCTCTACCAAATTGTGGTAGATGGAAAGTTTCTTATCTTGGTTTTGTATGTTGATGATTTGATACTTACATGGAATGAGCAATTGATCCACTCTTGCAAGGAGGACCTTGCAAGAGGATTTGAGATGGACATGGGATTGATGGATTACTTCATTGGGCTGGAAGTATGGCAAGGTGATGATGAGCTATTTGTAAGTCCAGGGAAGTATTCCTCTGAAATACTACAAATATTTCATATGCAAGACTGCGAGCCTATGGAAACACCTCTAGTTACAAACTAAAGGAGAATTCCTCTTCGGGAGAGGCAGTACATGCTACCATCTATAGGCAGCTTTTGGGATCCTTAATGTATCTGGTGAATGCAAGGCTCGACATATTCTATGCAGTTAATTAGTTGAGTCAAGCCAAGGTGAAGCCTACCAAGTTGTATTGGAAGGAAGAAAAGCATGTGCTGAGATACCTCAGAGGCACAACACAATATGGGTTATGGTACAAGAGGGCATAGGGAGTGAAGCTCCAAGACTTCACTAATGTAGATTGGACAGGGAGTCCATTAGATAGGAAAATTACTTCAGGTGTTATCTTCAGTGTTGGGTCTGCAACTATTTCCTGGCATAACAGGAAACACCACATCTCAGCAGAGGCTAAATACATGGTTGTATATCAAGAAACATGTGAGGCCATATGGATGAGGAAAATACTTGTGGGTCTTTTCAATCGGGAGATGGATCCAACAATGATTTACTGCGATAATAAAAGTTGTATTAAACTCTCCAAGAATTCAATATTTCATGACAGGTCCAAGCATGTTGATATTAGGTACCATCACATGAGAGATTGTGTGCAGAGGAAAATCACGATGTTGTAGTACAGTCCCACTGAGGAGAAATATGCAGACACTTTGACAAAGGCGTTTTCAAGAGAAAAAATTGAGTTCCATAAGTGCAAGATAGGGTTGTGAATAACCCTTTTCTTGCTAAGAGGTAATCTTATAAATTGTAGCAAGAAAGGCTCGATTTGACTTGTGCCTTATTCAAATTGAGTAATTCGATTTTCCACATCAGCAGGATGACTTGGATTGTCATTAGCTTGAGTGACATGGCTTTGTCACTTAGTTAAGTCAGTAAATTCGAGTTATAGGCTAGAAGTAGAGTTGTGCATGTAATGATTGCTAAAATTTAGCAATCTAGTTCAGTTATTTTCAGTTGAACTCAGTTAACTAAGCTCTAGCCATTAATTGAGTTAGTTGAAGGCTAGTTGAGTAGTAGAACTGTTGTTAACTCACTGATCTCTTAGTTAAACTAATCAATCAACTAAAAATAGCCCATACATGCATTGATATTGAATTGTCTAGTTGGAGTGGAGGAAAAGCCAGATTGTAATTATCAATTTTATACTAGTTGAGTGTATAGGCTTGGCAATTAAGCAGGTGATCAATTCTTGGGATTTGAGCAAGGAAATAGTCCTTAATATTTGCGTAAGGAAATAGGGAATTCTCCTATAATTTAGGAGCTCAATTTCTCGTGAATTTCACAAGGAAATAGGAGAAAGTTAGAGCCTTGAATTGACTAATTGTTGACTAGAGCAAGAAAATCAAGAGAACAAGTTTATAATGTAGGGTGTGCTTAATAGTTGAAGCAAGATTAATAGTTTCTCATTCTCATCTGATTAAGGGGTTTTTCCCAGTTGAGTTCCCCTATAAAATCATTGTGTTCCTTGAGTTTTTATAGTTGCATGTCATTGTGTGTTTTTATCTAAAATCATTGTGTTCCTTGAGTTTTTATAATTGCATGTCATTGTATGTGTTTTTATCTTGTGATTTTCTATTCTAGAAATTATAAAACGAATTTATCTCTTATATTCAATTAGATTTTATCAATAATAACAAATTTCTTACCTTTTTACGCAAAAAAAAATACAAAGAAAAAAAATAAACACAAAATATATATATGACAAATAAAATATATTTTTCTTATATATAGACAATAGGATCTAGTAGTAGGTTCAATAATAAAATCTAATAGTAGGTTTAATAATAGGATCTAATAATAGATTTAACAATAGTTATTTGTTATGGAAATATTAACTTACAATTAACTATGTATATTTAACATTAACCCTTTTTGGATTAAATAAAATTAAAACTAACTTGCAATTAATTAACTAGCTACTTAATTATATAAATTTAAAATAATATTAAATATCTAATTAAATTATTTTTTTATAAATTTAATTTTGATTCATATTAAATAAATACGTTACCTTATAATAATAGATATTAAACTAAAGTTTAATTAACCATTAATTACATATGGATTTAATATTAAACCCTTTTTAATTAAATATAATTAAAACTAGCTTACATTTTAGTTATTAACAATTAATTAATAACTCTGTCTATATAACTCATATAAGCTTAATATGGATAAATTTGATTCTAGATATTAAACTAACTCTTAAATTAACTAACTTAGTATTTATATATATAACTTTTATATAGTCTAATTAATTCCTATATACACATTCCTTATTTAAATATGGTAATAGGCATATAACCGACTCTCTTATTATTTAACCATTTTTGTTTTCCTATCCCTATCCCTTGATCTAATCCAACCAAGTAGTCGTTTCCCAGTCAAATATAGCCGTTAGCAAGTCTGGTTGCCCAGGTCAATATAGTAGTTGCCTGGTCAAATTTAACCGTTGGATGTTCTGCTCTAGTCATTGCCTAGTCAAATTTAGCCGTTGGATGTTCTGCTCTATCTATTTATCATGCAGCGGGGATCCAGATCTGATTCTTCAACTTGTCGTAATGATGAACCACACTCGTTGGTTCAAAACGCGTGGACAAATGCATTCTAATGTGATTTATGCCGAAAAATCTTCTCAAAACTTGATATGGATCACAGAAGCCTCAATTCCACAATATAAACAATGTTTTGAGAGGAAAAAAATAACATTCTTTTGTTTTTCCAAAATACGAAAACTTCTTTTCTTTGAGAAAATGTATTAAGACTCTGTAAAACTACTGAGACGCATATGTCCAAAAGCATGGAATGTAAATGGTAATTTCGAAAGTTTATTCTATACTTTAAATATTAAGGTATTTAACAAAAGACATAACATATGAAGAAAATTAATAAAGATTTTTAAGATCTTTTAATTTTGCAATTTTTTTAAAGAATAAAATTATAATTATATAGATATATATATATATATATATATATATATATATATATATTGATAGATGTATTTATTTTGAAATAGGATTTTTGAAAGTTTAATTTAATTATCAATAATTATTAGGTGGATGGTAAAGATTTAACTTATATGGAATATTTAAAAATATTTATAGTAATATATACAAGTCAAAGGTTGAGATATCTCTTTAAAGTAATTATGTATTTTTTCTATTTAATTAAATTGATTACTTTCAAAAAATGTCATATAAACAGGTGTCATATGAAGAAAAGGATTATATGTCTTGAATTCCATATGCTAATGTAGTAGGGTGTTTAATGTATGCGTTGGTGTGTACGCGACCAGATATTTCACATGCAGTTGGGGTTGTCAGCAGGTAAATGCTATCAAACTGAATGTGTTGAAACTCAGATACATCATCCTGTTTCAATCTACTATCTACATCTAACTGTACAAGAGAGGATTCATTAAACTTTACATCTCTGTTGATGATGATTTTGCGGGTAGTAGGATCCCACAATCTATATCCCTTTGTTCCAACACCATACCCAACAAAGATATACCTTTTAGACTTTGGATCTAATTTAGTTCGCTGATGTTTAGGCACTAGAGCATATGCATCACAACCAAACACTCTGAGTTTAGAATAGTCATAAGGGTGTCCTTTCCATACCTCTTGCGGAATCTTGCAGCCTATCGCCATTGATGGAGATCGGTTTATCACATAACAAGCTGTTGCCACTGCTTCCGTCCACAACTCCTTTTGCAACCCAGCGTTACTCAGCATACTCCTTGCTCTCTCTAGAAGAGTCTTGTTCATGCGTTCAGCAACTCCATTCTGCTAAGGAGTATAAACCGTGGTCTTATGTCTCTTGATCCCTGCATCCTTGCAATAGCTGTCAAACTCCTTGGAAGTAAACTCACCACCATTGTCAGTTCTTAAACATTTTATTTTTCTACCAGTGTTGTTTTCTACCAATGCTCTAAACTGTTTGAAAACTGAAAAAACATCAGACTTCCTTTTCAACATGTAGACCCACACTTTCCTAGAAAAGTCATCAATGAATGATACAAAATAAGACGAACCACCATATGAAGTTGTAGGAGCTGGACCCCAAACATCTGAATGGATATAATCAAGTATGCCTTTACTAGTATGTTTGCCTGTTTTAAACTTTTGTTTACTTTTTTTTCCAAACAGACAATGCTTACAGAAATCTAACTTTCCATATTTTAGATTTGGAAGTAACTTGCGATCAGCCAAAATTTTTAACCCTCTTTCACTCATATGCCCCAATCTTTGATGCCATAAGTGAATGAAACTACTGTCATGTTCAGACACCGTAGACACATAATCTGGCCCTGTACTTCCTTCTAACTGAAATAGATTTCCTACCTTCTTAGCTTTCATAACTAGTAAAATAACTTTGTAAATTTTCATTACTCCACCTTGAATTACAGTTTTATATCCATTTGAATCAAGTACTCCTAATGAAATCAAATTTTTTCTTAAATCTGGTACATGCCTCACATCAGTTAATATTCTAGTTGTCCCATCAAACATTTTTAGTTGTATGCTCCCAATCCCCACAGTATTACATGTTACATCATTACCCATGTACACAACTCCATCATTAATTGATTTATATTCCTTAAACCATTCTTTATGGATACACATGTGGTTTGATGCACCGGAATCTAACAACCAATGTTGACCATGATTTGACACCTTAACTGATAATACTTCATCACTCATACCTGAACCAGAGGTCGAACCTGTATCTGTCGTATTTGCCTCCTTCTTTTCTGTCGAAGAATCTTCTTTTGCTGTTGTCGCTTCCAACAGTCCTTCTTTAAATGCCCTGATTTGCCACAGAACCAACACTTTAGCTTACTCTTCTTCCCTTTCGACTTTGAACGTGAGTCGCTCGGCCTCCTGGAGTGTCTTTCTTTCGAACGACCTCTAACCATCATAGCTTCTGATGTAGAGGTTTCAAAATGCGACCTTCTCCTTGTTTCTTCCGATAATAAGTATGCAACTACATCATCAAACTCAATAGTTCCTGATGAACTAAGACTTATAGAAGTAACAAAATGATCCCATGATTCGGGCAACGAGCACAATAAAGTAATAGCTTTATCCTCAGATTGAATATTTACCTATATACTTTGTAATTGCACAAGAAGAGTATTAAAAGCATTTAAATGATCAGCAATCGATGTACCTTCCTTCATTCGCAAACTGTACAACTGTCGCTTCAGGAGAATCCTATTAGTTAAGGATTTGGTCATGTACAGTTTCTCCAGTTTCGTCCACAAACCAGCAGTTGTTGTCTCCGACACGATATTAAACAGGACATCATCAGCTAGACACAGTCGAATAGCACTTATCGCTCTTTCATCCATCTCGGCCCACTCATTATCTGTGATGTTGTAAGGCTGTTTGGATTTTCCCAACAACGCCTTTGCCACACCATGTTGGACAAGCAAATCATACATTTTCACCTTCCAGATCTCGAAATTATTTTTGCCATTAAACTTCTCAATTTCAAACCGGGCACTTTAAGTTTTCGCCATCTGTGTGAACGACTGCTACGATCATTCAAAGCAGTTGCTCCAACGACACGATTCTTTTGTCCAATGTTCATCAAATTGATAACATCAAATGTGGATGTAACTGATACCAAATTTGCATCGGGTACATTGAGTCCATTCTGCTGAGAATTGTTGCGAATTTCTAGTCTCCGGTTGGAACCGTCCGTGGCAAGAAGATCTCTCACTTGCTCATTATATATCTCTATCATTTGAACTCCAACGTGATACGTGAATACATCCGTCCTCTTTTTAGAGATTTCAAATAAGTCGTTCAGTGCTCTGTAGTTCACTCCCCAAGTCTCTTCCGTAATTACATGTGGGCCAGTCAGAAACTAAATACATAATCCTGTTATTGATCTCCACGCGCGCTGGCGTTTCACCTCAACACACGCAGCAATCTCCAGCACTGGTCATACGCACCAGCAACCTTCACGCGCACTGGCGATTCACCTCATCTTCCACACGCAGGCTTTTGGACGCCACGCACAGCAATTAGCAGCACCAACACTCCAACATTGCTCTGATACCAATTGTTGGAGATCAGATGCACAGCAAATTTAAACAAATACTCAGCAAATAAATGAAGCACATAAGACACAGAGGTTTAACGTGGTTCACCCAACCAATCTGGGCTACGTCCACCAAACATAGGCATCGGCATTTCTTATTAATCAAACAGGAGATTACAAAGTATTAATCAATTCCTCACAAACTCTCACACTACTAAAACAGTCCGTATGATCATGATCATCTGATTTATAGCAAAGAGAATCTAATTGCCTCATAAATCCTCTCATATCAAATTTAGGATGCATTAACTCCCTCCCAACAAACTAGAGCTAATCTAGCAACAAATTCCTATTGTTGTCACACATTAGAGATTTTTGCCTAATTTATGAAACAGAAAATCTCAACATCTTTGGGCATGTGGTATTAATAAGCCATATTATTGTAAGAAAACTTATGAATCTCCATAATTAAGAATCTTGTTCCATATATATATATATATATAATCTCTTAGCTTACTCTAATACTATTGCTTTTATTTCTGAATAATAAAATATTTAAAATTTCCAAACTATCATTAACTACTTGTCTAATTTTTTATTTATTAATTTAATTTATTTGGTAAGATATAGATGATGAAAAAATTAACGAATCAATCTAATTTTTTTATTTACTAATCTATTTTGTAAGATAGAGATGATGAAAAAATTAACGAATCAATGTAATGAAAGTTAAACTTGGAAGCTTTTATAATGGGAAAATGCAAACATTTTAGCTTTTCATTGTCCAAATTAGATGTAAGATCATGGTGTCCATAGATGATTAATGAATCAATGTAATAAAAATCAAACTCGGAAGCTTTTATGATGAGAAAATGTAAGCATTTTAGCTTTTCATTGCCCAAATTAGATGTAAGATCATGTTGTCCATAGCTTAAGTGGTTATAACTATTGAAATGTAGTTTCCAATCTTCATGCTTTGGTTAATCTTTTATATAAATATATTATAAATTTAAAATATGATGAGAAAATGTAAGCATGCTTTGGTTAATCTTTTATATAAATATATTATAAATTTAAAATATGATGAGAAAATGTAAGCATTTTAGCTTTTCATTGCCCAAATTAGATGTAAGATCATGTTGTCCATAGCTTAAGTGGTTATAACTATTGAAATATAGTTTGCCATCTTCATGCTTTGGTTAATTATATATATATATATATATATATATATATATTATAAATTTAAAATTTATTAATATTTTATATATTTTATTATTATTATTATTAATTTAAATAATAATTTTACATTTAGATATTATAATTAATTTTATATTTAGATATTATAATTTTATTTATTTATTTATTTTATATGTATTTGAATATAAGTATAATTTAGATATTGATTATGTTGAGAACACTCTAATTTAATATGGAAGAGATTTTGTAATGTTTTGTCTTATTTTGTTAAACATTTTAATCTGGTTAAATTACATAACAATAAAAATAAATAAAATTTAAAAACTCTCCAACTTATATGAGAGACATATTGTATTTTTTAACATTTTTACTAGATATAATTACATAAAAATAAAATAATAAAACAAAAAATAATAATATAAAAATTAAATAGAATAAAAAACTAAAATCAAATTGTGAAAAACCATTGTTTTTCGGATGGCGTTCTTCTCTAATTTAGACCATAAAATAAAAATAAAAATTAATTAAAATAAAATAGTCAATTTACCATTATGTAAACATTTTGACTCATTGTTTTCACAACTCATGGTTTTTTCCTATGGTATTCTAATGTCGTCTATTTAAAGACATAAAATTCTAATGAATTTTCCACATAAAAATGATCAATTGTCAATTTGTTGTGCTAAATTTGAATATTTATGTGTGAGAGCTATATATAGAAACAAAAAATTCACAGAGTAATTAGGACCTTGCATTGTCAATCTCATAGGTGGCTATTATTGGTAAAGGTAAGCCCCTGGCAAAACACCATACCAAGTTTAAAAAGAAAAACTGGAGAAATTTTTTATAAAACATTTTCATTATTTTTTTTTAATTTAAAAAATAAAATAAAAATAATAGTTCTTTTCTATTTCTTTTTTTATTATTTAATTAATTATGTTTTAAAATTTTTGCAAATGATTTGTGTAAATAAAAGAAAAAACTCAAGTGTTTTATAAGCAAAGTTTTCAAAAATGATGAGGGATTTTGTTTCAATGATTTTGTTTATGTACCTATTATTTTTTAGTTTGAAAAATTAGGCTTTACTTGTGGATAATTATTGTTGTTCTCCAACAACATGAGAGCATCTTATAGGCAAAACATTTTTCATTATAATTTTTTAATTTAAAAAACAAAATAAAATAAAACAGTGATTTTCTCTCTATCTAGCTTAATTGATTTTGATCCATGTATCTATAGTCTTTATGTTTGAAAATTTAGGATTTTTTTGTATCAGAGTGTATTATGACAAAATATTATAAAAAAAAATAAGAATCTCATTTCAGTGATTTTGATTTTTATATCTATATTCTTTATTTCTGAAAATTTAGACTTTATTTTTGTATAATTATTGTTATCCTCAACATGAAAGTGTTCTATAAGCAACCAAGCATGAATTCGTTATGTCAAATTTGAGGTATGAATAATTTTGTGTGAGAACTATATATAGACACAAAAGATTCACGAAGAGATTAAGTGATTAGGACTCAAAGTTGTCAATCTCATAGGTGACTATTATTGGTAAAGGAAAGTCTTCTCTTGCAAAACACCAAATAAGAATTTATTTTTGTACGTGCCTTGAGCAAAGTTTTAAAAAAAAGAGGGAAAATTTTGATAACGTTTTTCATTATAATTATTTAATTTAAAAACAAAAATTGAAACCAAAGTTATTTTTTCTTTATTTTTATTTTATTTTTAAATTATATTTTAAATATTTTGAGAATGGTTTTGTGTAAATAAAAGAATATTACTTATGTCTAGAAATTTATGATTAGTTTTTGTATAATTATCTATTATGTAAATCGGTATAAATCCATTTTAATTCCAGATCGAAAAATATTTCATTCCTAGAGTATTTCATCCCTCTCTAGGATTGATAGATCCAAAATTAAAATAAATTTATATTGGTTTTAAACCACATAAATTAACATCTCCACAACTTTTTTCGAAATTGTTGGCATTATGATACAGGTGTTGTCCTTGATGGCAACTCACTCAAATGACAGATCACAATACAGCAGATTAACAGCAAAGAAGTATAGATCAGACTACAAAGAATGAAGAAAAAGAGGTATACGTAGGTTCACCTTAACCAAGTTGTGTATACATGCAGGTTCACTGTATACAAGTCTAGTATATGTACACATGCACTTTCATAGAAGGAAAAGCATGTATATCTTGGAAAACTAAGTTTTGGTCAGTGGTATTTGGTCCATGGTATTTTGATCCATGGTATTGGTCCGAGGTATTTGGTCCGAGGTATTGACCCTAGGTATTTGGTCCAAGGTATTGGTCTTAAGTGGTTTTGGTCCATGGTATTGAGAAAGGCCTAAAACTATATAACAAGGAGAAGATCATTAAGCCAGTGCGTGCAAGTATCGAATATCTGATGAAGTGTGAGATCTAGTATGCAAGTTATTGGGTTATGGTGCATTGCTGGATCTGAACCAATGATGAATCTTAGCGGATGACGAGGGATTAGATCTAATGATGGAGCGGGATCTTAAGGCGTAAAATGAATTATCATTATGTGTTTTTTCTCATGCATATTTTAGATCTGTATATTGACGCATATATTATTCTGTAAATGATATGATCTGGGTATAACTGAAGTCTGGAATAGCTGCAGAATTCTGAATAAATATTTGCAGATGTATACGCTGGTTGGCTTTGAGAAAAGCGTGTATACACGCAGGTTCGACACATGGAAGTAGCGTGTACCCTATTAAATATGTTTTAGTTGCTTCTGTTTACTGTTGTAGAGTTCTGGGTTCTGCTTTGTGTTCTGGTTACTCTATTCTGGTGACAATATTCTGAATGATCAGTGATTGATTGATTTGGTTGTAGTTGGTTCAACAGGGGATTAGTTGATGTAGATGTATTTGATGATTGAATTAAAGTTTTGATGTTGTTAATGGATCCAGTCTGAAAATTTATGAAATGTGGTCCCTAGAAAAATAAAGAAGGTCGTGGCCTTCTGTAGGTCGGCGCCTACGTACTAGTAAACATATCGGCTAGTACAAGAGCTAGGGGGTTGTAGCTCCCTTCCAGTAGAAGCTGGAGAACGAGAGAAGGTTGTAGCCTTCTGCGGGTGGGTGCCTGCGTACTAGTATGAGTCTGCACCAGTGTAAGATTGTAAACAGGTTTTCCTTATATTAAAGAAGACAGCAGTAGGTGGTTTTTGTCCCGCATTGGATTTCCACCTTAAATATTAGCGTTCATGTGTGTTTATTATGTGTGATGGTCTGTTCTGTTTTCACTACACCTGGTTACTATTTATATGTTTAATAAAGTACTGATGCACTGATTAAATATCAACATACGATGAACTAACTGAATCATAAGTTTACTGGATATACATTAGTTGCCTTAAATACAGTTGTGTGTACGCGCAAGTTCCCTTCACTGAAGTAGCGTATATGAATCTGGTTATGGAAATGAAAAAGTTATTGATTTTATAATACTGATTCGCCCCCCCCACCCCTCGCCCCCGCAACCCTCCCCCACCTTTTCAATATTATTTCCAACATTACCATTCATAATTTAACACTAGTTATAAATTGTCAATTATGATTTAACTCAAATCTCTCAAAGTGCATAAAAAGATTACATCCCTCTCCAAACTTGATAGATCCAAAATTAAAATAAATTTACATTAGTTTTAAACCACATCAATTAACATCTCCATAACATTTTTCCAAATCCAATTACCATTCATAATTTAACACTCGCTATAAATTGCCATTCATAATTTAATTATGGATTAAGTATTTAAATCATTGATTTTAGATCCGACGATATTTTATAGATATAATTAAGCGAAAAAATCAAAAAAATCTTTACAACGTGAAACCAATAAGTCACATTCACACATCCAATGTCTTGCTTTAAAAGCTACATTCCCACCCAAAGTCTTGTTTTTATTTGATACATCCAACTCCTCACCGTCTTTCAGATTTTGAGTAGTACAACATTAAACTATTTCTTATTAGTTAAGAAATCTTTGAGGTGTGTATACATTATGGTCACTCATAGATGAACCTAATGTTCAAAAAATTGATATAATACAATCCAAACATTACTATTCTTGAAACATTACACATCAAAATCAATTTTTTTTTGATATTGAAAAAAACCATAGGGAAAACAATTTTTATTTATATCTTCTAATGTAGAGGAAATATTTTCAATTTCACACCATGAAAACATATCACAAATATTGCATTTGGTGTCACTTTTTGCAATATTTATTAGAAATTTTTAATACAAATATTGCATTTTGGGGGTACTTTTTGCAATACTAATTAGAATAATTTGTAGCATATTGTTTAAATCGTTTGGTGGAAAGATTATATTTTTTTTTGATGATTTATGGGTGATAGATTGTTTGATATTACTTGGTGGAAAGATTACATTTTTCATAGTCTATCTCTTACATATTTATGGGTGATAGATTTTTTGATTTGGTAAAATACAAGCAATATTATCAAGGAGCTTAAACATGTAAATGAATGGCTTTAGTACACCTTATATAATGAAAATTTAAAATGCAAGGCCACAAAGTTC
Source organism: Pinus tabuliformis (assembly GCA_031772625.1). Taxonomy (NCBI): domain Eukaryota; kingdom Viridiplantae; phylum Streptophyta; class Pinopsida; order Pinales; family Pinaceae; genus Pinus; species Pinus tabuliformis. The sequence goes on from CM062816.1 coordinate 1,524,336,331, forward strand.
TGACACTAAGTTCATCCTACCCAGGAAGCATCATTGCAATCAAGGCTACCTCTAAATTGTATACTATGAAACATTTCTTTAAAGTTATGGAAAGCATCTTTATGGTAATGAGCCATGGTTGGAGGCTAACAAAATATGCTCATATTGGGGTGGAGGCTTGGGAGTTTGTCACTCATTATATAATTGTATTATAGTGTTAGGAATTCACGAAAGAATAAAGGGTGGCCGTGCAAGTTTGTTTGATATTGTTCGACATAGAATTTTAGAAGCCTAGACAAATATGTATAGTCAATTTAAAACTTTGGATGATCTACTGAATTCCCTAATGACGATGGGAAAATGCTAAGTTGTATAGATTAGACAACTTTCTGTAGACAAATTTACAAGATGAATTGGGATTGTGTTAGCTCAATCCTTCCACCAATTAATAAATAATATATTAAAAATGATAAATTCAGTCAACATAAATAAAGTTATTATTGTACTTAACCCCAAGCCTAGGGAAATTGAGCTTATCATTATCTAGAGTTTAATCCTCCTCCTTAATTTTTATTACAAGATATTGTATCCAATGCCATAATTGTCATGCATTCACCCATAATATACTTAAGATTATAGAGAAAACATGTTTCATTATGGGGTATTTTGTTTTAAACAAGGTTTTTGTTGTATGGAAAAGCATGGAAGTGACCAGATGCTTAGGACTTAATTATTTGTTTATTAAAATTGCTTGAAGAGTTTTATAACAAGATTGAGCACCCTTCCATTATAGTCATGGCCAAGGCCCTAAGTTTTTGTCCCTTCTTCAATAAGTCCATGGAAACCCTTTTGTCAAAGGCTCTAACTAGTTTATCTATCAATATATGCAGATATAAAAATGTAGGGATCTTTTGGTTTATACATAATATAATTGTTCCTTATCTCTAAGTTCTTTATGTGATCAAAACAAAGGCCTTAGGTTACATGGTCTCTCATAGAGTGGGTCATTTAATAAAATGTATTCCCCATCATGAGCAAGCATTTGGAAATTAATTGTTGGGAATTTACAAATGATTATTTTTTAGTATTCTAAATGAATAGAAAATGATGAAGAACAAGATGGAATACTTGCAAATATTATACAACCTTAAGATCTAGACTTCAATGGTCCAAAACCTAATCATGTCATCAAGACTTTCTTGACTCATTGGCTCATTAGCACTTTTCTTGTCTTAATCAAGTTAGATATTTAAATTCCTTGGTATCCTCTCCTTTTAAGTTCCACCCATGGATCTTTTGAAGATGGCCTTCAATGAGAGGGGAAGAAACTAAGAAATGGAAAACCAAGTTGATGAATTTGGTTATTGGGCATGAAATATGCACTAAAACCTTGACTCCTACCCCTATTTATCATTTTCCTTATTAGGTTTGTTACCCCAACCATAGTCAAGGATAAAGGGATCTTTGTTGCTTAAAGAATATGGAAGGCCTTTGAGGTTTCTAAGGCATCTTTAAAAGGGAAGTCTAAGGCTTCAAATGTGATGCCTTTTAATGATTATTGCTTATGGTAGCCCCTTGTATTTCTTCATGAAGATAAAAGCATGGGTGATATATGGTTCTCAAACCTTTAAGTTCCTATAAGAGGTATAGATCAATGTTGCATGACTCGGATTTGTATAATACTCATTTGGCTATTTACTCAGCGACCCAATAAGAGTCAAGAACGACTTGTATAAGGCTTGTATAAGACTCGGAAAAGTACGTAAATTAAAATATGTTAAATTTTAAGTAAAAAAAAGAAACTAACGACATTTCCAATCCTTGGTGAGTCTTATGCAAGTCTTGATGAGTCCACGAGTCTTATGCGATTTTGGACGAGTCTTCACGAGTTTGAGTCTTATGTGTGATTCGTGGCCTCTAGACTCATTTTAGCTATTGACTCATGAAGAGTCTTATAAGAGTCATGCTTCAACAGTATAAATACATGTGTGATCCTTAGACTCAAGATTGGATCTATTGTACCAAGCTAGAAGACAAGTTCATACCACCCAACCTTGATATTTTCATGCTGGGGCATATCAAAGAGCTCATTCCATATTGCATCCTTGTTAAGTCAAACCTACAACCTCATTCACCCTAGTAGAAGCACTAAAATTGAAACAAGGCTAAGTCCTTTACAAAGTACAACCCAATTAATGAAAAACTTAACTCCTCAACGAAATTTTGTTGAATGCAACACAACAAAAATAATAGAATTAAAATTTAAATCAAAGCAAAAAACTATGATCCTTTGACTACACAATGTTTGAAAACGCTTAGATGAACCCAAAGAGGCATAATTTACCTAGTCCCTTTAACTTAGGTGAATTGGCTCTTAGCTATTGGATGGCCATCTTGTCATCCCCTGACCCATATTCACTCTTTGTGGACACTAAGAAACTTGAACATTTTTATGGCTATGCATTTATGTGAAATCTCCCTCACTAACTTTTGTGCTTAATTCCTCTTTGCCTCCATCATGGGAGGATTCTTTCTTGAGACAAATTCCCGTGGGCCTTCAAACCCTATGCAACTCACTACAGTCTAAGTATTATCTCTTAATTAGAAGAAAATAAATAATATTATGACCTCTAGAAAAATGAAAAAGTTGCTCCCTCATTTGTATGAGTTATAATTATTGATGCTTGTGTTTCTTTCTCTATTTTGAAAGATTTTAATTTATGGTTATATGCTAAATAGAATAGTAATTATACCCAATTTGCAAATTTTCATAGCCCTTAATACTCTTGGACAACTTTTGATAATGGGGTACAACCAATTTTAGAAAATAGAAGTGGTGATTGCATAGTAAAATCATTTTTTTAATAGAATGTCTAAAATGTACACTTGTACATCCATTAAATTAAAGGCTAAAAACACTTAACTCTCATAAATCTCACATTACCAAAATTAAATAATAAAAATATAAATTAATAAAATTATAACTATATTTTAAATTATTATTGTTATTATTATTATTACTTATAAAAAGAATTAGTATATGAGTTATACATTTGGGGGGATTTGTTATAATACCATGGCTTACTAATACCACATGCTCAAAAAACAATAACTCTTGTTCATATGGCAATTTTTTAATTAAACAATTTATTTAAAAGGGTAGAAAAGACATGATTACTTTTGAGATAAATCTCAATCTTTGATTTGTGACTACTACTAAGATTATTCTAGAATATCCCATAAAGGTTAAATCCTTACCATCCACCTAGTAACTATTGATAATTAAATAAGATTATTCTAAAATATCCCATAAAAGTTAAATCCCTACCATCCACTAGTAATTATTGATAATTAAATTTAAAATTAGAAATGAAGCCCATGGCACACTTACACTATTTATACAATAGTGTCTTTGATTATGAAAAGGGAATTTTTTAGGAATTGAAATGATTTGATGGGAGGTAGAGGCATAACAATGGCTAAGCTATTTAGGAAAGGAAATGAAAGATCAACTAACATCCAATTGCAAAAAATGAAACCCATGGCACACTTACACTATTTATTACAATAGTGTCCTTGATTATGAAAAGGGAACTTTTTTAAGAATTGAAATGATTTGATGGGAGGTAGAGGCATAACAATGGCTAAGCTATTTAGGAAAGGAAATGAAAGATCAACTAACATCCTAATACTAGTTTTTACTAAGTTTTTTTTTTACATTGATTCATGAAAAGAAATTTAAAACTGTGAAGAATAAAATTAATATACTATGGATATGGGGAGATGTAAAGTATTTGTGGTTTAATACTAGTCTTCACCATATTAACCAATATCTTATCACATTTTATCACATTGGTTCATAAAAAGGGATTTAAAGTCGTGAAGAATAAAACCAATATAATATGGATATTAGGAGATGTTGACCAATATTTTATCATATTGATTTATAAAAAAAAATTGAAATTATAAAAAGATATTGGGAGATGCAAAGTATTTGTGGTTTATAGATATTAGAAAATAAAAAAATTTAAAAAAAAAAGGAAAACAAGATTTATTTTTTTTATTGAAAACATATAATGAAAAAGGGTTTTACAAATATATTTGAAAAATACTTATCAATATGTAATAAAATTAGAGATATTCTTAATAAAATTAGAGATATTCTTTAATATAGCATGAATACACTTATTATATCACAAATTCATTTAATACACACCTTAGAACCTAGTTGTGCTTCCCATCGAACCTGGTTGTGTTTTCTATGAAAGAATGAAAGTAATAAGTTCATATATTGCCATGCTTGCTACCAGAGAATGAGAACAATAAGTGCACTGTGCATGTGTTGTTGTCCTTGTTATTAAAAAGTAATAAGTTCAGGTACCCTTGTCCTTGTGATCGGGGAATGACAGGCCATGTGAAGTTGTTTTGGCTAACAATGGTTAGACTGATACTATCGTGAAGTTACCCTGCCAAATGACAAACTGGCCGATCTTCCTTTTGAATAAAGGACCACTGAGTATTGTTAAGAGAACAATAGATGGATATAAATAGCTCAAATATCCACCACACATAAGATATGCACTTTATCATGTCAGACCTCTCAGAACATCCACAATCCCAGACCTTAAAATAGATACATGTGAATCGAATGGTACAAACCAGAAACCCAAAGAATACTTTGCAATAAAACAGCTGAGATGGGTATATTCCTATTCAAAGAATCGATCGCCTGGATCTGGCAACACATTATCCTTCTCATTTCAATTAAACCGATAAAACTCAAACATAAATTCGTATAGATCTTATATGAAGTTTTCTGATTTGTTATTTTATACAGCACATAGCTAATTATAACCTCGGCATTGTGACAGATCTAAAGGAATACATACAGAAGAATCAAAATAATGATAATAAGAGAAGAATACACACAGACCTCAGTGAAATCTACCCATGAACCTCAAGGTTTATGCCACTGAATCATCATGGTCTCCAGAGGACTGGTTCCAGATCATGAGCAGCACAATCAAAAGCACAACGAGCACGCCAACAGGAGATCCCCCGGCCCTGTGAATGGAAGAGGGATCCCCACCACCGAACAATGTAGAAATCCTGTTAGTGTTGGAAGAGGAGGAGAGCCACCTTATGACCAAGATCAACACCACGGGCGCCGCCATGACCAAGACTGGATTTATCTCGCCCGCCATCTCCACCAGATTTCTCTGTTCTGGAAACAAAATTGGCACCACAAGAATCACGGCCACTACAGCTACCAGGAGAAGAACATAGGGCGGAGAAGAAGCATAAGAAGGTGGGTATGCAGCAGCCATGGTTCGAGGTTCGAGCCTCGGCTGGACCCCTGGACAATATTCTAGCAAATCAGGATTACCTACTGAGAGCTACAGATTGCACAGGATATGAAAGGAGACGGGGCATCTTTGGGTGTTGTTGTCTGATAGAGACCCCACCTGCAACGCGTATGTTGGAAGATATCATGGAACTAATATCACGCGGACGCGTACATTTATACAGCCGGACAAGACAGATATTACATGCCCCGGGTAGATCCATGGAACTCCTCGTTTCACATTGCGGAGAAATGATAAAACCGCCCATGTTGACCGTTTTTATTTAAATTTCAAACACGATTACTATTGAATCGGCAATTTTATCGTGGATTTCAACTATCATTATGAGTAGTGAATTATATTTGTAAATGTGGTTGATAAACTTTAAGGTATATTTAATAAATGTGGTTGATATACGTTAAAGATATATTAATAAATGTGGTTGATATACGTTAAAGATATATTAATAAATGTGGTTGTGTTAGTCATAATAAGACATTATTAGATTGGATTTTACTAAAGTGAATTTAGACCACTGTGACTATGATTGATGCAATTAGATCCCATCCGATCAATTATAAGGTGGATAATTATCATTATGATTAATAATGTGGATTTTCATTGTTACTATTATAATTTATGTGTAAAGTTCTGGCTAGTTATAATAATTTCTATGGATGTCAATTGGATTATAAGGTGGATTTTGACTACTAATATTATCATTATAAAGTGAATTATTATCATTATAATTCTTGCTATTATTACCAACGTAGATCCATCTTAAGAAAGGATCTAACACGAGCCAAGAGGGATCAAATTTCTTCACATGCAAATTTTCTTAGAGTGCAAAATACAATATGTTATTTTTTTGTTGTTGAAATTGTATTTTTCAATGCTAAATAGAATATATATATGAGCAAATAAACGTTTCAACCATCCAAACATAATTTTTTCATGATATATACATAAATTTTTAAAATGATATATAATGTATAAGCAATTAACATTAAAATATTTTACATAACATGTTCATTATATTCATTTTTTTATTATAATTGATATTACACCTTTATCTCATTCTGAATGATATAATAAACCTCTAAACTCAATCGTTATAAAATAAATTTTAACTACTATAATTATAATCTCTAACCTCCATTATCATTATAATTTCTAAATAGGACTGGCTAACCTTGCAAGAACATCCACATTAATCGAGAGATTTGAACCTTTCTCAATTAACATTACACAACTTTCCAAATAAACTAACTATTAAATACAATTAATAATACTGTTTATTTTTCTGAGGATTTTTTTTAATGTAGATTTGATAGCTATCATAACTCGCACTAATTAGGCGCTTAGGGACCATCAAAAAAGCTGGATAAAGATGCAATGAATTGCACCTTTCTAGATGGTAATGGCATTTATGCGCTATGGAAAATCTGGGTTTAAGGGTCATGGTCATTAATATTTGATGCAGCAGTTTGCCCTCGCATTGATGGATTGATTGTAACAGTAGAAAACGCTTCTCGGCAAGTTTCTAGTCATTGATTGCTACAGTAGAAAACGCTTCTGGACGGGCTTTCAGGATTTGGAGATGTTGAAAACTCTCATATTTACTTGGAAAATCAGAAAAAGATTGTGTTTGTTTGGAGTATGGCAATATGTGGTCAGATTTCAATGAGGAACAATGTGCGAACTTTACGCTTGTTTGGAGTATGGCAATATGTGGTCAGATTTCAATGAGGAACAATGTGCGAACTTTGCAAAATCGTAAGGATGGATTTTGTCATCAGCCACAATCAAGTTGTCAAATCAATCAAAATTGTATTGTTGTTTGGTTTTCGAATTTATTAATTTGTGAGGGAAAAAATTCATAATATGTTAGAATTTTCATTAAAATGTGTGTTAATCAACTTTTTGCTCATTGTTGCGCTTGGGCGTATATCTCACGTGGTCGGGATGGATGGCTTTCCGCCTCCCTATTCGTGTTCGAACCCCCATCGCATCATTGCACTGTCCGGCAGTTATTCTGAATATTCTGCTTCTGTACATATATGTAAATATAGTGATAAATTGTGAAAACTGGGCTAATATATAGCTTCTAACGAGGGACTCACCCCCCTCTAAAAAAAACAACAACAACAACAACAAATTTTTGCTCATTGTGTTTCTAGTATTTTCTTAAAAAAAATTGGTTATTGATCCACCATTTTACACTCTAAACATTTTTTTTTTCACAAATCCCAAGGGTCTTAAGTTTTTAAGTAATCTATATAATTTGTCATATATTTTGTGTTTTATGGGTGGAAAAATTAGAGTTATTAATTTGTAAAGCTCATTTTAAATATAGATATATTATAGTGATTTGGAGTTGAATTTTTTTTTTAAAGTTTGTTTGAGGAAGCAAACATGTTTTGTGAGGTTAAAAATTTGCTAAAATTTTATTTCTTCTTGACATTGTTTTACACATTATGAGTTTTCTAACAATGTCAAGATCACCTAAATCACAATTTGTATGAGGGAGTTATGCTCCCTGCAAGTTGAAGTATCTTGTTGACCACGAGGACATTGTGTGGATGTTATGTCAACTTCCATTTCTCACATATGTAGAGCCAATAATGTATATACTTTCAAGAAGGTTAAAGGGGATCCAAAACTCCAACCTTAATCAAGAGTTCAAGCATGCAAAACCCTAACCATAACCCTAGAGAGATATCAAAACATTGTTAAGTAGTGGGGCATTAGGATAAGAAGGGGTTCCATTTTTATTGTTACATTGTTAATGTTTCATAGTTGAGCAAAGCATTTGGAAGGGGGTTTTGGAACTCAACAAAGGAAGTAAAAGATCTTGCACAACCATATTGAGAATAGTGTTTATGAAAACTCCATAGGGAGTGCACTTTCTTTGTATTTGCATTTCATAAATGAGAAGAAAAAGAGTAATTGGATTTTCCCATGGTACATATTTTGTTTAATGTTTGGATGGTGTGTTATTTGGTTAGCTTTTTTCATTTCAATTTCAAATTATTTCAGTTTTTATGCTCTAAGCTAATAATATAAAAGATAAATCTAAAACAAAACACTACATAATAGGAGTTTCAAGATTTCAAAATAGGATAAGATTTTTTGTCATTAGTTATTATTAGAGGGCTTTCAATCAATTTAAGACGTTTGTTTTTTTACATAGATGATTCACTAAAAATGTAAAATACTTCAAAAAAAATTATAATAAAAAAAAAAAACAAAAAACAAAAAAAACACATTTTGTTACAAAATTATACTTATTCATTCATAAAATCCTAAACTTATCCCAAATACAATGTCTCTAACTTTAAAAAACAAAACAAAACAAAAAAAAAACAAAAAAAAAAAACATATTACACACTTAAAAATAAAAAAGTATTGTACACATAAAATTATCTTAATAGAAAACATGCTAAGATTTGAAAATCTTGAATCCTTGTCCATACTCATTACCTATTCTTTTAGCTAGATGTAAAAAAAGCTCTCAATCTAAATACCTAATATAACTTGTACAAGTAAATATTTAAAAATCTTTGATCATTGTTCATATATAATTACTTATGTAGTTAGACTCATAAAAACTTTTTATTTTAAATTTTCAATATAATTGATACAAATAAAAAAATTTAAAAATATTTGAAAATATTAAGATTAATGTTTATTATATAATATTAGAATTAAACACACAAAGATTTTTTATTCTAAATTTCTCCACAATATAATTTGTATATACAAAATTATTTCATTTTGGAAAAGTTAAATCTACTCTTTAAATTAAATTTACATTTTTACGAAGATTATAAAATGCAAATGAATAGGAATTCAAAATACAATTTAGTTTTCTTTAAATATTTTATATTTTATTTTAAAATAATAATTTTTCTTTTAAAATAAATAATAATTAATTTTAATTAGAATATTTGAAAATTTAAAATAAATAATATATATTTTAAATATTAAATATGAAATTAGTTTATATTAAAATATAAATTTAAATATAAAATAATTTAAAGTAATAATAAAAGACAAAAATGACGAGAAAACTTTCCATTTCAAATGAATAAGATATCTGAATGTATCTTGCATTATAAAAGAACTTGACAAAGAAGTTTCTTAATGGCCATCTATCTATTACATGAAAGATTCCCACCAGCACCATATAGGAAACAAAAAGGGTCCTACATTTTTCCTACTTCTCCATACGTATTCCAATACTACATTGTGATGAACATGTCTGATGTAGTTTATGGTTTTTGTAAGGGATTTGAGAGTGGAATAAGACAAATTATATAATGGGAAGTTTTACTCCACAAATATTTTTCAATGCATTTCATATTTTTCAATGTATTAATAGGTTTTATGTAATTTAAGGTTTAGTAAGAAAAGGGTTGGAAAGTATAATAATATAAATAATATAATTGGAATATATATATAAAAGTTTGGTAGGACTATATCTTCAGTGACTTCACATCAAGGAATGCTTTAATAGAGCACCCGATCATTGTCTATCCTAAACCACATGGACATTTTTTTTTTGAAGATTTAAGTGTTATTATAATAATATATATTAATGAAAATTTAAATAATAAAGTTTTTAAAATTTTAATATTGTATTAAAAAATTAGAATTTTTTTTAAATGTATAATATGATTTAGTTTTAAAATTTGAATAAAATTAAATTTGTGATTTTTTATCTAATATTTGAGTGGCAAGTGGCAAGTGTGTGAGGATTTATTATGAGTCATAAAGCGACAATTGTAACATCTTCTGTATGGATCTAGATATTTCATCTAACAGAAAAGACAAAGCCTATGTCTTATTGCAAGGCCTAACAATAATCAATGCTTATTACATCTAATCAGGGAAATAACCACTTAACAAATGGTTTTTCTAATCAAGCCACATCCCTAAAAGTGGGGGTCATCAATATCAATGGTGTTGTTTCCAATCAACTTACTCTTTTATTATTGTAATATGAGTACCAAAGTGTGTAGAACGCAATTGAGGCTTCATATGGCACACATCAAGGAAGCATGATCTTATAGTAGGATCAATAATGAGAAGAGACATGAGACACCCCTTTGCTTTCCCAAGCTCTCGACTTCACACGAATTTGAATCGATGGAAAGAGATTTCACTGATCAAGATGGGATTATGTCTCTTTGGTCTAGAATTCAAAATTGGAGAACTTGATTTTAGGTTTATGTGGTAGTTTGGTAAGTTTTGTTTGTTTGGTTGGGCTTGCTTATATGTTTTTAGTCCTAATTCATACTTCCCTTTTCTAGTCTAGGGGGGCTCACATTTGCTCAGATTTCCTTAAGCATTGGCTCCAAGGATTATACTTGTGTTTTGATCTCTCCTTCAAGGGGATTTCCAATCACTTTTTTTTAATTATCTTCAATTTGAGAAGGTATTGTTGTATGTCAACAAAAATAGTTTTGTGTTTAGAATGATCTAATGCAAGGTCTCCCAAAGTTGGAAGGTGAATCCACTAACCCTTTTTGACAACTCAGAGTCTTGTAATTATCCATTTCCAAATCTACCTTTAGGGATTTGCATCTACTTTCATCTCTCCTCTAAGTGGAAGTTTTCTTGTTCTAGTTTATTTCTCTTTGTTTCTAAGAAGGTCTATCCTAGTGGGTAGTTACATCGACATTATTGAATCCTCAACAATTCAAAATTGGAGTCTTTCAGGGTCCAAAGATGAACCAAAGGCACTGGAAAAAGGGTGGAACAAAGAACTTAAAAGTGATTGGGAGTTGTGATTGTAATAGAGTTTGAACGAATAACTGAGAATTACAAGGGATTGGGAATGTCCTTAGGAATCATGAGAGTTTATACAAGCTAATGTAACTTCTATCTTCATAGCTACAAAAATAATGCATGAGAATGAAAACTAGGTCACTACCTATATAACAACAATCATAGATACTCTAGTTGAATAGAAGCATCAAAGACTTGTTCTAGAGATAAAACGCAAAATGCTTAGGAACAAGGTCATAAATTTGAGTAAGGGAGATTGAGGGCTCAAATGAAATGCAAGTAGTTAATTCCAATTTGTAAGGAAGAAGAATTAGGGAACCAACTAGCTCAAGATATGGAAATTGTCAAGCAAGACTCTGATTCAATGAATGCAAATATGGAAGAAGCAACTAGGTGCCATATCTTTTCGTTAAATTTATTTTTTAATAAAATTAGCAGGATTTTAGATTTAGTTTACAAAATCTATACCATCCAAAAACATTAAAATATACTAACTAAACATTGAGATAACTTTTGTTACATAGTTATAGTTAGTATTATTTCTTGTTTAAATATATATATATATATATAATCTTCCTACTAACTTTCATCAAATTTTACTATATATAACTTAAATGGTTAATATATTTTCAAATTATTTTACTAAATAATTAATAATATAAATATTTTAGTAAATATTATATACATCTAAATTCTCACTCCCACTTTATTTTATAAATATATATATATAAACCATCCTTGGCACAGGGAGGTTGAGTAATGAAAATGAAAAACCATGGCATAGAGAGATTGAGTAATTTTAAATTTTGAAGAAAAAAAAGAAAATATAACTTCCATGAAGGTTGAGTAAAACAACCCATCAGTGTAAAGGTGAAGAAAAAGCCTCTTTATGCTTGTAATCATATGGTTTGGTCTACCATTATGGAGATCAAATTGATACGTGTCGAGATCGAATTTGGTCATCCCATTCTCCGTAGTGCTCGCATGTGCAAGACAAAGGGTCCATGTCATCCTGCATGTCCAAATAAAATTGATTATTCGAAGACCTCGTTATAAAGTGGGAAACAAACCAAGTACGGGAGCCTACCTTCATGCCCAAGAAATTGATGAACTGAAACTTAAAGAAGATGTTCATTATAATTATTTATTCACGTGTTCAACCTATTTAATGGAAAATTATTTGACTTGTTTTTACCTTCATTGATGTTGGCATGGCTAATAGGAAGATATGCCCATCATATATTAGAGAAAAATAGGGGAGAAATCATTATTTAAATAGTTTATAAAAAAAATTATAATTTTTTATTTATTAGGATATGAACAGTTATGTTTTTAGTAAAGAGTTAATTGAACTAGAGGGATGTTAAATTATTTAAATAAGTAAAATTGAGATAAGAGGAAGGTTAAATTAATTAAAAATAAATGAAATAGAGACTAAATAAAAGAGGAAGTAAATGAATAGAGATTTAAGTAAAAGAGGAAGTAAATTAACAATTGGTTAGATCAAATTTAAATAAACAATGTAAAGGGGATATACAAATTACTTGAAATCGATTGGGGTAGTTATTTGATATATCTATAAAGGAAGAACACAATAGTTTTGATTAGTAGCAACATCAACTCAAAGCAATTGAATAGAAAAACTCTCCCCTTTGTAGTTCCATTGCATCAAAATTCAATCATTTGAAAAGAATCGGATTTTGCATCAGATATCAATTCAAATCTTCATGCCAATGTAGATTTCTCTATTGACAATGTTGAGACCAACTACAATGATGGAGGCATGGTGTAATATTTTGTACATAACCCATGCTTGGTAGTTGCTCACTAAGAGAAGGCCTATAGAGACCATGCTAAAATCCATGTACTACTTCTCCAAACCTCTTTTCTAATTTCAAAAAGAAGATGGAGGAGGTGCTTCAATCTCAACCTTGGAAGTTGCAACAAGAAATCATGGTTGGATGGGATTTTGGAAACCTAAACCTTATGCTCCTCCTTTAAGCCAATCCACATAGCTTTGTCGAAAAGGGCTACCATGAGATTGCTCCTTGTGTGTTTCCAAGGGGCTTTAAGCTCTTTTTTTTTGTGAGTGGGAAGAATAGTCTATGAGGAGAAAAAAAACTATTGTTTTCATCATCAGGGGAAACTTCAACTTTCTCCTATCATTAATAATATCATATCTTGATATTGTTTGCAAATGGTGAGCATAATGTCAATCCTCGTATGAATGTAGCAAGGGAATAATATTGGATTGGATTAAAACGTTATTCTCTTTATGAATTAAATCATTGATTGCACAAGACCCAATTTATCATCAAAAAATCCCTTCAAATCAGTTTACTAACTAAAAGATCCCTAATTTTCATTGCAATAGTCATGGGTGTTTTTTTTACCAATATATCAAAACTTTCAGAGTAATTTTATGCACTTGTGCGATACTATTAGAAGCAATTTGCTCCTCTTAAAAATCCTCAATTATTTCATCAATTCTACAACCAAAATCCTTCTCAATGGTTTGTCATTGTAAAAAACTTCACGTGTCAATGCTTTACTTGTAGATTTGTGATTTCATTAGATAAATATTCGAGGAAGAGATCAATATTGTGAACTCCCACTGACCCCAATTGAAAAAGGAAACCATCCCTAATTTATCAAAAAATATATCAACAAGTTCTAGCGATGTTTCTATATATTTTCTCCTAAACAAAGATGCAAAAGGAGCCATGGCAATAGCTAGTGTAAATAAAATTAATCAAATAAAGTGCCCTTAGTGTCAAAATTAATCCCTCTAAGAATGATTAGATAGATGAAGTGAAAATGGCATGTCTATAAAGTACCTAATTATTTACAAGGAAATCATGATGTAACTCGGGTATTTCAACCTCCTATTATGTGCTCATGGAACCTCCCTAATAATAATAGCCCAGGTTCGAGAGGTAAGATGTGGCCTAACACGAGGCATGCTCACAACACAAGTAATCATGCTAATATTAAAAAAATTAGAACCACCATAGTAGCAAATTAGAAAGAATCACCCCCGTGTATCTTGAGCATGGCAAGTCATGCCACTAGTTGCAAACATCACAAAAAAATCATTACCTTTTATGTGGCCTACACATATCATGCCAATGTTGAAGAATATTGAAAGAATTAAAATAGATTGTGCCTTTCTAACACTTTTATGGGGAGAAGCATACTTGTTTTCTATCCTAGTCTAACATGGATTCTTGTCCCCCTGTTTTTGTGCTTCCTTATCAATGGGGTCAGGGATTTTCTTCCCATGTAGTTTTGGGCGTCGTTTTCTTCTGTAAGTGTTCGTGATGGGATGGTTGTTAGTTGTGTATGTTGTTGGGTTCATCTTTGTGCCAGGATTTCGTCTAGGTAGATGTCTCCAACCTTGAAGATGTTGTTGTTTGTGCCCTATTTTAGTTGCTACAGTTTCATTTGGGGTTTTTTGGGGCCGTCATCGGTCTCTTTTGGGCTTCTTGGCCTGTATCTGTTGCCTGGGATTTATGCTTGTCGTTGCCTCGCTATTCATAGGTGTTGGTACAAAGGTATCCTACCAGGTCTTCTTTGAAACTTTCAGCTATGTGTCTTACTGCCCTTTTGGGTGTGCTGATGTGGCTATACAGGGCAGCCTATTCCCTGCTCTAGTTTTCTTTTGTGGATGGAGCCCTGTTAGAGCATCTCCAGGCATTTCTTGCTGGTTAGAGTATCTTCCAGCAATGTTTTTTCTTGCTAGTCATAGTATCTTCCTAGTCACAATAGTGCCTTGTCCCCCCTATTTTTGTGCTTCCTTATCAATGGGGTCAGGGATTTTCTTCCCATGTATTTTTGGGCGTTGTTTTCTTCTGTAAGTGTTTGTGATGGGATGGTTGTTCGTTGTGTCTGTTGTTGGGTTCATCTTTGTGCCAGGATTTCGTCTAGGTTGTTGTTGTTTGTGCCTTGTTTTAGTTGCTACAGTTTCATTTGGGGTTTTGTGGGGCCGTAATCAATCTCTTTTGGGCTTTGTGGCCTGTATCTATTGCCTAGGATTTACGCTTGTCGTTGCCTCACTATTCATGGGCGTTAGTACAAAGGTATCTTGCCAAGTCTTATTTAACACTTTCGGCTATGTGTCTTACTTCCCTTTTGCGTGTGATGATGTGGCTATACAGGGCAATTTGTGCCCTACTCTGGTTTTCTTTTGCAAATGGAGCCCTGTTAGTGCATCTCCAGGCATTTCTTTCTGGTTAGAGTATCTTCTAGCAATTTTTTTCTTGCTAGTCATAGTATCTTCCTACATTGCTAAGGTTCCCATTTTGGTCATGTTTTGCATGCCTTGCACCCTTTTTCCTTTCAAATTTTGCTCGGGTTTAATGACTCGCATAATAAGGTGTGGTTGCTTGTTGTTGGGATATTATCTGGTGCTCCCTACGAGGTACATTGTCGGGCCTACACACCTTGTATCTTGTTTATTTTCCATAGTTTGGAAGCCTAGAGCTTATTGTCCTTAACTTTACATGAATCTGAATATTAATCATATATAACTAATTTTTATTAATACAAAAATGAATAGACTTTTTAACGCTGGAATTTTTTTATCCTTATTCGCCTATAAAATTCTCAAGTTACCCCAAAACAGGCCACTTCCTAAAGTACCTATCGCACACATAATAATAAAAGTTATTACAAGCATAAATTTTTTTGAAAGGACCTATTTCACATAAAATAATAAAAATTATCCTATGCAAGAATTTCCTTGGAACATAACGTGTTAACACCAACTTTATTTTGAAATTTGAAAAGTTTAAATCCTTATCGATATTAGTTACCTAGTAATGTACAAACAAAACTTTTGAAGACGCAAACTTGTCCTCCAATTAAATTTGTTATTCCCCATGGCAATGTAAAGCTGAAGTGGATAAATAAATTTGAATTTTTGTTTTTCAAAATACTTTATACTCATAAAGAAAACTTTTGAAAATGCAAACCTGATCCTGCAATTAAATTTTGTATTCCTTTCAGCAATGTAAAATTCAAGTGCATCATCTTCTCGAAATACATTTGAATTTTTATTTTAATTTTTTTTCCCTCATTTCAATCAAAAATTATTTTGTAGTTAAATCACTAAAAATATCTAGTAAATAATATATATTTTAATATTTTTAAATATCATGTAGATAAAGTGACAAATGTTGGTGCCACGAAAACTTAGACATGTTTAATGGTAAATGGTAACTGACACACAAAACATCATATACGAAATTAACTAAGGGCACACAGAAGTGTAACAGATTTCATTTCAACACTGGCTTGCCCTGTGTGCACACTGAATAATGAATCAATGTAAAATCAAGTTTGTGGGAAATTATGGAATGAATGTTTTTGTGTATTTTATGCCTAACATGAAGGAAAAGGTAGAGGTAGAGTTTGTTACAATGGTTGCAATTTTGTAGATTTACTTGCAACAATTTGTTATAAAATTATCATTTAATTTATATTTTTCTATTTTTTAGTTCAATCTTTGTTCATTTTAATACTTTGGATCTTTTGTAAATTGGGATCTCTACGAAGTTGAGTTTGTTTCTTTTTAATTGTTGGTTATTTTTACAGTGGAATTTCATCCTTCAGCCAAAGAACTAAGGTGTCCTTATCATACTCCCTTTTCACCTTAGTGTCTCATGGCCTCAGCTCAGTGCAACCTCTGCTACCTACTTTCCTCACTTTGTGATACTCATGTTCGTCTTTGACCTTTGAACATGGCAAGGGCTAGCAAGGTTCATGACACAAAATCTAGTAAGAGGGAGCCTAGTATAAGAACTAAACCAAAAAACCAAAAATTGACTTGCTAGATAATATCCTAAAGGATGCCATTAATGTAACAAGGGATTTTGACACTAGATTCTCACCTGAAGCAAAGGAAAATATGGTTCAAATGGAGATATCATTTGCAAAAGAGGAAGAGAATTTGCAAACAATGATTAAGGTTGAGTTCAAAGGATGGAATCTAGACACAAGCCTCCCTTGAACCAAGGACACTAGGATCTTTAGGTTGACAAAACCATATTATCTTAACAAAGCTTTCATTGCCCAAGTTGTGAAGGAAAAAGACCTCTAATGCTAAGCAACCCTATATAAATTGGATTTAAAAAATCTAAAGCAATGTTTAAATTGTCTTAGTAGTAATATCTTAATCTCTCAATTCTTAGGTAGTGATACTTATGTAGTAAAACTTAGATAGTGATAATAAGGATCTAACAACTCCAAAAAACAAGACATTCTAAAATTATAAGACATACATTCTAATGCCCTCTTAATTAATAAATCCCCTCTTTATGAACAAAGTTTAAAAAAAAAGATTATTATGAGTTCATAAAAGAGATTATTAGCTATCCGTAAGTAAACCAACCAAACTAAATATGTTGTATCGTATTCTCTAATTAGTATAAAGCTAATACTATTTCATGATATTTATTTGTTATTTTATATTATGTTATCAATATTACATATACTTTTATATTTTTATATTTTTGACACTAAAAAATAGCAAGACCATTTTAATTTTTGAATATGATTGGTATGATTTTGGTTTTTTTTCTACCATTACAATCGAATATGTAACATTTTTATTATAACTTTTTAAAAAATAGTAATATTTAAAATTTAAATATAAAAAATTAGTAATATTTAAAATTTAAATATAAAAACTATTTTAAATATTAAAATTCAAAATTTGAATATGTAAATAGTTTGTAAAATATAAAATTCAAAATTTAAATATGAAAATATGTTTTACTCACTTTTAATCATTTCCCACCAATTATAACACTTTTTTTTTAAATCCCATCAAACTATACGGAAAAAAAGTTTATTCATATATTTGACAAAAAGAAAAAGTAAGTGCACTCATATACACAAAGTTCAGGTTTATGAAGTGAAACATTTGTTGTAGAGATTAAAATTGTGATGTGTTAAGCGTATTAAGAATTTGGTTATTAAGTTGAAAGGTCTATTCTACAGCCTAGTATGATGTGTAATGTTGTCTGTCTGTTATCAAAATTGAGTTTAACTTTCGTTCATATTCACCAAAAGAAAAATTATGAAAAATCTAAAAAAAAACTATACAAAACATTTAAATAATAACAACTTATAAAAAAATTACATATGAAGAAATTGGATTCCTCTCAGCACATGTTAAATTCGTATTAAAAATAAATCTATACTGGTACATAAAGTCTATATCATTTTGGTTGGGTTATTCCATCTTCACATCCGATGTCCTTACTTTATGAATACATGGGTCCATGTCATCATGCATGTCCTTAGCTTGTGGGTACATAGGGTCCACATCATTCCCATGTTCAAACAAATTTGATTATTGGAAGACCTAGTTAAAAGGAGGAAATAAACAAATATTGATTATGGGATAAACAAATACGGAATTTGTACATGGTGGCCATGAAATTGAATGACGCAACAGTGAAGAGGACTTTCACTAAAATTGTCCATTCACGTGTAACATCTATTCACAGTGGAACTTAATGAAAAGTGATTTCACTTTTTTTCCCTCCCCTAATGATGTTGGTGGGGTTATCAAAAGTTAACAAGGGTCCCAAAAACAATAATAATATTTAGAAAAATATAATAGTAAAAACTTAAAATTAAATTTATATTTTGAATTTCAAATAGCTTTGAGATATATTTTCGAGGTGGAATTACTAATAACTTAAATAAAATTATATTATATTTTGATTTTCAAATAGTTTTGAGATATGTTTTAGAGATAAAGAATTCATGGTCTATATGAGTTCTGGTTCATCGTGATGTCGATATAAGAATGACGTTTAAAAATAAAAAGGTCACAACTAACGAGTAGAACTTTCTAGATGCGAACTTTAAATAATAAGCCGTCTAAATCCCTGGTTATACCCTCGGCTAATTCTTAATTTTACATTATTTTCATGGGGGTAAAAATAAGGATTTTTATTTTTTAAATGGGAAAAAATAGATTTTTTTTTATTTGTTTTTAAGTTCGATTTTTTGGAGTTTTTTTTAGTTTTTCACTGAAATTTGGTGAGAAAATTTGTGGTGAAATGTTGATTTGTGTTGTTTAAACCAGTTTTTTTACTATATATATATATTCTACACCCCGAAAAATATTTGGGGCACATCGATTGTGCAGAATTCACCCATCAAAATTGTGATTCATTGAATCCCTGCCAGATTCTAGACAAATTAGATCCGAAAATAAACTGGAAAACTTTTCAAAAATTCACATTTAAATACAACTCAATTTTTTTTCTACAAATGAGTATCCACAAAAGAAATTATGAAAGTGAAGAGAGGAGGAACTTGCTATTGAAATTGAAGGGCAAGGTAATGTCAGACTCGTCTTTGACAACCCATCCTTCAACATTAAACTGATATAGTTGCTTCATTATCTTCTCTTCTTCATAATACTCAAAATAAATTTGATTTAATTAGAGGAAGCATCTTAGCAGATGAATGTAGAGGGATCAACTCTAAGTGGGATGAGAGAGTTTGGATGGATATTTAAAAGGCTAATTACTATAACACCACTTTTTTCTAACCCTCATGTACATATCACTATGTGAATTTGCTGCTATAAATAAGTGTAAATGAAAAAAATACAAGCTAGTTGAGATAGTGGAGTGGACACAGATTTAGAGGTTTGAGGAGGGGGAAGTTACTTGTACAATGTTTAAACCCAAAACCACACCACTTCATTTATTAAATTCCCATCTTTTTCTGACAAATTAATGGTTTGTGTTGTAGCTCTTTCTATCTCCTGTCACACAATTGCTTTCAGAAGATAGAAGCCTCCTAGAGACAACCTCTGGGTTTATAAGAGACCAGTGCCTAGGGTGTAGGTTTTAACCCCGTACAAAAATTACTTGCATACAAACTCTAAAAAACAGAAAAATAAACAATGGCAAGAGCATAAAACATAAAACAAATATACCCGGAGATTTTCCCCTAGATCCCAAAATCGGGACTACTAGATTGATTTTTTTCATTATTTTCTTTCAATGTTACAATACATATATATACATGTGCATGGGGTAGTCATGGAAAGAATATAACACAACCCAACATTCTCTCACTTGTTGTTTTCTTTCCACAAGGGGCCATAGGAGAGCTTAGTCATTAATCCAACCCTGCAACGCCCATTGTTTCTCTACACCAAGAGAACTTCTCAGTGCTCACAAACTTTGTCAATGCATCTGCAGTATTCTTCAAATTATCCACCTTTACTAGCAACACCTTTTTGTCCTCAACCATATCCCTCACAAAGGGATACTGAACATTAATGTGCTTTGCCTTTGAATGATAAGCAGGGTTCTTTGCCAAGAAAATTGCACTTTCGCTGTCACAGTCTATCCTTATAGCTCGTTGTACTAACCCCATACCTGAACACAATATATGCATCCAAACTGCTTCCTTGCTTGCATGAGTGGCCACCATGTATTCTGCCTCTATAGTTGAAAGTGCCACTACAGACTGTCTCTTACTCATCCAACTGACTGCACCTCCAAATAGGTTAAACACATACCAACTTGTAGATCTTCTCTGATCCAAATATCCAACCCAATCTGCATCAACAAAGTCACAGATGTTCAAAACTCTGTCCAATCCTGGTCTTCCTTGGTAGCACAAACCATAATCACTAGTGCCACACAAATACCTGAAAACTTGCTTCAGTGTTGTCCAATGCTCCTTCCCTGGTTTTGACATAAACCTGCTCAATACTCCCACTGCATGTGCAATGTCTGGTCTAGTACAAAACATTTCATACATCAGGCTACCGACTACACTTACATATGGAGCACGGGACATGTCCTCTTCCTCTTCTTATGTCTTGGGACACTGTTAAGAAGATAACTTTACACCTATACGAATAGGAACCTTCACCATTTACTATCCTACATATTAAACCTCTGTAGTGTTGTCTCGACATACTTCCTCTAGTTTAACTAGAGCTTCCTCTTTGCTCGATCTCATTTAATTTTGATGCCGAAAATATAGTTTGCAGCACCGAGATCTTTCATGTCAAATTTGGAGGACAATTGGGTCTTCAAATCATGGATAATATCTTTGTCATTTTAAACCAGCAACATATCATCCACATACAAGACCAGATAAATAACACAGTCACCAATTAATTTAAAATACACACAATGATCTGCTTTGCTTCTGCCGAAGCCAAGTCCCTGTATAAAGTATCAAATTTCTGATACCACATCCTTGGTGATTGTTTTAACCCATACAAAGACTTTTTTAACTTGCATACCAATTCTTTCTTACCCTTCACCGCAAAGCCTTCAGGTTGCTTCATGTATATCTTTTCTTCCAGATCCCCGTGAAGAAATGTTGTCTTCACATCCATCTATTCTACCTCAAAATCAAAAGCAACAACAACAGATAAAAGTAATCTAACAAAAGCTACCTTGGAAATAGGAGAAAAAATATCACCAAAATCAATTCCCGACACTTGGGAATAACCTTTTTCTACCAGCCGAGCTTTGTATTTCTCCACCTTGCCTTCTGCATCCATCTTCTTCTTAAACACCCATTTGCTTCCAATGGGTTTCCTTCCAGCTAGAAACTCCACCACATCCCAAGCCTATTTTTTGTGCAAAGATGCCATTTCATCAACCATGGCCTCTTTCCAGAGTTTTCCATCCTCTGAATCTATTGCCTCCCTGACAGTTTTGGGATCATCATCAGTAATAGATAAAGCAAAATTTGAACAAAAATCAGCTAGACTATACCTTTCTAGCCGCCTTCTTTCTCGAACTGATCTTCTCATAGCTGGAGTTTGTGGCTCTTCATCTTCTAATTCCTCTTCTTTTGTAGAGTCTGATTCCTCCTCCTTTAGCTCAAACTCTATCTTCTTAGGTTCCTTTGGTAGGACTTCATGTTTAATAACATCTTTCACCTCTCTAAACACAACATCGTGGTTGTACACAACCTTCCTTGTTTCTAAGTTCCAAAGATTATAACCTTTTAAACCATCCTTATACCCAATAAATATGCACCTTTCCAATTTATTATCCAATTTGGTTCTTTTCTCCTCTGGAACATGTACATATACATCACATCCAAATACCCTCAAATGTGAAAGAGAGGGTTTCTTACCAGTCCATACCTCTTGTGGAGTCTTATCCTCCAACGTTGATGAAGGTGATCTATTGACCATGTAACATGCAATCTCCATTGCCTCTGCCTAGAATTCCTGTCCTAACTCGACACCACTAAGCATGCTTCTTTCCCTTTCCATCAACGTCTTGTTATTCTTTCTGCAACTCCGTTTTGTTGAGGTGTGTATGGAGTGGTCTTCTGCCATGTTATACCACACTTCTTACAGAATTCTTCAAATTCCTTCTTGCAAAACTCTCCACCATTATTTGTCCTCGGCACCTTTATGTTCTTCTCTTTCCAGTTTTCCACCAGAGCCTTAAATTCTTTAAACCTGTCAAAGACTTCAGATTTCTTCCCGAGGAAATATATCCATGTATTCCTTGAGAAGCCATCTATAAATGATACATAGTACATAGAATTACCCAGTGATAGAACCAACACAGGTCCAAACACATCACTGTGCACAAGCTCTAGTATCAGTTTCACCCTCTTACCACCAGAGGGGAAACTCACCTGATTTTGCTTCCAATATACACAATTTTCACAGAAATAAAAATCCAGAGAGCAATTAGACATACCTTCTACCATACCATTGCCATAAAGTACTTGAAGGCCCTTCTCTCCAATATGTCCAAAACTTTGATGCCATAGCATGGTCTTTTCTCCAGAGACCACTATATTTTCTGCTCCACTTTCAGGAACCATAGAACTGTTGCACCCATCAATAAAAGTGCTACCCTGAAGCTTGTACAAACTTCCAATCCTCACTCCCCGCATCAATACCAGTGCTCCCTGAACCATCTTGTAGGTATCTTTGTCGAACATTGTTTTTACACCTACAGCATCCTTTTTGCTTACAAAAATTAGATTTCTGGCTAATGCAGGAATATGCAAAACACCCGGAAGTGTTCTAATCCTTCCACCTTGAAACTTCAACTTGAATTTTCCGCGACCAACGATTCTAGCCTTCCTATCATCCCCTAAGAAGACATCACCACCATCATATGTATCATACTTGCAGAACCACTCTCTATGGGGAGTGAAGTGAAAGGATTCACCTGAGTCAATCAACCATGCCTCATGATCTACATGTGTACTTGAAGAAGAATCCAAGTACACATACCCACCTTCATCTGAGGTGGTTTTTTCCTCTGCAGAAGGAGCATCATCGGATCCCTTTCTTTTCTCAGGAGCTTTAGATTTATAGTCCCTTTTATAGTGCCCTTCCTTTCCACATTTCCAGCACACCTTCACAAGTTTTCATGAAGATTTATATCTCCCACTCGAGGACTTATTTTTATTTATGTTCTGGGGCCGTCCTCATGAAAACAAGGCATAACCATTCTAGCCCTTCATATTTTTCCTTCTCATCTCCTTCGACAGCAAGGATGAGACTATTTCATCAAACTGCAAGGTAGTTACATTGTATCTATTGTAACAACCAAACTATCCCACGAATCTAGTAGAGAACACAAAAAAATGATGCACTTATCTTCATCTGAAATTTTAATATCAACAGATAATAACTGGCTTACCACAGTATTAAATTCGTTTAGATGCTCTATCGCCGAGTCTCCATATTTCATCCTCAGGTTATACATATTTTTCCATAGGAACAGTTTATTCACCAGAGACTTAGATTGGTACAAAGTCCCTAACTTTTCCCACAAAGCCTTCGTCGAAGCTTCCCTTGATACATTCATCAGTACTGAATCTGAGATGCATAATCGTATTTTCCTCTTTGCCTTCCAATCCAACTTTGCCGAGTCTTCAGCTAACATTGGTGTTGGTTTAGTACCCAGATCTACCGCGATCCACTGATCTTTATCCATCGTTAGATCCTCCATCTTGAGTTTCCACAACTCAAAACTCTGACCATTAAATTTATTGATCTCTATCTTTCCACTGCTCGCCATATTCTTTCACCACAAGAATCGATCCTGCAGATCTCCCACTGAACAGGGTTTACCACAACCCCGAGAAAATCCCCTCAGCAGCAAAGGCATCCCCTTGAAGCCAAAACAACTCTGATACCAAATGTAGGTTTTAACCCCGTACATAAATTACCTGCATACGAATTCTAAAATATAGAAAAATAAACAATAGTGATAGCATAAAACATAAAACAGATATACACAAAGATTTTCCTATGGATCCAAAAACTGGGACTCCTAGATTGATTTTTTTCATTATTTTCTTTCAATGTTACAATACATATATATACATGCACGTGGGGTAGTCGTTGAAATAATATAACACAACCCAACATCGGGTATCTGAGAGGAGTGCTTTTGAAGATTTTCTAAGGGCTTTCTACTGCACTCCATATGTCACGTAGTTGGAAAAGAGATAATTCATGGCTTGGTTCAATAGTCCTTCATCAAGGTAAACTCAAGCAAACAAATAGCTCTAAATACTCAGGGGTTAAATATGGGTAATCTCAAAGAAAAATGTCTTGTTTCTAGTGGCTAACTCACAACAATAGGCATCTTAACATTGTTGTTGTAGTATAGATGAACAAGAGGAAGGAAAGGAGTAGAATTGATGTAGAGGGTTGGACAAAACACATAATCCTAAGCAACAATATCCAGCAGAAATATGGAAGAGTGAGGAGATGAAAATGCAAAAAAAGTGAAGCGTGAATTAAGATCTCAAACTCCATGCCTCATGAATACATTTGTCAACAAACAAAAATAAGTAAATTTGTGCACATACAGGTATTGTAGGCTATTAAATAACACAAGTAAATATCTAGTTAACACAGGTACTTTTTACTACTTAGAAACAAACATATAACCATAAGGAGAGTGATACCAATAGCTTCATTACACTATTTCAGAGGAGGAAAGACATACATGAAGTGATTAAAAAAAGGGGAAACATACTACGCATTGCTCTGATTGGAATCAACAAAACAATTTCATTAATCCTTGAAGATGGAGTCCAAATCACCAGTCCATTACATTTAGCAATTGTATCAGCCCAAGGACCTCATGAACAAGCAAATTGAACCAAAGTGGAACCACAGAATTCGGGCCTCTTGGGTGCAAAATTCTGGAACCTTTGTTAAGTGTTTCTTCCCTCTTTTTATAAGGAGAGGGCGAGCTTTGAAAGCAGTGACAAAATATCTCAGTCGAGCTCCTGTTGTCTAATCAACTAGTTGTCTCGGCGTGACAAGGTCTGCTACCCAAATCATTACAAAGGATTTGATTCCTTTCTTTAAAATGCAGAAATTACAGAATAAAAGAAATAAGGAAAACTGAATGATGGTTGAGGAAAATATCTCCCTACGATGGCCTCTAATCAGGCCACGTCTCTGCCACAATGTTCCTCTTTAGTTATTTGGTCGGTTCGCCTGTCACTTTCCCCTTAACAACTTGAATTTCCCACTTTCTAGAGCTGGGAATGATAAGCTGTGGTGGCCTTATTGGTGTCGCGAAATCACGGTTGTCGAATCATCCATCTCATAACTCTCTTTATTACACTATAGGAGCCCACTATGTCCTATAACATTGCCATAATGCCACTTCAGAGCTTTTACTCATCGGGAATTTTATTCTTAAAGACATTGTGAAAACAAATTCCTTATGTCTTTGACCCCTTTTGTTTATCCCCTTTCTATTTTCCTCCATGGGACTGGGTGCGGTGACTGGAGGCCTAGCCTTAAGGCACTAGGGCATTTTGATCCTACCCGAGGTCCATGTTTCCTTTGTTAAGAGCTCTCCACTCTTGGTTCTCTAAGTTCTTCTCGACCATGTGCTAGCCCAATATCAAAGCCCCCTTATCGGAAGTTTCCAATGGTAAACTGTTATAAAGTGTCGACATCCTGAACCTCTGATATGATGTCATCACTCCACGTGGCACTTCCTGAGTGGTGACACGTGTCACCCAGATTTTCCCCCTTAGGCCCCTCAAAATGCCAAAAATTTATGCCATGTGTCTTTATCAGAGCCAATCATATGATGTCATGTGTATCTTATCATAACCAATCATATGCTGCCACATGTCCTGCTAGAGGAGAGAGAAAAGGTCCCACCCACCTTTGGTTTTGCAATGAAATCCTTTGTTAATCCTTATCGGTGCTCCCTGAAAGTTTTTAACGCTATTGCAACTTTTAACAATAACGCAACTTTTTAAAGGTTTGCACTTTCAAAACTTTTGATCCTTCGATTTTTGATGTTCTGATCTCTTCCTAGCTCTAATGTTGCGACTGTTGATCTATGATGTCTCTGGACTTCTGATATGTGATCCGTCGATATGCTCGATGATCTTGTGTTGCAATGTGCTAGTATGCCCAACCTCCGATGTGTGATCGCCGATATGCTTGATGTCGCTGGACCTACAATGTGTGGTCTCTGATTTTCTAGACCTACAATATTGTGATCTCCAATATTCCTTCTTTCCTAAGGCTTCAAATCCTTGAAACTTCGGCAGAACATATCTTTTGAATGAGGAGTCTGTTTTTGGACTTCCACATATCTTTGGAAATCTTGTTCAGAGCACTTTCCAATGGAGAGGGTCAGATGTAGGCCTTGAGTCCTTTTTTGGATTGGAAGATGATGGCAAAATTCTCTGCTCTTTTTCACTCTTTTGAGACCATTTGGCACCATTCAAACAATTTTTCAGTAAATGACAACAATTTTCTAGTGCAAACATTGAAGTTGTGTATGGGCAGTCTGAAGTGAAGGACGAGGCCCATGTTGTAAAAATGCAAGTGAGGAGGCACTACGACGAGGGGTGAGAACACACAAGAGTAGTGAATGGGAGCACACATAGGAGCGATGAGAAAACACAGAAGAAAAGAGAAGAGAAGATGGCTTGGAGCCAAAGCTCGTGTTGGGATGTCATCCTTTGATCCTTTTTGTGTGGCCTATAATTGTTTGTATGTGTGATGGTCAGTGAAGACTCAGTGGAGGTATTGATTCACCTAATGCTTGTTGTCTCAACTTATAAAACTTTAAGTGCTTTCCTTGTGGCTAATAAACCACTTAGAGCTTTTTGAATGGGTTGATAAACCACTCAGGTGCTTGTTGGAAGGGTTATAAACCACTTGGTAGGAAGAGATACTTAGGTGCTTGCTGAAAAGAGTTAATAAACCACTAAGTTATTTCTTTGGGGACGATAAACCACCTATGTGCTTGCCAAGTAAACTGATACACTACCTAGATAGTGTGCTCTGGACTCCTGCAATGTTTTCTTTGAAAATCCAATTGATAGACCATTCTTAGAGTGAGGTCATTCTGTCGGACTGAGAAAAACTTCATTGAGCCTTGGGTGAATCCCCGTGATCCATTTAAGAGATATAGAAGAATCACCGTGGTGCTTAATACATGAAGGAGTTGATAAAGCACCTAGATAATGCACACCCTCTCTTCTTTGGTTGACTTGATATCGACATGAAATTCCTTTGAGAAAATAACTCCTTAGACTCTGAATCTAACTCGAGGTGGGAGAGAGTGTTACAAAGTGGCCTTTTTACTACCCCTCATGTAAATATCACTATGTGAATTTGTTGCTATAAATAAATGTAAATGAGAAAAATACAAACTAGTTGAGATGGAGGAGTGGACATAGATTCAAAGGTATGAGGAGGGGGGAGATACTTATGCAATTTTTAAACCCATAACCACACCCACTTCATTTATTTTCCCATCTATCTACTTGAGAAATTAATGGTATGTTGGTGCAAGCATTGAAGGTGTGTATGGGTGGTATGATGTCCTTGTCTTGTTGTGACATATTGGGGAAATTAAACATACAAAGGGAGAGAAAGAGAATAGAAAAAGGTAGGAAAGGATGCACTATGAAACAAGATGATAACATGTAAGAGTAGTGTGTGGGAGCATGCAGAGGAGTGATGAGGAAACAAAGAAGAGAAGAGAAGAGAAGAGAAGATGGTTTGGAGCCAGAGCCTGCGTTGGGACATTTTTCCCTGAGCCTTTTGGTGTGGCTTGTGGTTGTTTGTTGGTGTGATGGCCAGTGAAGAATCAGTGGAGGTATGGACTCACATAGTTCTTGTTGTCTCGGTTTATAAACCTCTAAGTGCTTGCCTTGGGCCTGATAAACCACTTAGAGCTTATTGAATGAGTTGATAAACCACTAAGTACTTACCATGGGGATGATAAACCACTTATGTGCTTGCAAAGAAAGCTAATAAACCACTTGGATAGTGTGCCCTTGACCCCTGTAGTGCTTTCCTTGAAAATTCGGTTGATAAACCACCCTTTGAGTGAGGTCATTATCCTGAACTGAGCAAAACTTTATTAAGCCTTGGGTGAATCCCCATGATCTATTTAAGAGCAGTAGAAGAATCATTATGGTTCTTATTGCATAAGATAGTTGATAAACCACCTAGAAAATGAACTCCCTCTCTTGTCTCGTTGACTTCATAGCGGTGTGAAATTCACTTGAGAAAATAAATCCTCAGACTCTAAATCCCGCTTGGAGGTGGGAAGGATTGTTATAGAGTGGCCTTTTTGCTACCCCTCATGTAAATATCACTATGTGAATTTGCTACTGTAAATAAATGTAAACGAGAAAAATATAAACTGGCAAAGCTGGAGGAGTAGACACAAATTCAAAGGTCTGAGGAAGGGAAAGTTACTTGTGCAATGTTTAAACCTAGAACCACACCCACTTCATTTAATTTCCCATCTATCTCCCTGGAAAATTAATGGTCTAATATTGCAAGCATTGAAGTTTTGTATGGGTAGTATGAAGCGAATGATGAGGGCTATGCTATCCCTACCCCCATGGGATGTGTTGGGGAAATTCAACATGCAAAGGGAGAGAAAGGGCATAGAAAAAGGTGGGCAAGGAGACACTATGTCATGGGATGAGAACATGCAAAAGAAACATGTGGGAGCACACAGAGGAGTGACGTGGAAATGGTGGGCCCCAGTATTGCAGCAATAATGCTGCAACTCCTAGAACTCCCTTATTTAATTTTATCAACCCGGTAGTTCGTAACAAACTTGGAAGCGACGGTGTTGTATGCACAAGTACTAGCTCTTGCCACAGTTGTCACTTGGTCAGCTGGCACAAGTCCGCTAGGAGCTTAAGCCAACTTCTATGAGCTCTTAGAAGAAGCTTTTTAACTGATGGATGAAAGCTAACTCAAAGGAAGCTAATCTACTTGCGGAAAGAAACTGAAAGCCAAAAAGAAACGCAAACCCTAGCAAACCCTAATTCTACCAGCTAGTCCTACTGACGCAAAGGAGAGCATGCAAACTACTGAAAGAGATGCCATTACTTCTATGAAGGTAAAATACATGTGTCTAGACTACCTCTATCTGAAGAAAACATCTTTTTGTATTTTTGTTCAAGTTGTTGGAATTATCATGCATGTGCTTCTAACTGGCTTTTTACTGTGCAGGGGTAGATCAAGGGGAGAAATGCTTGGGAAAGGTTGGGAAGGTTCAGAGAGGGTCTAAGGGGTCCCTAACACCCTTCCAGAGTTTCACAAAGTTTGGCTGCCAAGAAACCGTGTTTATGAGCTTCTACAGGAAGTCTGCAGGGGTTCTACAGGATGTTCTGGGATTTCTACAGGATGTTCTGTAATTTTTCTACAGGATGTTTAGTAATGGAATTTTGGAGCATGGATGGAGGGAAAAAGGTGGAGGAATGAGTATGGAGGTGAAATACGGTTGTAGGGGAGTTCAAGACTTGGAGGATGGAGTTGAGGAGAAGGTGTAGATGGCTGGACTTGCTCCAAGAAGGCTGGAATAATGCTGCACAAAAGGTAGGGTTATGAGGGCAATGTGGCAACGTGAGGCAAGAAACCAAGTTAGGAGATGGAGAAGATGGGTTTGAGGGAGTCTGGGCAGATAGAGAAGTGGTATAGGTGCTCTGCAATTTGTGTTTCCAACTGAACCAACAAAGACATGCAAGAAAACAAAGGTCTAGCTATGCTACGCTAATATGATCTGGCTAACAGTAACGAGAATGGACAACAGCTTTATTTGCAAGGAAACCATGTATATTAACTATGAAATGAAGCATTCAAAGATCTGAACATGTAACCAACCTCTGCAAATGAAAACAACACACTAAGGATTGCATGGTAAAGCAAACTAGTGTTTTTGTTTGGGACAGCACGGTTATTCCAACTCCAGCCCCTGATCCAATAAGGAAGAGGTGAAACCAAAAGTGTTTGCTGACCCTTTTTTGGAGCCTTTTTCTTGTTATTATCCTACCAATCTATTATAAATATGAGAAGCTACTTTAACCATCAAAAGAAATCTAAATAACAAAGCAAGATTTAAATATAAATAGCAGATTTTATTCTAAGAATGCAGCAAAAACACATAAAGATAAACAAAGGAGGTACTGGGCGCTTGAGATGGGCCCAACCCCAAGAGCTACAGCCTCCTAAGAGAGATTTAGAGCTGGTGCAAAGCTGGATTCATCTTTATTGAGCAAGAAAAGAAGAGTTACATCAAAACTGTCCACAAGGGAAACTTGAAAATGTGCTGAAAGCAAAGCTAATCTACTGCCTAAAAATCAAACTACAGACTAGCTAACTTCTGCCTACAAAATGACTAACCATTGGCTAACCAAAATGAGGCCCTAAGCCTTCTTATTTATACAAATTGAGGACCCCAACAATCCTCCTAAACTTTAGGGACTCGGCTGCCCAAAACTTGTAGTTAACAGCAGTCCTACTTGACTTGCTTGGCTGCCCTTGTGCTAATTGATTTGGTGGCCCTTGAACTCTGAGCTAATGGTGGAGAATTCGAGGTAAGGGCCCATAAATGAAGGGGACAACTTCCTACAAATCCTCTCCCTTGTTCTCCCACGAATTTGGCTGCCAAGTGCTCATTAAAAACTTCAATTTTGTCTCCAAATTGACCAAAAAGGCTACACAAAGCACACATTAGACTTGTTGGCATAATGACTAACCCAATTCACTCTATTAGCATAAATATAATCAAAAACATGCAATAAACTAATGAGAATGGTGGATTAATTCGAATTAGGAGGTTGAATGAGCCCAAATAATTATCCATTTTTGGGGCTCATCATCACCCCCCTACTGAAAGTGTTGCTCATCCTCTGAGCAACCAATCTATCTCCTCATCTTTGATGGCCTTGGTGGCCTCCCTGTCATGCCAAGCTTCTGAAGTGATGTCCTCTTCTCTGTCATGAAACCATGCTTCTCTCTTTGCTTCTTCCCACTGCCTGTGCTTCTTTTCGTAGAGAATTCTCAATTTCCTGTATAACTGTCTCAGCATCCTGTAGAACTGTCTTTGAGTCCATTATCTAAATTCTCTCTCTTCGAGTGAAGGTTTTTGGCTTCCTCATTCATAGGTGATGGACATCCTTGAAGGAGGCCCCTCCTTTTGTTTAGCTTGTGTGTCCTCAATGACAATTTGCTTCCTTGACTGTGGTTTGGGGTTTGCCAATTCTTATCTGCATGCCCTTTCTTGCCTTAAAATATAGTGGAAGCTCCCTCTTTCACTTCTCCTTCGGCTTGGGAGAGGTACTTAGGGCGGCCAGCACAGCTACTGCCTCCCTAGCTAGGATTTCGGCCGAGTTCTCCTTCTGCTTCCCTTTTTCAGGACTTCCTGTAGAAAGTCCTGTAGCTGATTTCTGGCTTCCTGTAGAAATTGTTTCAACTGTTTTGGTCTACTTGGCTGGGGGTTCCTTCTCCTTGACCTGTGCTGTGGTTGCCTTGGGTGTGTCCCTACTTGTTTGTACTTTTTCAGTCCTCTCTGCCCTGATTTGCAACCGTTTCTCCCTTGGCATTTATGCCTTTATTCCACCCACAGCTTTGGCCTTGGTAGCTTGGCCTTTGTTTGTTTCTCTTCTTGCTTTTCCTGTGGTGGCCTGTCCTGGGTCTTGTTACCCTTAATTTCCTTACCCTTAGTTAGCTTCTCTGCCTCAATATGCTCCTTTTTCTCACTACTGGATGAAGTGTAAGTTCACATGACAACCATGGATAATGCTGAATCATGAATCCCCCTGGCATGGTAAGAGTGCTCCCTTTTTCTTATTCTTTTTTCAGAAACATAAATGTTGTTTATAGTTTCCCCCTGGACTCAAGGAAGAATTCCTCAGCTGTTTGATATCAATGAACAACAATTCCCTCGTTTCAAGACTTTTGCTGCCCAAATACTCGACTGTCAGAAGGGAATTAGGCTCCCACAGACAAAGTGTAGAGCTTAATTTTCATCCCCAGCATGCATACAACCACATAAATTTCACATTCTTCATGCACATGTTAGTCCTCACAGTGCTTTAAATTTTGTACAGGAAAAAATTGTTAATAGGACCCGTGGAGGGGAATGTGATGCAGAACCAACTGAAAAATTTCGTGTATCACACAGGAAAACTACCATTCTTGATGCACAGGCAGATTTGCTTCATACTTTCTTATTCAAAAATAGTTTTAATTCACCACCTTTCAGATGTATCATGCATGGAAGAGTGTTTTTTTCAAGCCTACCACTTTCGGGACTCCCAATTTGTCGAAGAAAAATCCAGGCTTTTCTGCTATGGAAGGCTCTGCTGTACTTTCCTGTAGAACGTTTTCCTGTAGAAACGCTTGTAGAGTGTCCCTGCACCTCTGAGCGAGCCTGATACGCGGGATAATTTCAAAAATAGGTAGAAACCAGTGGAGGACGACTAGTTCATCATTTTGTGGAAGCGGAGGATGCATACTTCAGTCAAGTGCAAATGGACAACTGGTGGTGTGAGTTTCAGCCAAGCATTTTACATTGCGGCGTGATTTTTGGTGAGGGAGTGAAGTGGCCAGGTGTACGTGGCCACATGCAGACTGCAGTTCTATTTATTAACTGTATGTTTTCTTCTTGATCAGTTGCACTAGAGTTCAAACGGCTAACACTCCCTGTTTTTTCCTCTTTTTTTTTTAATTTCACGTGAGTTGTCTAACACATACGTTGCATGATTCCTGGCTGATTGACAGAGAATTGGACAAGGAACTATCGGCTTAATCTTGCTATATTCGTGGCTCAATTCCACCATTCCATTCATTCATGCAGTTTTTAAATTAGATTTGTGCAATAGAAGAACGAGTTTCAGTCACGTACCTGAAGTCAAATGGCTGTTGGGAGGTGTTGTGGCTAGTCATTGCTGCATGCACTGGTTTCTTTGGTTGCATGAGGGCTTGGCTGATGATTTTTGGTTGTTTTCCTTGTGCAGGTGTCCTCTGGCCGGATGCATGTTGCAGGAGTTCATTTCCACGCTCAGATCTGCACCCTCAAGCTGCTGCCACTGAATTTTCACAGGACCGAAACTTGTTTTCGCCATTGCTCCCAAACGATAGATCGGATCGATCTGAAAATTTCTGAGCATGTTCCTATCATCATGATGCACCTCCCATAGCAAAATCGTGATCAATGGATGCACAGATTTCGAGAAAAATGGAAAATGGCTGAAGATTTCAGAGATCAATTTCTCGGAAACCATGCATTGGAATTAGCTGAAACTGCTTGGGTAGGTTACTATCACCCGTATGCACCTCCCCATGAAACAGGTTTTGAAACGGATGCACGGATATGGAGAAAATGCAAAAATGGCTGATGGTGATGGAGGCTAATTTCTTGGAAACTGTGCACCGGAATTGGCTGAAACTGCTCAAGCATGTTTCCATCACCCCTGTATGATTCCCCGTAAAACGGTTTTTCAAATGGATGCATGGTTTTCAAGTTAGGGCAAAAACAAATTCTGTTCTAGGTATTTTTGCTTCAAGGCATTCTGCAGTTTTGTTGCATGGTAAGAAAAATGAACTTGAGCTGTGATGCAGGTATGGAGATGATGGAGGAGGAGTTTGAAGATTGTAGGAGGACTTCTGAACCCTTGAGGAAGCTACCGTGTCTGCCAAACTACTTTTTTTGCAATCCATTTTTAACTTCTTGTAATTTCTACAGGAAGTTCCTGTAGAAAACACATTTTTCATAAAATAAGCAAAATGAGGTGGGAAAAATGATGGAGAAAGGCGATGGATGGACACAGAGGTGCTTGCAGGTCTAACCAACAGATTCCCACCATCAGATTCCCTTTTAAAATTGAATTTGGTTCGTCCAAAGGTTCTACAGGATGTTTCCTGTGGAAATACATAACTTCCTGTAGAAGGCACAAAAATTCCTTTGTCTTTGCTTTGAGTGATCCTCCTAACCTGCAATGTCCTTCTTACAACCTGCAATTATCCAATGGAAATTAACTTTATGTTTCTTTTCTTTTTCTCTTTTTTTCTTTTGAAAACAACTAGGGCGCCTCATGGAGGTTTTCACCCTAATTGCCTGCCCTGGGCGCCTCCAAGGGAGGTTTTCACCCAGGGATCTTATTCTCTTTTCTTTTTTTTCCCAACCCATTGACCGCCTGATGGAGGTTTTCAATCAATGAGCCAATCTAAGGTGCCTCCGAGGAGGTTTTCACCTTAGATTTTTATTTTTCTTCTTATTTTCATTTTTTTTTTCTTTTTTCCTTTTTTTCTACCCTACCCTACTTGAAAAACAAAATAATTTTCAAGTATAAGGATACTTCCAATGGAGCCATGTGCACATTGAGATTAAAGGCAAGATGATGTCAAGGCTCGAAATGCATGCTTTGACAACTATCCAGATTTCAGAGACAAAATGATCTGACTTTGAAGGGATCAAACATAGCTGAGGAAGAGAGTACTGTTGCAACTTAGTGACTGTCTGGAACCATGTCTCAATATAGCTTTGATATCCTTGGTCCTTTTGCTGATCTAGATCATTCTTCATGTCACCTTCTATCATGACCTTCTCATCTTCCTCTTTTTGCTGATCTTTCTCTTGAGTACATGGAGGATTTGATGGTAACCATGAGGGAACTCTCTCGATCTCTGATTCTGATCTCTTCTCTTCATCAAGTGCAGCCCATGGTTCTTTGATCTCCTCTTTTGAATCTTCTTTTGCCGGATGTGGTCCTTCAATGCTTTCAAGATAATCTCTTTTTTGCAAGACTCTTCCTGAGCTATGGTGAACATCTTGGAGCTCAAGAGGAGTTGTTTGGACATGTTGTGCCTCAGCATTGTAATGGAGTTGAGCTACTCCAATGTGTGGATTTGGAAATGGTGGTATGGGTAGCTGAGTGGGGGCGTAGATTTGAGATGGATGTGGATGGGGTTGTGGTTGGGCAGGAATTTGGGGTTGCCTTGGTGGAGCAAGAGGCGATTGTTGTGGATGAGCAGGTGGTGGAGGAAAAGAGGCGGGAGGAGTGTTGTATTGGGGCCTCCACCCCTGATGAGGTGCATTCCACTGAGGCTGTGGCTGATCATACGAGTGAAACGAATGAGCAGCTGGTTGGGCATAATATGGATCTGGGAAGGAACAAAGAGGAGGTGTGAACCAGGAAGGATTAGCAGGGGGACCCCAGAAGGCATGAAAGTGGCTTTATAGGGGTCATAATAGGTCTCGGATGCCCCTTGCATTTCCTGCTAGTAAGATCTAGGTCCATGTGGCCTCCTTTGGTTCATATAACGGAGTGATTCAGTGGCTCCTTTGGTTCTCTGATATGAAGCTTTAATTCCGGGCAAGGAAGGGCACTGATTCATAGGATGGTATTCTTCACAGATGAAACACACTTCTAGGGAGTGCATTGGACATTCGTTCCTAGGATGCTTTCTAGTGCACCTGGGACAAAAGATGACCAAAGCCCTCTTGGCTTCCTCTTGCTTCTTTTGGATCCACATGGTATCTAATTGCATGGCAAGAAACTGCCTCATATCACTCTTGAAATCTTCCATCTGATCTTCAAAATCGTCTTTGGACAAGGGACTGCTCCCAACATTTCTGCTTGTAGCCATTTGCTCCAGAGGAATGGTTTCTTCTTCTTCTTCCCTTGAGGTTCTTCAAATGTGTCTTGCTGTCCACCTAAGGGTTCTTTAATCACAGCCATCGAAGAAGAGAGAATGTTGGCTGTGTGAAGCAGTGGAGGCGTTGTGCAATCATTTTTCTAACTTATCTCTACTCCTACAAGGCATGAAATGAAATCTTTTTGGTTGATTTTTGATTTTTTCTACTTCTACCTGCAAACTGAAATAGATTGAATTGCAACTAACTATTTTGAGAAAATGAAAATGCGGAATTGAAATGAAAGCAGGAAATGACTAATCTATTTTGCTCAAATGAAATTTCAGGAATGAAATGCTAGTCTACGCTTGCGGAATTGAAATGCTAATCTACGCTTGTAGAAATGAAATTGCGGAATTGAAATGCTAATCTATGAAAGCAGGAAATGTCTAATCTACTTTTGCGGAAATGAAATTGCAGAATGGAAATGAAATAAACTACTTAGCAGAAGGTTGTAGTAGAAAATAGAAGAAAAGCAGCAATCACCAATACTCTGACGCTTCCCCGGCAACGACGCCAAAAAGATGGTGGGCCCCAGTATTGCAGCAATAATGTTGCAACTCCTAGAACTCCCTTCTTTAATTTTATCAACCCGGTAGTTCGTAACAAACTTGGAAGCGACGGTGCTGTATGCACAAGTACTAGCTCTTGCTGCAGCTGTCACTTGGTCAGCTGGCACAAGTCCGCTAGGAGCTTAAGCCAACTTCTATGAGCTCTTAGAAGAAGCTTTTTAACTGATGGATGAAAGCTAACTCAAAGGAAGCTAATCTACTTGCGGAAAGAAACTGAAAGCCAAAAAGAAATGCAAACCCTAGCAAACCCTGATTCTATCAGCTAGTCCTACTGACGCAAAGGAGAGCATGCAAACTACTGAAAGAGATGCCATTACTTCTATGAAGGTAAAATACATGTGTCTAGACTACCTCTATCTGAAGAAAACATCTTTTTGTATTTTTGTTCAAGTTGTTGGAATTATCATGCATGTGCTTCTAACTGGCTTTTTACTGTGCAGGGGTAGATCAAGGGAAGAAATGCTTGGGAAAGGTTGGGAAGGTTCAGAGAGGGTCTAAGGGGTCCCTAACACCCTTCCAGAGAGTTTCACAAAGTTTGGCTGCCAAGAAACCGCGTTTATGAGCTTCTACAGGAAGTCTGCAGGGGTTCTACAGGATGTTCTGGGATTTCTACAGGATGTTCTGTAATTTTTCTACAGGATGTTTAGTAATGGAATTTTGGAGCATGGATGGAGGGAAAAAGGTGGAGGAATGAGTATGGAGGTGAAATACGGGTGTAGGGGAGTTCAAGACTTGGAGGATGGAGTTGAGGAGAAGGTGTAGATGGCTGGACTTGCTCCAAGAAGGATGGAATAATGCTGCACAAAAGGTAGGGTTATGAGGGCAATGTGGCAACCTGAGGCAAGAAACCAAGTTAGGAGATGGAGAAGATGGGTTTGAGGGAGTCTGGGCAGATAGAGAAGTGGTATAGGTGCTCTGCAATTTGTGTTTCCAACTGAACCAACAAAGACATGCAAGAAAACAAAGATCTAGCTATGCTACCCTATTATGATCTGGCTAACAGTAACGAGAATGGACAACAGCTTTATTTGCAAGGAAACCATGTATATTAACTATGAAATGAAACATTCAAAGATCTGAACATGTAACCAACCTCTGCAAATGAAAACAACACACTAAGAATTGCATGGTAAAGCAAACTAGTGTTTTTGTTTGGGACAGCACGGTTATTCCAACTCCAGCCCCTGATCCAATAAGGAAGAGTTGAAACCAAAAGTGTTTGCTAACCCTTTTTTGGAGCCTTTTTCTTGTTATTATCCTACCAATCTATTCTAAATATGAGAAGCTACTTTAACCATCAAAAGAAATCTAAATAACAAAGCAAGATTTAAATATAAATAGCAGATTTTATTCTAAGAATGCAGCAAAAACAAATAAAGATAAACAAAGGAGGTACTGGGCGCTTGAGATGGGCCCAACCCCAAGAGCTACAGCCTCCTAAGAGAGATTTAGAGCTGGTGCAAAGCTGGATTCATCTTTATTGAGCAAGAAAAGAAGAGTTACATCAAAATTGTCCACAAGGGAAACTTGAAAATGTGCTGAAAGCAAAGCTAATCTACTGCCTAAAAATCGAACTACAAAATAGCTAAATTCTGCCTACAAAATGACTAACCATTGGCTAACCCAAATGAGGCCCTAAGCCTTCTTATTTATACAAATTGAGGACCCCAACAATCCTCCTAAACTTTAGGGACTCGGCTGCCCAAAACTTGTAGTTAACAGCAGTCCTACTTGACTTGCTTGGCTGCCCTTGTGCTAATTGATTTGGTGGCCCTTGAACTCCGAGCTAATGGTGGAGAATTCGAGGTAAGGGCCCATAAATGAAGGGGACAACTTCCTACAAATCCTCTCCCTTGTTCTCCCACGAATTTGGCTGCCAAGTGCTCATTAAAAACTTCAATTTTGTCTCCAAATTGACCAGAAAGGCTACACAAAGCACACATTAGACTTGTTGGCATAATGACTAACCCAATTCACTCTATTAGCATAAATATAATAAAAAACATGCAATAAACTAATGAGAATGGTGGATTAATTCGAATTAGGAGGTTGAATGAGCCCAAATAATTATCCATTTTTGGGGCTCATCAGGAAACACAAAAGAGGAGAAGAGAAGATGGCTTGGAGCCAAAGCCTGTGTTGGGATGTCAATCCCTGAGCCTTTTGGGGTGGCTTGTGGTTGTTTATAAGTGTGATGACCAGTGAAGACCCAGTGGAGGTATCAACTCACCTAATGCTTGTTGTCTCAATTGATAAACCTCTAAGTACTTGCCTTGGGGTTGATAAACTACTTAGAGCTTGTTGAATGGGTTGATAAACCATTGGGTTGCTTGTTGGAAGGCTAACAAACCAATGGGTTGATAAATGTGTTAGAATTTTCATTTCATATAAATGTGTTAGAATTTTCATAAAAACATGTGTCTTTTGTTAAAATTTTAATAAAAACATGTGTGTTTTGATTAACCTTTTGCTTAATGTGTTTCTAGTACCTTCCTAACAAAAAATTGGTTATTGATCCACTATTTCACACTCTAAACAAGTTCTTTTCACAAATCCCAATGATCCTAAGTTTTTAAGTATTATGAAACAAATTATTATATAATTTCTCATATATTTTGGTGCTTCACATGTGGAAAAACTAGAGCTATTAGATTGTAAGGCTTGTTTTAAATGTAGATATATTATAGTGATTTGGAATTGAAGAAACTTTTAAATCTTGTTTGAGAAAAAAAACGTGTTTTTTAAGGTTAAAACTTTGCTAAAAGTTTGTTTCTTCTCGACATTTTTTTACACATTATGGGTTTTATAATGACGCCAAGATCACCTAAATCACAATTCGTATGAAGGAGTTATACTTCCCACAAGTTGACGTATCTTGTTGACCACCGGGACATTGTGTAGATGCTATGCCAACTTCCTTTTCTCACATATGTGGAGACAATCATGTATAAACTTTCAAGAAGGGTCTGGAGGATCCAAAACTCTAACCTTAATCAAGAGTTGAAGCATGCAAAACCCTAACCATAACCCTAGAGAGATATCAAAACATTGTTAAGTAGTGGGGCATTAGGATAAGAAGGGGTTATAATGTTCCATAGTTAAGCAAAGCATTTGGAAGGGGGATTTTGGAGCTGAACAAAGGATGTAAAAGATCTTGTCACAACCATATTGGGAATAGTTTTTATGGAAACTCCATAGAGGGTGCACTTTCTTTGTATTTGCATTTCATAAATGAGAAGAAAAGAGTAAGCCATGTATCTCACATTTACTATATCACGTTTTCCCATGGTACATCTTTTGTTTAATGAGTAGATGATGTATTATTAGGTTGGGTTTTTTCATTTCAATTTCAAATCATTTCAATTTTTTATGCTCTAAGCTAATAATATGAAAGATAAATCTAAAACAAAAACTACATAATAATATTTCAAGATTTCAAAATACAATTATCAAAGGACTTTGAATCAATTTATAAATTTTTTTACATATATGATTCACTCAAAATGTAAAATATTCAACAAAAAATTATATTAAAGAAAACACATTTTGTTACAAAATTATCCTTATTCATTCATAAAATTCTAAACTTATCCCAAATACAATGCCTCCAACTTTTTGAAAAAACATATTACATACTTAAAAATAAAAAGTATTGTACACAAAATTATCCTAATAGAAAACATACTAACACTAACTAAAAACATGCTAACATTAACTCTAATATTTTTGAGATTTGAAAATCTCTAATCATGGTCGATGTTCATTACCTAGTCATGTAACTAAATGCAAGAAAACCTCTCAATCTAAACCCTACATAAAGTACAAATATTGATTCAAAATTCTTGAATCATTGTTCACTTGTAATTATTTATGTAGTTAAACAAGCAAAGACCTTTCATATTAGATTTTCAATATAGTTTATACAAATAAAAAAAATGAAAATCTTGAATCATGATTAATGTTCATTATGAAATATTAGAATTAAACACAAAAAATATTGAATTAATGTTAAAGTTCATTATGTAATATTAGAAATAAATACAATAAAATTTTTCCTTTTAAATTTCTACAAAATATAATTTGTCTATACATAATTATTTCATTTTGGAAAATTTAAATTTACTTTTAAAATTAAATTTACATATCTCTATAAACATTAAAGAGTGTAAATAAATTACATTTGAAAACACATTTTTTAAATATTTTATACTTTATTTTAAAATAATAAATTTTCCATTTAAAATAAATTATATCTGTATATAAAATTAAAATAAAAATATTAAATCTGAAAATAGTTTATAGTAAATTTTTAATTATCAACATAAAGTTTAATGAAAGAATATTAACCCAAACAAATAAAAAATGACCAGAAAAACTTTCCATTTCCAATGAATAAGATATCTTAATGTATCTTGCATTATAAAAGAACTTGATAAAGAAGTTTTTTAATGGCCATCTATAGGAAACAAAAAGGGTCCCATACTTTACTGTGATGAACATGTCTTATGTAGTTTGTGGTATTTTGAAATAAAAGGGTTGGAAAGTATAATAATATAAATAATATAATCGGAAGGTGTATATAATTATTTATATTTATTTTTTTAATATTTTGAAGATTTAAGTGTTATTATAATAATATATCCTAATGAAAATTTAAATAATAAAGTTTTTAAAATTTTGATATTGTATTAAAATTAATTTTTTTTTTTTTTAAATGTATAATGTGGTTTAGTTTTAAAATTTAAATAGAAATTATTTTTTTATTTTTTATTTTTTTCTTCCTCCTTCTAATATTTGAGTGGTAAATGTGTATGGTTTTATTATGAGTTATAAAGCAACAATTGTCACATTTTTTGTATGGTTCTAGATATTTTTTCTAACAATAAAGAAAAAGCATATGCCTTATTGCAAGGCTTAAGGAAAACTAATGCTTCTTACATCTAATCAGGGAAATAACCACTTAACAAATGGTTTTGCTAATCAAGCCACATCCCTAAAAGTGGGGGTCATTAATATCAATGGTGTTGTTTCCAGTCAAATTATTCCTTTATTATTTTAATATGGGGACCAAAGTGTGTAGGATGCAATTGAGGCTTCATATGGCACACATTAAGGAATCATCATCAATAATGAGAAGAGACATGAGACACCCTTTTTCTTCTCAAGCTCTCGACTTCACACGATTTTGAATCCATTGAAAGAGATTTCACTCATCAAGATGGGATTATGTCTTTTTGGTCTAGAATTCAAAGGTGGAGAACTTGATTTTAGGTTTGTGTGGTAGTTTGGTCTATTTTGTTTGTTTGGTTGGGGTTTCTTATATGTTTTTAGTCCTAATTCATATTTCCCTTTTCTAGTTTAGGGAGGCTCACATTTGCTTGGATTGTCTTAAGCATTGACTCTGAGGATTCTACTTGTGTTTTGATCTCTCCTTTAGGGGGATTTCCACTTTTATTTTTTTCAGTTATCTTCAATTTGAGAAGGTATTTTATGTTGTATGTCAACAAAAATAGTGTTGTGTTTAGAATGAGCTAATGCAAGGTCTCCCAAGGTTGGAAGGTGAATCCACTAACTCTTTTCAACTCAGAGTCGTGTAATTATCCATTTCCAATTCTAGCTTTAGGGATTTGCATATGCTTTCATCTCTCCTCCAAGTGGAAGTCTATCTATTCTAGTTGATTTCTCTTTTTTTCTAAGGTCTATCCTAGTGGGTAGTTACATCGACAATATTGACTCCCAAACAATTCAAAACTGGGCCTTTCATGGTCTAAAGGTGAACCAGAGGCACTAGACAAAGGGTGGAGCAAAGAACTTAAAAGTGATTGGGAGTTGTGATTGTAATAGAGTTTGGATGGATAACTGAGAATTACAAGGGATTAGGAATGTCCTTAGGAACCATGAGGAGTCTATACAAGCTAACATAACTTCTATATTCATAGCCACAAAAAATGGCATGAGAATGAACATTGGGTCACTACCCATATAACAACAATCATGGGTACTCTAGTTCAATAGAAGCGTCAAAGACTTGTTCTGGAGACAAAATGCAACATGCTTAGGAACAAGGTCATAAATTTGAGTAAGGGAGATTGAGGGCTTCAAATAAAGTGCAGGAAGTTAATTCCAATTTGTAAGGAAGAAGAATTAATGCACCAACTAGCTCAAGATATGGAAATTGTCAAGTGAGGCTCAGATTTAATGAACGTAAATATGGAAGAAGCAACCAGGTGCCATGTATTTTTGTCAAATTTAATGTTTTAAAAAATTATTAGGATTTTAGATTTAGTTTACAAAATCTATACATCGAAAAATATTGAAATATACTGACTACATTTAAATAAATTTAATTACATAATTATACTTAATATTATTTCTTATTTAAAAAAACACTCAAATCAAATTTTATTATTTTTTCTTATATATAACTTAAAATATTAATATGTTTTATTTTACTTAAAAATTAAAAAATAATTAATAATATAAACATATTGCTAAGTATTACATACATATAAACCGAAAATCCATGACATAGGGAGATTGAGTAATGAAAATGAAAAACCAATTTTAATTTTGAAGAAAGAAAAAGAATAACTACCTTGAAGGTTGACTAAAACAACCCATTAGTGTAAAGGTGAAGAAAAAGCCTCTTTATGCTTGTAATCATATGGTTTGGTCTACCGTTATAGAGATGAAATTGATACGTGTCAAGATCGAATTTGGTCATCCCATGCTCCATAGTGATCGCATGTGCATGCCCTAACTTTCTCAAGACAAAGGGTCCACGTCATCCGCCATGTCCAAATAAATTTGATTATTCGAAGACCAAGTTATAAAGTACAGTGATGTGTGGTTTGACGGTAAGTCACATGGGCGAAGCCCGGGAGGACTGAAGTTCAAATCTCATTGAGTACAGTGACCTGCTGTGGTGGCGGCTAGAGGGGCGGACCCCCCTCCCGTGGGTGTGCTCTTGCTAAAATCATAGGATCTTAGTATAACCGACTTGCAGGTGGTTGGTTATGCTCTTGGTGTTATAGTGGCAGCAATGAGGTTTGATCCTGGGTCTCCCGTGGATTAAACTTGATAGTTACCGATTCACCATGTGTTAAAAAAAAAAGTTATAAAGTGGGAACTTGATGAACTCAGACTTAAAGAAGACGTTCACTATAATTGTTTATTCACCTGTTCAACCTATTTAATGGCTAATAGGAAGATATGCCCCTCTGATTTCTCCAAAAATCTATTAACATGTTGTAGCCATGATTCTATATATTCTCTCTTAAACATAGATGCAAAAGGAGCCATGGTAAAATTAGTGTAAATAAAATTAATCAAATAAATTGCCTTTAGTGCCAAAATTAATCCCTCTAGAAGTTAAAATGTTATGTCTATAAATTACCTAATTATTTATAGGGAAACCATGATGTAATTCTTGTATTTCAATCTCTTATTATGTGTTCATGGAACCTCCCTATTAATAGTAGTCAAGATTTGAGAGGTAAGATGTGACCTAACACAAGACATGCTCACAACACAAGCAATAATACTAATATAAAAAATTTAGGACCACCTTGGTAGCAAATAAGTAAGAGTCATCCCCATAAAAAAATCCTTACATTTTATGTGGCCTACACATATCATGTCAATGTTGAAGAATTAAATAGATTGTGCCTTTCTATCACTTTTATGGGGAGAAGTATACTTACCATCTATCTTAGTCTAACATGAATTCGTGTATTGTCAAT
Source organism: Pinus tabuliformis (assembly GCA_031772625.1). Lineage (NCBI taxonomy): Eukaryota > Viridiplantae > Streptophyta > Pinopsida > Pinales > Pinaceae > Pinus > Pinus tabuliformis. The sequence continues at coordinate 1,524,380,748 of CM062816.1, forward strand.
AATGAAATATAAAATGTCTCTATGACATTTTAGGTAATCCAGGGGAAAATGGGTCTCCATCTATGTTGGCTTCTATATCAAGTACAAAGTTTAAACTAAATAACCACACCCTACTTTCTTAACCATTCAAAAATTAAAACATGCAATAAATTATTGTGTCAATGATAAAGATTAAATTTAATGCCTTATGTGTTTATGAGAAACTATTAAACCTTCAAAATGAAGTAAAAAATTGAATTTATCTATAAACTGAAAAATAAATTAATCGACTAATAAAATTATAAATTCACCTTTCATCATTGAAACAAATAATAATAATTTTTATTTAAAATAATAATAAAGCAATTATTAAAAAAAGAGAAAGAGAAAAGCAAAACCCTTTAAGGCAAGGAGGCACTGTTTAATGTGAATGGAAATATCATTTGAAAAGGGAGTCTAGTTACTTACATTCCTATGTATTCAACATAATTCTTCATGTAATTGGAGGCATTTGGTTCAAATTCAATTCCATCAGAGGTGTTTGGGTCTAATTGAATTTTTGTTAATAATTTTCACTCTTTTTCTCGCAAGATGAAGAGATACAAACTTTAGAAAATTCAGTCAACAAACCAAAATGGTGATGACACCAACAAAGACATGGATTTTTCATCAACACCAAATTTCAAATTGGACATTGCATTTGTATAAAACAAATATAAGCCTTGAATATAAGTAACCTCCTTGACCAATTATTTAATTTCTTGCCATCAAGCAAGGCTCTTTGTAACACCCTCCTCCCACATCTACCCAAGTAACTAGCCAATCGGGGTAAACATGCAACGAGGGGCTACTATGATTGGATTTGACCTCCTATGTGACCTTAAGGAAGTGGAATCGATGGAAACATCACACGCAGTCATCCAACATCAACTTCAAGACCCACATAAACCAATCCAACACTTCAGACAGCTTGTCCTTGGGTCCGACTGAAGTTTTGACCATCTTAGGCCTCGGTTTCTCCCATGCTATAGGCATGACAGTGTTCAGAAACCCAAAGTCACTCTCACAGGCTTATGTGCCAGCGTCCAGGGACCCAATTTTCTAGTTCTGTGTAAGCAACCCTAGGATTTCAGCCACTTTTTCAGGCCCAGAGCCCAGCTCACTGCCCAAAATGGGGTGATAGCTTAAGATCAGTAAAATAACATGAAAATAATGATGTCGAAGCAATAAGTTGAACAAGACCTTAACCAGACCCCTACTACCCATGATAGGCATTTCGTCAAACATATCATCAACATGTAACCTACAGGTGTAAACAACATTATTAAGTGTAGGGATTTCATAATTATCTGAGAATCACTATCGACCATTGTTCCCTCATGTCATTTGTTGCATTATCATCTATTAGGTCATAGATACATTAACCATTCATTTACAAGTAAAAACATGTTGAAAGCCATGCATAGTTTTTGTCACAAAACATACATATAACCAACATAATAGGGACAAAAATATCACAATTAAACATGTCAGCCATAAAATCCACATATATATCAGTACATTTACACATGAGAATCAAGGGAATAAATTTCTCATTAATGAATGCAATAAACCAATCGGAGATGGTACTACCACGTTCCACCTAACCATAATTCGTTGAGCCAAGTCTCTCTTCAGTCAATCACTCCCGTGCCATATTCTAAGAATGAATTTGGGACTCATAGAACACACCAAAAAATACCAACAAGCATGGATTCCACAGGAGTACTCCTCCTACACTGTGAGGAATTTGAGTGCCTCCTAGTCTCTCAAGCTTTACTGGAATCCACAGTCTGATCCAAGGATCACTAGGCCCTACACTGAGACACACTCTCTAGGCTTTACCATACATCCCATCCTGGGACTAATAGGCCCAACGAAGAGAAATCCACCTCTTGGCTTTAACATATATCTCGCCATTCACCGACAAGGATTCCGCTACTCAAAAGAAAAATATCATGACATGATACCACATACTGAGCTTTATAACATAGCTCATAATGATATTTACAATGATCATCTTGTTGAGTGCCAACCCACATGATATCATAACACCATGATAACATAACCACATGATAACATAATCATAATGACATGACATCCATACTGCTTAGTGGAGCTTTATAATATAGCTCATGGTGGTATTTACATCCATAACATATGTACATATAGTAATATTACTAAAATATATACCAAAAACATGTACCAAAACATATACCAAAACATCATATCAAACATATACCAAAACACCATATAAAATCATATACCAAAACACCATATCAAAGCATATACCAAAACACCATATCAAAGTTGCTTTGCCTCAACCAACAAACAAGGAAGGATACATAGCTCGCATTTGATCCACCATCTCCCATGTAGCTTCATCGGGCCCAAAGTGCTTCCATTGCACTTTAACTTGATCGATTTCTCGGTTCCGGAGCATGAGCACCTTTTCCCGCAATATACACTCAAGCTTCGCCTATAATCCTCCATCTGGTTCCACCTGCAATATAGACTAGTCAATTACATGATCAATATCCTTAACATACTTCTTAAGCAAAGATACATGGAAAAAATCATGGACTTTCATTGTCGGAGGTAGTGCAAGTTGATAGGCTACTGGCCTAATCCTCTCAATGATATTAAAGGATCCAAAAAACTGTGGTACCATCTTGGCATAATATCCAATCCACAAGGATATATTCATTGGTTTGATGTGCAATTACACATGTTCCCCGACCTAGAACTCCTTGAACAACCTATTCATATCTGCATAACTCTTATGCCTATTGTGTGCTACCTTTAGATTCTTCTTGATCACTTGTACCTGTACCAACACCTTGCTGCAACCTATGCACAATATCCATGTACATGACATCCTGCTGACTTGCTTGCAAAATCCTATCATGTACATCTGTCACATAGGAGCTCATAACTTCCAAGTGATTTACCTGTACCCGACTGATGAGAGCATTTTCCACCCTATTCTCTTTACCTTTGATGCACCTAATCTCGAAATCAAACTCGTTGATCGTGGCCAACCATCTAGCTTACCTAGCATTCAGATTCGGCTGGTCAAACAAATACCTCAATCCAATGTGAACACTCATAAGCACAAATTTCCTGCCAAGAAGATAGTGCATCCACATCTTCAATGTGTGTATGACTATTGCTAACTCAAGATCATGTGTCGGGTAGTTCTTCTCGTGCTCGTTTAGTCTCTGGGAATCATAGCATACCACCTATCCATCCTACATAAGGACTCCACCAATCCCTCTCTTGCAATCATTTGTGTATACCACAAACTCTTTGTTTGGATCTACAATTTGTAGCATTGGTGCATGTGTCAACAACTGCTTAAGTTGCTTAAAGCTAGCTTCACACTCCTCTGTCAATTCAAACTTCTTATCTTTCCTTTTCAATGATGTGATATGATAAGAAATCTGCAAGAAGTTCTTGATGAACCTCTTGTAATAGTCTGCCAGACCCATGAAAGATCTCACCTCATTCACAATCTTAGGAGTTGCCCACTCCATGATGGCCCTTATCTTCTCTGGATCTACTGCAATTCTCTCCTTGGAGACAACATGTCCCAAGTAGTGTACCTCACTTTGAAAGAAACAACATTTTTTGATTTTATCATACAACTGATGCTTCCTCAACAGCCTCAACACTGCTACTAAATGCTCGAAATGATCTTCCTCATTTTTAGAATATACCAGTATATCATCAATGAACACAATAACAAACTTATCCAAATATGGACACAACACACTATTCATAAAACACAAAAATGTAGTTGGAGCATTAGTCAAGCCAAATGGAACAACAATGAACTCATAATTCCCATCCCTAGTCCAAAACGCAATCTTATAAATGTCCTCCTCTTTGCTGCGTACTTGATGGTATCCGGATCTCAGTTCAATCTTCAAGAATGATGCTGCTCCCATCAGCTGATCGAAAAAGTCATCAATCCTCGACAAAGAGTACTTGTTCTTGATGGTCACTTTGTTCAACTTCGTGTAATCGATGCATAGTCTGAGAGTACCATATTTCTTCTTCACGAACAATATTGGTGCACCCCAAGGTGATACACTTGGCCTAATGTATCCCTTGTCCAACATTTCCTTCAACTGCAACTTTAACTCAACCAACTTAGGTGTGCTCATCCTGTAAGGTGCTTTTGATGCTGGAGCTTCCGCTGGCACTAACGCAATAGAAAAGTATACCTCCCTGTGAGGTGGAAACTCAATAATGTCCTTAGGAAATACATCTAAAACTGCTATAAGACTAGGTACCTGCTCAACACATTTGCATCATCAACCTCCTTACCCCTATCACTAGAAATGTGTACTGCAAATAACATACAACTTTTCCCGCGACTACGCTTTTCTTGCATAGTTGTCACCATCCTAACTGATGTGGTTTTCTTCTACCCTGCAAGACTCTTGGTTCCCCATTGTCATCAACAAACTCAATACCTTTATCATAACAGTCTACCTTGGTTTTATGAAGATACAACCAATCCATGCCCAACAACATATTGTATGATCCCAACGGTAATACATTTAGATGTGTTGCAGTAGACATACCATTCAAGTCAAATGTGCAAGCTCTTACCCAATGATGAAATCGCTTCTTTGTAATTGTAGCCAACTACACTAACCAAGACTCTACATGCAATTCCTTACTCAAACCACACTTATCCACCAAGTCAGGGCTAACATAGCTATAATTAAATCCAGGGTCAATCAAAATAGAAATAACTTGATCAAAAAGCTTACCATCCATCTCAATGATAGATTCCTGTTGTTTTTCTTGTCTGTTGTCCACTTGCTGCATACATAGGAGGAATAGTCTGGCCAACATCCCCAACAATTTGTGCCTCCTATGCATTGTATATCTTAGGCCTACCACCCTGATGTCACAGACAATCTCTCCTAATGTGTTCCTCACCACATGTCCAACACTCCAACTGACCAGTGCCCTCACCTATATGTCGTTGTTGTTGTGACTCGTGTCCTTGTCTAGTTACATTAAACTTCTTTTGAGGTGCCATATTTTCTTTCCCATATGCATTATGAGGCCTTAGTTTCTTATGCTGCCATTTAAATCTACCCTTGTCTTTTCCCTTCCATCCTTGCTGAGATTCATTCTTACGCTTTGATTGTTCATATAAATTCTTCAATCTCCCAATGACTTCTGCAAGTGACCAAGGCTCATCATACTCAATCCGATCTCTAAATTCTTATGGAAAACCACTGACAAATCTCTGAACTTTAGCCTTCTCATCAGTAATATACGATACATACCTCAATAGCTCCAAAAACTTGGTTGTGTACTCTTCATCTTTCAATCCCATCTTTAGTTCATAGAATTCCTTCGCCTTACTGTCGTAGTACCTCTCTGACAAGTACTTCTTCTTGAAAATCCTCTTGAAATCCCACTAACTCAAGTCATTTGTCCTGATATCTCTGGCCTGGTTAACATCTTCCTACCAAATGTATGCTTTACCTTTCAAGTTGAAGATAGCTATTATGGCCTTCATGTGGTTTGTGTATTCATGCAATTGAAAGAATTTGTTCATCCCAAGTATCCAAGCCTTTGCATCTTCTGACTTCTTCACATATCCATCAAAAGTAGGTGGTTTTTCTTTCTTGAATTCATCCGGAAAGTATCCCATATTACTCCTCATGTATGGATGATAACGATGACGATCATGATTTCTATCAGAACTAGAACTAGAATAGTACCTTTACTCATCGCCCCTCCTATCCGAAGTGTTCAACAACTTGCCATCTCTCACTCTATCAGATCTATCCAATTCGTGTCTACCAGGAGACCTACTACCATATGCCCCATTAATTCTATCCTCTTGTCCATGGCTGATACGAAACGACCCTTGTCGCTGCAAGTTTGACAAACTTTGAAGAAGTATTGCATTAACCTCTTCTTCCTTCTCTTGTGCCTGTATGATCTGGTCATTATCTACCTTGTAACTCCTTATCTCTTCCTTCAAGCTCCTCAATGTATCTGCCATTTTAGAAGTGTGCCATGCACCATTCTATTCATATGATGCATAGGGAGATTCTATGTAGTCTACCACCTTGCTAGCCATTTAATATTTTACATGTGATGCATAATATGTCAGATAAACCAAATCACAATAAATCAACGTACCTTAGCATAATTCAGGGAGGATATCTCATCTAGATCAACAAATTAGCATGATACATGTTTAACATAAACATAACAACACATAGAGATAGGAAAATAAATGTATCAACACATAAACATCGTTCTAGTTAGGATCTAGTCATCAATGCAAGGCCATATTAAAAATGCATGTTATGACCTCATGCATGACAACAACCATTAATCCATTGTACACATTGCCACATGCAACCAACATCATGCATAAGCAATGCCTAATCAACTACACCTACACATAAACGCATGTAGTCAAACATAACTGATCAATTCTTGTAATCAACCTACAAGATTGATACATAAAATCAAATCTATAAAAATGTAGCCTAGGATATAAGGATGTAAGTAGGCGGCATAAAATCAACATGTAAGTGACATATAGCAATATGTAACTAGTCATATACACATGACAAATGCATTCCACAAAATTAACATCAAATTCAACATGGCAACCTTACTACAACCATAATCAATCATCCAACAATTGCAACAAGAACATGGAATGCAAGTGTAAAATACACAAATGCAATTGACATGCATGCATGACCAATGCACACCACCCATCCAATCCGAGGGGCGAACCATGCTCAGGTACCACTCTGTAACACCCCCCTCCCACATCTACCCAAGTAACTGGCCAACTGGCGTAAACATGCGATCATAAGCTACTATGATTGGATTCGACCTCCTATGTGACCTTAAGGAAGTGGAATCGACAGAAACATCACACACAGTCTTCCAACATTAGCTCTAGGACCCACATAAACCAATCCAACAATTTAGACAACTTGTCCTTGGGTCCTACTGAAGTTTTGACCATCTTAGGCCTTGATCGCTCTCATGCTATAAGCATGACAACGTACAAATACCCAAAATCACTCTCACAGGCTTATGTGCGAGCATCCAGGGACCCAATTTGCTATTTTTGTGCTAGTGACCCTAGGATTTAAGCCACCTTTTTAGGCCTATAGCCCATGTCATTGTAAAAAATGGGGTGATAGCTTAAGACTAGTAAAATAACAAGAAAGAAATGATGCCAAACCAATAAGTTGAACAAGACCTTAAACAGACCCCTACTAGACATGACATGCATTTCGTCAAACATATCATCAACATATAGACTACAGGTGTAAACAACATAATTAAGTGTAGGGATATCATACTTATCTGAGAATCACTATAAACCATTGTCCCCTCATGTCATTTGCTACATTATCATCTATTAGGCCATATATACATTATCCATTCATTTACAAGTAAAAGCATGTTGAGAGCCATACATAGTTGTTGTCATAAAACATACATATAACTAGCATAATAGGGACATAAATATCATAAACATGTCAGCCATAAAATCCACATATACATCAGTACATTTAAACATGAGAATCAAGGGAATGAATTTCTCATTAATGAATGCAATAAACCAACCGGAGATGGGACTACCACGTTCCACCCAACCATAGATTGGTTGAGCCAAGTCTCTCTTCAGCCAATCACCCCTGTGCCATATTCCAAGCATGAATGTGGGACTCATAGAACACACCAAAAAAATACCAACAAGCATGGATGCCACTGGAGTTCTTTGCCTACACCGTGAGGAATTTGAGTGCCTCCTAGTCTCTCAGGATTTACCACAATCTACAGTCTGATCCAGGGATCACTAGGTCCTACACCGAGAAACACTCTCTAGGCTTTATTGTACATCCCATCCCAAGGCTACTAGGCCCAACGAAGATAAATCCATCTCTTGGCTTTATCGTATATCCCGTTATTCACCGGTAAGGATTCCTAGGCCCACCGAGGCACACAATCTGGCTTTACCGTAACCCACAGTTTGGTTCAGGGGTTACTAGGCCAGTGGCTTTACCGTGATCCATAGTCAGGTTCAAGGACCACTAGGACATGCGTTTGTCAGTTCATAGATCCACCCCACTCAGCTTTGAATCCATCCGACCATCCCACATTAATTTAATATGAGAAACCCATCTCATCAAAGCTATCAGGAAATGGCAAGGCTAGGCTGGAGTACATTGTCACACTTGGAAAAACCCGTTCCATGATAGAAAATAACCACATGCAATACCATGCATGCCAAATATAGCAAGGAAAATACACATTCAAGTCGATACCTGCAATGAAGCCTGTTGTAGCTACTTGATCCTGCCTTTCCCTTCTCGATCTTTGCTTCCTCTTGCCTTCTTTGCCTTTCTTGCTCCAATGCCAAAGTGCTCTAAGAAGCTTTAAGTGTCCAAGAGTGAGAGAGATAGAGAAAGAATAATGAGAGAGCTCCAAACATAAACTGCCAAAAGGTAACCAACTGATCCTCAAAAGCCTTTTTATGAATGAGGCTTCTATTTTCTTCATTTTCCATTATTTTCCTTCATTTTCCTCCTCACATGCAACCTGTGAACTTTCACCTCCTTTTGCTCCCAATTTCAAATATTTTAATAAATATTTGTGCAAAAAATGCCATTTTGCCTTTCCAAAGCCTTAGCCATTGCCTTTGCCAATTTCCTTAGCCATAAACAACCAAATGAACACCCCCCTAGGATGTCTTGCCCAACATTCAGCTTGGAATACGTGTCCCATCAATCATGGTCATTGTTTTTAACTTCTATTACATGGAATTTTCAACCGGGCTGTTACACTCTTGTTATCTGAAGAGATGTAGAGGGTTGTAGAGAAATGGAGGGTTGTAGAGAAATGGATGACTTGTAAATGGTTCTAGAGATTCAATAGGTGGTGGGTTGTAAAGGGTAATTATAGACATTGTTGTTTGGGAGGAATGCCATTCTAAATAAAATGTTTCAATGTAATCATTGTGTGTGCAATTGGATATAGGTTATTATTATAAAATTTTATATTTATTTAGAGTATTAAAATCATTATGAAATTAAATATGTTTAAGGTATTTGATGAAATTGCTGAGATTTAAACAAATATGGATGAGCTTTGATCCATAACATAGGTTTACATTTATAATTTTTTAGTATTATAAACTTAACTTTTATTTTTAATTTTCTTTATGTTTACATTGAGGTGTTAATTTAATTTTTGAAAATGGAAGAATTTTATGAGAGAATAACATTGCGTTACTGTATTTGGACTCAAAAATATTGTTTATGATAATATTAATTTTGATAAAAACCTTAGGTCATTTTTTGTCATGGAATTGATTATAACTCAACTTAAAAATCTCGCGAATATTGATTATCAATGTTTATAAACTTAGCATAATTATGAAAGAGTTTGAAAAAAGATTTGACTAGGATTTAGCTTTGGAATGATGCTTCACAAAGTGTCACTTTATCAATGTTATAGATGCCATTTTATCCATGCTATAATGTCATTATATATAGATATATAAACATCATTTTGAGGTAGGGCTTAAGTCTGATGTGCCCAAGTTGTTTCGAGGTAGTGCCTAAGTGTAATTTGCCTAAGTTTAATGAGCCTAAATATAACATGTAACACATATCTACAAACTACAAAAAGGGTGATACTACTTAGAGCACCACTATTTGATTTCTGGGTTGATTTAAAGGTTTTTGTAACAACAATACCACTTGTGAAGTCAAATGATTTCAGATAAGTTGTAGTTTTAACCTTGAAAATAAAAAATGATGCTACTATTAGCACCACTTTTCTTTTGGGGGGTTGATTTTAAGGTTTTTTTCCGACAACACCACGACATTGCTAAGGCCATGATTGTAAAATATGGTAATTTAAACCCTTCTAAAAAAGAACAAAAAAAAAATAAAAAATTCCAGTAATAACGCCACTTTTCAAAATGATAATAAAAATAACCACTAAACACAATCTATAAACAAACAAAAATCTAAAGAATTCTTTTTAAATTTAACACTTCTCCATAAACTTAATCCACAATTATTTATAATACGAAATAAGATTAAAAAACTTATTTATTATTAAAATTAAATATAAACAAATTTATTTATCACTAAAATTACAATAAACTTTTTGTAAATATAAATTTAATATGGAATAATACAAATAATTAATAAAATAATAATTACATTGAACTTGATAAAAATATATATATGGAAAAGTTAAAAAATACGCACCCTTTAACCTTATATCAACCTAATTATATTTATAAGATTTATCTATTTAATAAAATTTAAAAATATAATATTAATCCATTGAAAAGAATCTCTTTAAAAAATTATATTCACATAAATAATAATAAATATTAACATTTTATTTTTTTACTTTACATTTCGATTAACTTTTATCCACTCATGTATTTCAAATGTCTTTCCAATTAGAACCTAGTCATGGTGAAGGGATTTATAGTTTCAAAACACTTTTAAATAATGATAAAAGAATGTATAAAAATTAAATAAACATAATGGTAGTAATATTATCATTATAAAAAAAAATATAGAAACATACCATCATTAGATGAGGATTTCTTGAGAAAGTTTTCTGAGAGGGAAAAAAAATCCACACTTTAAAACATTTCTAAAGTATTATTTAGCAAACTCTTCAGGTTCTCAACAAGAATGTTGAATAAAACAAAATTTCACATCATAATAGTAAGTCAAAATTTACTTTAATTTCCCACAATATGAACACTCAATAAATAAGAATAACCAAACCATAAACCATTTGTGTTTTTTTAATTTTACATATTAGAATCATGAACCATTAATTAGCTAATTGTTACTTAGCATTTATTGCTAATTACTAGTAATTTGCATTTATTTGTTATTGATGCTTAGCATTTATTCCTTATTACTGCTCAATAGTCATGACTTATCACATTGCATTGACTGCAAGGTGTAGGACACACCTATCCCAATACATGGATTTCTAATTTCACAACAAAAATAAATTCTCCTCACATATGATGTCTAACATCAAAAGGCGTTTTCCAACCAATATAGAAGCCTTGCCGAGGTTCAAAACTTGGTTTAATTATTTACGGAGGCTTGTGGATAGTTGTGATAGGCTCAGGAGTATAGTGGCAGTTGCATTGAATCAATCCCAAGTCTCCTCATGATAGGTGACATATCTACCGATTCTCTTGGTTAAAAATAAATAAATAAAAATAATATATATTATATATAATAAAGTGACGATGAAAAAACTAAAAAATACATTTATACATGTAAATCATCCTTATTCATTGAATGCATACACATCATTTTTTCCTTCTTTGCCTCCACTACCATTGCCCGTGCAGACACCTGGCTCGAGCCCTTGCCTTGTCCAACTTGCGACATACCTATTTTCTCTTAGTCGTCGGCCTAGCCAACACGTAGGGCATTAAGCCTGTAACAACTTTCTTGATGGTGGGTGGGGTTGCTGGAACCCTAACCGCATCGACCCCTTGTTTTTGTGCTTCCTTATTGATAGGATTGAGGGTTTTCTTCCCCTACTCTAGTGGGAGTCATTTTATTCTGTAGGTGTTCACGATGGGTTGGTTGTTTATTGTGTTTGTTGTTGGGTTTGTCTCCATGCCAGGGTTTTCTTTAGGTGGATGTCATCCAACGTTAAAATTGCTGCTATTCATGCCCTGCTTCAACTGCTGCAATTTGGTTTGGGATTTATTGGGGCTTCTATCAGTCTCTTTTGGGCTTCGTGGCCTGTATTTGTTGCTTGGGATTTATGCTTATCGTTGCCTCACTATTCATGGGGACTAGTACAAATGTATCATGTCGGGTCTTCTTTGAAACTTTCATCTTTGCACCTTGCTGCGCTTTTGGGTGTGATGATGTGACTATACAGGGTAGCATATGCCCTGCTTTGGTTTTCTTTTGAGGATGGAGGCCTGCTAGAGCATCTCCAGGCATTTCTTACTGTTGAGAGTATCTTCTGACAATGTCTTTTCTTGCTAGTCAAAGTATCTTCCAGCGTTGCCAAGGTGCCCATTTGCCTTGCACCCTTTTCCCTTTCATATTTTGCTAGGGTTTGATGACCTACATAGTAAGGTGTGGCTGCCTATTGTTGGGCTATTATTTGGTGCTCCCTACCAGGTACATTGTTGGGCCCGCGTGCCTTGTATCTTGTTTATTTTACACAATTTGCAGGCCTAAAACTTATTGTACCTAAGTTTCCCTGAATCTAAATACTAATCATATATAACCAATTTTTTATTAATACAAAAACTGGTGGATTTTTTATTTTTTGAAAAAAACATTATCCTCATTCTATAAGAATTCTCAAATTATGCCAAAACATGCCATTCCCTAAAGTAACTACCACACACATGATATAAAAGCTATTGCAAGCATACAAATTTCTTATAATAATAAAAGCTAAGCAAGCATACAAATTTCTAAAAAGACCTATTGCACATAAAATAGTAAAAGCTAAACTATGCAAGAATTTCCTTAGAACATAACATGCTAATACCAACATTACTTTGAAATTTGAAAAGTTTAAATCCTTATCGATATTAGTTACCAAGTAATGTACAAACAAAACTTTTGATGACACAAACCTGTCCTCCAATTAAATTTGTTATTTCCCATGGCATGTAAAGGTGAAGTGGATAAATATATTTGAATTTTTGTTTTTCAAAATACTTTATACTCATAAACAAAACTTTTGAAAATGCAAACCTGATCCTCAAATTAAATTTGTTATTCTTTTGGGTAATGTAAAATTCAAGTGCATCATCTTCTCGAAATACATTTGAATTTTAATTAAAAAAATTAGTTTTCCTTCATTTTGATTTTTTTTCTATTAAATAATATATATTTTAATTTTTAAATATCACGTAGATAAGGCAACAAATGTTGGTGCCACGACACTTAAATATCATGTGGATAAGGTGACAAATGTTGGTGCCACGACACCTTAGACATGTTTTATGGTAAATGGCAATTGACACACAAAACATCGTATATCAAATTAACTAACGGGACACAAAAGTGTACCAAGGAATTTCATTGTAACACCATCTTGCCCCTGCGTGCAAATTGAATAGTGAATCAGGACGAGATCAAGGTTGTGGGAAATTATGGAATGAATGTTTTTGTGTATTTCATGCTCAGCATGAAGATGAAGGCAAAGTTTGTTACAATGGCTGCAATGCTATAGATTTAGTTGCGATGATTTGTTTTTGTTTTTTTTTTTTTTTTTTCAAAAGGTAGAAAAACCTATCAAACTCAGTTTGTCAAACCAACAGTGAGGACAGCCATCTCTGGCTGCTATCCGCGAATGTCAGTTGACACATCACTGTTATCAAGGAAAACCACGCCACCTGAAATAACCCGCTGGTTGCGATGATTTGTTATTAAAATTATTAGTTTTTTTTGGGTTAAATTTTCTTATTTTAGTTTAATTTTTATTCACTTTAATAATCTGGATTTGTTTCAAAGATTTCTATAAAGTTGAGTTGGTTTATTTTTGATTGTTGGCCATTTTTGTGGTGGACATCTTCTAGCTTAAAAACCAAGGTGTCCCTATCATACCCCTTTTTCACCTTAATGTCTTGTGGGCTCACTGCGACCTTTGCTACCTACTTTCCTCACTTCGTGATACTCATGTTCTTCTTTGGCCCTTGAACATGGCAAGGGCTAGCAAGGTTCATTACACAAAATCTCGTAAAAGAGAACCTAACTTAAGACCTAAACCAAAAAACAAAAATTTGACCTGCTAGAAAATATCCTAAAGGATGTCATTAATGCAACAAGGGATTTTGACATTAGATTCTCGTTTGAAGCAAAGGAAAAGATGGTTCAAATGGAGACATCAGGTTTGCAAAAGAGGAAGAAATTTGCAAACAATGATTAAGGTTGAGTTCAAGGGTGGATTCTAGACACAAGCCTCTCTTGAACCAGGGACACTAAGATCTTTAGGTTGACGGAACTATATTATCTTAACAAAGCTTTCATTGCCCAAGTTGTGAAGGAAAAATACCTCTAATGCTAGGTCACCCTATATAAATTGGATTTAATGAATAAGAAATCTAAAGTAATGTTTAAAGTTGTCTTTGGCATTGATATCTTAATCGCCCAATACTTAGGTAGTGATAGTGAGGATCTAACAACTCCATATAAATTGGATTTAATGAATAAGAAATCTAAAGCAATATTTCAAAGTTGTCTTTGGTATTGGTATCTTAGTTGCCCAATATTTATATAGTGATACCGAGGATCTAACAACTCCAAAAAACATTCTAAAATTATAAGACATACATTCTAATCTATTCTTAATTAATGAAACTCCTTCTTTATGAATAAAGTTCAAAAAAAAAAATTATGAGCTCCTCTATCATGTTCTCATGTTCTCTAATTAGTATAAAACTAATACTCTTTCATGATGTTTATTTGTTATTTTATATTATGTTATCAATATTCAAATATCCTCTATCATGTTCTCTAATTAGTATAGCACTAATACTCTTTCATGACGTTTATTTGTTATTTTATATTATGTTATCAATATTGCTTATGCTTTTATATTTTTGACACTAAAGAGTAACAAATCATTTTAATTTTTAAATATGATTTTGGTTTTTTACTAACCATTACCATCAAATATATAATTAAAAAAATATATATTAATATAATATCACATTTAATTTTTACTTGTATAATATTTAAAATTTAAAATTAAAATTAAATTAAAACGATTTTAAATTTGTTTAGTAATCTTCGACAAAATCACATAATCAATCTTTTGTCGACGCGTTTCGAACCAACCAGTGTGGTTCATCGTCAGGACAAGTTGAAGAACTGATCTGGCTCAGCTTGAATAAATAGAGTGTGCAGAGACCCCAACGGCTATATTGCAACGGCTAATTTTGACCTGATGATCATAGAGTTAGGAATAACCGAGGAATCTCTGCACCGTTTAAGAAATACCAGATCAGATTTCAACTTAGTAACCTGCATGCGTGACCGCTCGAATTGATGAACCTTTTTAGCCGCGGCTTCTCCGTGCAGGGAAATTATTAAGGAATTTAGACTTCTGTGATCCATAACATTGTTTAGTAATCTTCGGCAAAATCACATAATCAATCTTTTGTCGACGCGTTTCGAACCAACCAGTGTGGTTCATCGTCAGGACAAGTTGAAGAACTGATCTGGCTCAGTTTGAATAAATAGAGTGTGCAGAGACCCCAACGGCTATATTGCAACGGTCTCTGCACACTCTATTTATTCAAACTGAGCCAGATCAGTTCTTCACCTTGTCCTGACGATGAACCACACTGGTTGGTTCGAAACGCGTCGACAAAAGATTGATTATGTGATTTTGTCGAAGATTACTAAACAATGTTATGGATCACAGAAGTCTAAATTCCTTAACGATTTTAAATGTTAAAATTCAAAATTTAAATATATAAATAGTTTATAAAATATAAAATTCAAAGTTTAAATATGAAAATAATTTTTACTCACTTTTAATCATTTCCCCCAAAATTATAACACCTTCCCTTAAAAACCCATCAAACTAATGAAAAAAAAGTCTATGCATGGTTTTGACAAAAAGAAAAAGGAACTGCACTCATATACACAAAGGTCTAGGCTCATGAACCGAAACTACTTGTAGAGATCAAAGTTGTGACGTGTCAAGCGTACCAAGAATTTGGTCATTTAATCTTCAATCGTGGTTGCATGTGCATGCCCTAAGTTGTTGAGTACATAAGGTCCACGTCATTGTGACGTGTCAGCGTAATTTGGTTATTCCATCTTCGCATGCGCATGTCCTTACTGTGTGAATACATGGGTCCATGTCATCTTGTGGGGACATAGGGTCGACGTCATTCCCATGTCCAAACAAATTTGATTATTGGAAGACCTAGTTAAAAGGAGGAAATAAACAAATATTGATTATGGAATAAACAAAATGGTGGCCATGAAATTGACTGATGCAACCTTGAAGAGGGCTTTCAGTAAATTGTCCATTCACGTGTAACGTCTATGGAAAGCGATTTCACTTTTTCTCCCTCCCCTAATGATGTTGGTGGGGTTACCAAAAGTTAAGAAGGGCCCAAACACAATAATAATATTTAGAAAAATATAATAATAAAAACTTAAAATAAAATTATATTTTTATTTTCAGATAGCTTTGAGATATATTTTCGAGATGGAATTAATAATAACTTAAATAAAACCATATTATATTTTGATTTTTAAATAAAATCATATTATATTTTGATTTTTAAATAGTTTTGAGATAGAATTTATGGTCTATATGAGTTCTTGTTCATCATGATGTCGATATAAGAATGGCGTTTAAAAATAAAATAGTCACAATTAACGAGTAGAACTTCTAGATGCAAACCTTTAAAGAATAAGCCGTCTAAATCCCTTGTGAAACCGTCGGCGCATTCTTAATCTTCCATTATTTTGATAATCTGAAAAATCAGAAATTTTTCTTCTTCTTAATCTTCCATTTTTGTTTGATAGTGGGAAAAATAAAAATAAAAATTCTGGACGGTGGGAAAAATCAATTTTTTTTCCTTCGAGTATCCACAGTTTGAAGTGAAGGATGAGGCCCATGTTGGCCATATCCCGATGAGATGTGTCGGGGAAAGTCAACACCCAAAGGGAAAGAAATGACCAAAAAAAGGCAAGGGAGGAGGCAATACGATGAGGGACTAGAACACACAAGAGTAGCATATGGGAGTACATAGAGGAGTGATAAGGAAGCACAAAAGAGAAGATAAGAGAAGATGGCTTGGGGCCAAGGCCTGGGATGTCGTTCTTTGAGCCTTTTTGTGTGGCATTTGGTTGTTTGTTTGTGTGATGGCCAATGAAGACTTAGTGGAGGTATTGACTCACCTAGTGCTTGTTGTCTTGATTGATAAACCTCTAAGTGCTTTCCTTGGGGTTGATAACTTAGAGCTTGTTGAATGGGTTGATAAACCACTCGGGTGCTTGTTGGAAGACTGATAAACCACTTGGCAGGCATAGACACTTAGTTTCTCGCTGAAAAGGGCTGATAAACCACTAAGTTCTTGCCTTGGGGATGATAAACCACTTATGTGCTTGCCATATAAACTAATACACTACCTAGATAATGTGCTTTGGACACCTCCAATGCTTTCTTTGAAAATCCAATCGATAGACTATCCTTAGAGTGAGGTCATTCTCTCGAACTGAGAAAAACTTCATTGAGCCTTGGGTGAATCCCCGTGATCATTATGGTGCTTACTACATGAGGAAGTTGATAAAGCACCTAGATAATGCACTTCTTCTGTTGTCTGGTTGACTTGATATCACTGTGAAATTTCTTTGAGAAAATAACCCATTAGACTATGAATCTGACTCGAAGGTGGGAGAGAGTGTTACAGAGTGGCCTTTATGCTACCCCTCATGTAAATATCACTATGTGAATTTGTTGCTATAAATAAATGTAAATGAGAAAAATACAAACTAGCTGAGCTGGAGGAGTGGACATGGATTCTGAGGTATGAGGAGGGCAAAGTTACTTGTGCAATGTTTAAACCCAGAACCACACCCACTTCATTTATTTTCCCATCTATCTCCTTGAAAAATTAATGATATATTGGTGTAAGCATTGAAGTTGTGTATGGGTGGTATGAAGCTAAGGACGAGTCCCATGTTGTCCTTGTCCTGTTGGGATGTGTTGGGGAAAGTCAACACGTAAAGGGAGAGAAAGGGCATAGCGAAAGGTAGGCAAGGATGCACTATGACGTAGGATGAGAACATGTAAAAGAAGCACGTGGGAGCACACTGAGGAGTGACGAGGAAACAAAGAAGAGAAGGGAAGAGAAGATGGCTTGGAGCCAAAGCTTGTGTTAGGACATTGTTCCCTGAGCCTTTCAGTGTGGCTTGTGGTTGTTTGTCGGTGTGATGGCCAGTGAAGACTCAGTGGAGGTATTAACTCACCTAGACTTGCCTTGGGGCTAGTAAACCACTTAGAGCTTATTGACTGAGTTGATAAACCACTAAGGTGTTTTTTGGAAGGATGATAAACCACTAAGTACTTTCCTTGGGGCTGATAAATCACTTATGTGCTAGCAAAGTAAGCTGATAAACCACTTGGATAGTGTGCTCTTGACTCCTGCAATGCTTTCCTTGAAAATCCAGCTGATAAACCACCCTTAGAGTGAGATCATTCTCCTGGACTGAGTCGAACTTCATTGAACCTTGGGTGAATCCCTGTGATCTATTTAAGAGAGGTAGAAGAATCATTATGGTGCTTACTGCATGAGGTAGTTGATAAACCACCTGGAAAATGCACTCCCTCTCTTGTCTCATTGACTTGATATTGGTGTGAAATTTCCTTGATCAAATAACTCCTCAGACGTTGAATCCCGCTTGGGGGTGGGAGGGAGCGTTATAAAGTGGCCTTTTTTCTACCCCTTGTATAGATATCACTATGTTAATTTGCTACTGTAAATAAATGTAAATGAGAAAAATATAAATTGGCTAAGCTAGAGGAGTGGGCATGGATTCAGAGGTCTGATGAAGGGGAAGTTACTTGTGCAATGTTTAGACCTAGAACCACACCCACTTCATTTAATTTTCGATCTATCTCCCTATCAAATTAAAGCTCTGCTTGTGGAAGCATTGAAATTTTGTATGGGTATTCTGAAGGGAGTGATGAGGGCTATGTTGTCCCTTCCCCCATGGGATATGTTGGGGAAAGTCAACACTCAAAGGGAGATAAAGGGCATAGAAAAAGGTAGGAGAGGAGACATTATTATGTGGGACGAGAACACGCAAAAGCAGTGTGTGGGAGCACACAGAGGAGCGACATGGAAACCAAAAAGAGAAGAAAAGAGAAGATGGCTTGGGGCCAAATCCTATGTTGGGACATCACTCCCTGAGCCTTTTGGGGTGACTCATGGTTGTTTGTTAGTGTGATGGCCAGTGAAGACCTAGTGGAGGTATCGACTCACCTAGTGCTTGTTGTCTTGATTGATAAACCTCTAAGTGCTTACCTTAGGGATGATAAACTACTTAGAGCTTGTTGAATGGGTTGACAAAATACTGGGGTGATTTTTGGAAGGCTAACAAACCACTTGGCAGGCTGAGACACTCTGGTGTTTGCTGGAAAGGGTTAATAAACAAATAAATGCTTGCTTTGGGGATGATAAACCACTTATTTGATTGCAAAGTTAGTTGATAAACAACATGGATAGTCTGCTTTGGACTACTGTAGTGCTTTCCTTGAAAATCTACCTAATAAATCACCCTTAGAGTGATGTCATTCTCCTAGACTGAGAAGAACTTCACTGAGCCTTGGGTGAATCCCTATGATATATTTAAGAGAAGCGTAAGAGTTATTGTGGTACTTATTGCATGAGGCATTTGATAAAGAACTTAGATAATGCACTCCCTTTCTTGTTTGATTGACTTGATATCAGTGTGAAATTCCCTTGAGCAAATAACTCCCCAGACATTGAATCTTGCTTAGGGGTTGTCAACTGCAAGAAAGGTTATGGTGTAGCTAGACTATGGTTGGGAGGAAAGTTGAAGTCCCTACTTTAGTTTCCAACCATTTAAGTTATTAAAATAAGAGTATTTACTTGTGTATAAATATGTGTCATGGATTGATGAACAATGTCTTCTGTGTGCAATGAGGCTGTATGTATTAGTACAACCTGCAAAAGGTTGTTGAGGTCTTTGTATGTGCACGCTAAATGCGTTTTTTTATATGCTACCATGGCTATAAAAAATTATTATAGATCTTTGTGTTTATTGTTCATCTCATGTGTTACAAAGCTAATTATATGAATATGCATGATTTCTAGATGTGCTTCAACTATTTTGTTGTAGTGTGTGAATTCAATGATCATAGAGGAAGTATGTTATGTGCAATCTCTGTGATATCAGGCTATTGGAGCCATTTCTTAACTTTATTCAACATCAAATGTTAGCTGTAAATATGTGAGAAGTTTAATGTAAATTCCTTTTTTTTCCATTGTTGATTAAAATAGGATAATAACATAAATATATATTGAACCCCTAGTTGTAACATGTGATTGTTCCATATACAAATCTACAAAAAATTAAAAAAGATAATAGAAAATTGTGTTGCATGTACAAAATCTATAAAAAATGACATAAAGTTAAAACTATACACCCAAATGAATAAAATTATTTTATTAGAAAACATTGGTTGAGGAATATATAAGGACACGGGCCACTACCTACTCCTATGTGGGAGGGTTCTTTGTATCTATTTCGTATAAGCTACGGTGGCTTTCTGTTTTCCTAGTATATTTTGGGAAGAATTATGGTAAAGAAAGTTGGGGAACTTATTGTGAAAAGTTCGAATATAATAGGATCAGAGTGACGACGATGAAAATGGTCATGGTGTGGAGAGTGGAGAAAAACCTCTCTTTTTATAATAAAATGCTAGATTAGTCTTGATATGGTCAAATAATAAAAGATTTGTTGGACAAAACCAAGATCTAACTGTCATGAGTATTTTACTATTTTTGGGAGAGGAAAAGATTATAATGGTCGATAATCTTTATTTAGTTAATGAACTTAGAAAATAATGATTAATTGAGGTAATGAATAAAAATGGCTGTAATAATTAATAAACAAAAATGTGTATTAACTTTATTTCTAAGTGAAATGGTCAAATGAGTTAAAAATAATTATAAATAATGATTTAATAAATTATTTCTAAGAGAATATTGAAAATATTACAGAATAATAAATAAATAAGGATTTATTTAATTGTTCCTATGGAAACATAAAAAGTGGGTGAAAATATTCTTAATTATTTTCACATAAATGGGTAAAAATGAAAATGACATGAAATTAAACAAATTTTGGGGTTATTTTCATGTGGCTAAATTAATTAAAAATAAATAACTTAGGAAAAGGGGTTCACTAAATTATTTCATATTGTGACAGTGACTTTTAACGTGTAAAACCCATACTACAAGGTGTATTTCGATCAACCTAGTAAAATATAGCTAGTTGATCACTTTTAAGGTGATAATAGATTGCCCCCCAATGTATGAGTGCTAGGAATAAAATGTATGACTGAAATACGTTGTATTTTTTCTTTCATGATACAAAAGAGGAGGTCATGGAGAGAGAGAAAGCCACATTAGCTAAGGGAAGAAACAAATTGTTGGGAGCGGGTCCCCTAGGGTCAATGTTGGGGTTAAAAGCCCAAGTTTTGGGGCTAAAGGCCCAAGTTTTGTATAAAGAATGTAGAGTCTCCGCATTTTGTGGTTGCGGAGCACGAAGATGTAAAGAGTCATCAAGCGTTTCCGCCCTTAGTTTATGTAATTTGTGTTGGCTTTATGAGATCGACCCTTGGTCCACAGACCATGGGAATGTATAAAAAGGGAAGTCTTAGAAGAGTCTAAGACAATTTTTGGTAGTTCAGTTGAGATATGTTTGGAAGAGTCATTGAAGTAATGGGTCTTTGAGGGCTAAGAGTGAAGAGTCTTAGTGAGGGAAAAAGGCTGTGCAGCTGTGTGTGCAGAGGCCTAGGGTAGAAGTCCGTAGCTGAGTGCGCGGACCTTGCGGCTGTGTGCGTAGGGTAGTTAGAGTATGTAAGGGAGATCTGAGCATCAATAAAGATAATTATTCTGGAATTACCTGTGTATGAGCTATTTTACTTCTATTATGAATACATGCAATTATGTTATGTTGAATACTAGGTTTATGATTTAATGCTTTATTGATGCACAAATCTATGTGTCTTACTTTATTATATGAATGCAAGTAAGAATATATGTTTATGCGAAGATAATCATAATGCATGTTGAAGTTATCCAGTACTTAAGCTAATCTAGGTAAATACAACAGTAAGAGTAATTACAGAGGCACGTAAGTGTCTGGATCACCTATTTAGGGTATGCGAAAGACAGTCGTACACCTTCGCGGAGGTCTAGAGGATGACTAAGGGAAGTATATCGATAAGCCCTAAAAAGCTTATCGATCTACGCGAAGGAAAGGTTAGGGTATAAAGCGACAACACTGCCATCTCAGGGTGCAGAAACTTGGTTACTGCATCCCCCATACTACTTCGGGTGAGACTTCAGTCCGTGCTTCGTGGATTGATGCCGAAAGGGCCAGTAGTGTAGGGATTTTCTTGGCTAATTAATGCTGAACTTGGGTCAGGGCCCATCAAGCCAACAAATGGTTCCATTTCCGATTAAGCAAAGACATTATCGCCTCAACCCCAAGTATAAAGAGAAGGTACGCTTAGAGTTGGATAAAATGCTTGCCATAGGAATTATTGAACCGGTCAAAGAATCTAATTGGGTAAGCCCAATAGTGGTTTAGGAAAAGAAGCAAAAGGATGAAATAAGGGTATGCATAGACCTCGGGAAGTTGAATGACACATGCGTGCATGATCCCTTTCCAACTCCGTTCATTGATGAAGTGTTGGATAATGTTGGCGGCCAGGAAGCATATTTATTCACTAATGGGTTCTCGTGGTACCATCAGATCAAGATCGCGCCTAAGGATAGAAGTAAGATGACCTTTGCGACTGAATGGGGATGCTTTCAGTATACTGTGATCCCTTTTGGGCTGAAGAACACGTCGGCAATGTTTTCGCGTGTAGTCATTGCGGCGTTCAAGGATTTCATTCATAAGTTTCTGGAGGTATACTTTGATGATTGGACGGTGTTTGGGTTGGTAAAGCGCTATGTAGCTAGCTTACGATTAATGTTGGATACATGTCAGAGGTATCAGATGACGCTCAATTTGAAGAAATGCTTGTTCCGTGTCCCTTTTGGGATCCTGCTAGGACATGTGTTATGCAGACAAGGCTTAATGGTAGACCCTGCTAAGATCACGGTCTTCATCAATTTGAAGGCACCAAGAAGTGTGAAATAGTTGCGCGCAACGTTGGGACATACTTCATACTATAGAAAGTTTATCAAAAGCTATGCCCAAATTACCACGCCGATGGAGAAGCTGCTAAAGAGGGATGTTACATTTTGTTGAAATGAAGAGTGTT
This sequence comes from Pinus tabuliformis, assembly GCA_031772625.1. NCBI lineage: Eukaryota > Viridiplantae > Streptophyta > Pinopsida > Pinales > Pinaceae > Pinus > Pinus tabuliformis. Next base: position 1,524,403,872 of record CM062816.1, read on the forward strand.
AGTAAAGCTTAGATGTGTTGAAGGAAAAGATGGTCACTGTGCCGATCCTAGTCTTTTGGATTGGAAGAAGGAATTCCATGTGCATGTGGATGCGTCATGTATTGTGCTGGGAGTAGTACTATCGTAGGCTAGTGAGGAAGAATTGGATCATCCTATAGCATTCACAAGTAGGAATCTGTGTAAAGCTAAGAAGAATTATTCAACGATAGAGCGCGAAGGGTTGGCTATGGTGTATGCACTCCAGAAGTTCAGGCACTATTTGTTATGCAGACACTTTAAAATGTATACAGACCATTTTGCGTTGAAATACCTGGTCAACAAGCCTGTGTTGGGGGGGAAGATATGCAGGTGGCTATTGTTGTTCCAGGAATATGATTTTGAAGTTATCATGAAGCTAGGACGATTGAATGTGGGGCCAGATCATCTGTTGCGCAGTGAAGCAAGAGAGGAGCCTATTTGGAGGAAGGACTACACGATGTGTAACTCTTTGCGGTGCGCGTCACGGACAATCACTTTGAAGATATTATACACTTCCTGACGAAGGGAATGACTCTAGAAGGGTATACTAGCCAACAAAAGAAGGAATTGGTGGTGCGCACGGTAGATGTTTCTGTCATTACAGGGCATTTATATAAAATGAGCTTGGATGAAATTTTGCGACATTATGTACTTGACTTTGAACGAAGCAGCATCCTTGCTGAAGCTTATGGAAGAGCCGCAGGGGGACATTATGCAAGAAAAACTACAACGCAGAAAATTTTATGCGTTGGGCTATGGTGGCCGATGCTTCAGAAGGATTCCAAGGCTTATTGTAAGGCATGTGATGCATGTCAAAGGACGAGCAAGTCATCACGAAGGGATGAGCTGCCTCTGAATCCACAGATGTCATTACAATCGTTTGAAAAGTGGGTGATTGACTTTGTAGGACCAATTTAGCCTCCAGGAAAGAAGATGGGTGCACGGTACATCATCACCATGACTGAGTATTTGACCAAATGGGCGGAGGCATAGCCTATGAAGGATTGTATAGGGGCAGCAACAGAAAGATTCATCTTTGAGTATGTACTGACTAGAATTGGTTGCCTGAAGATTTTGATGAGCAATCGCGTTACGCATTTCCTTAATGAGACGATCAACGCATTGACGGAGGAGTTACAGGTTTATCATTAGAAGAGTATGCCATATCACCCACAGGCTAATGGGACTTGGAAACGTTTAATAAGATATTGGAGAACGTGCTAACAAAGGTCTATAATGCAAAAAGGAATGACTGGGATATACACGTACTCGCAGTGCTATGGGCTTATAGAACGACTTGCAAAAAGCTGATTGGACAAATGCCTTTCAGGCTGGTTTATGGTGTAGAAGCTATGATGCCGATGGAATACATCGTACCTAGTCTATACATAGCGGCATTCAGAGGAATGACGGATCGCAAAGCCCTAGAAGAGAGGCTTGCACAATTGATAGAGTTTGAAGAGGGTAGATTTCTGGATGGATTCCATCAACAAGTTCAAAAGGAACACAAAAAGGCATGGCACAATTGGCACATCAAACTACGCACCTTCAAGGTAAACGATTTGGATTTGTTATATGACAGCAAGTTTGACAAATTTGTAGGGAAATTTCAAATGCATTAGCTAGGGCCATATGTCATCAAGGAGATTACTGATGGTGGAGTAGTTCAGTTAGTGAAGTTGAACGGAGATCCATTTCTAGGGAAGGTAAATGGCAGCCGATTGAAGCCATACACTGGGGATCTGGCCAGATGAATATATGGTGGAGGCATAGTCTTAGTGCTCCAGGTAGTTGAAAGGAGCCGCGGGACTATAAACTACATTACTCGGATTATAGAGTTGTGCGACTGGGGGACTGCACGGAAGGGAGGAATGTCACAATATCGATAGATGAGCGAAGGGAGTTGTGCTATAGAAGGAGAGATCATGCAGGGCAGCCAGAAAGTGACCTTTATGGTCACTGTTCATGATTTGACAGTGAGAAAATGGCTAAGTGGAGTGGGGGGGGCGACATTTAAGTCGGAATTTAAGAGTGAGATATTTGAAAATATGCCGCCAATCTAGCATTTATGAGCGGATTTTGGGGGGAATGGTTGGATTCAAATTCAAATTCGTCTATAAATTACAGATGGCTGCCCAACGAAAAACACTTTGCATTTTGAGAATTGAGGTGTTGAGCTATCCGGCGTGCATGAACCTTGAGAATTTCAAGGCTTTAGTGGCTAGTTTGGTATTTGACAAGTTGCCTAAAGCAACCTAGGAGCTTCTTACTAGACTCATATCAATGCCCATGGAACCACAAGTGCTGGAGGATCGATGGCATCTGAGGGAGCTTCCCTTGAGATTGCAAGTGTAGAAGTGCTTGCAAATGTGCCAAAATCATAGAGGTCACCCAGGTCGAGGCCTACACCGACCAAATAGGGCCCCATCACAAAGAAGGATAAGAGGAAAGCAACATAGTCAGTGCGTGAGTCACCAAGAAAGCACCAGAAGGAAAATCCCACCGCACAGGAGAAAGGCAAGGTAGTAGACTTAGAATCTGAGGAGGGCATCGAAGATGTGGATATGGGCACAGAGTACATTGACATTGAGGGTGTAGACCCTATCTCAAAGCTACTTGAGTACATCCCTCTTCGCCAGGGTAAGGTGAAGGTCCCGAAGGACTCGGATGAGGGGAAATTTATGCTAAATACCCCATTGCTACCAGACCAGATCATGTTTGAAGGATCGTGCTTGGCACGCATTCCCGCTCTCAAGCTGGAGGATTGGGACTTGGTGGACACATAATTATTCCCCCACTTGGCAACTGATACCTTTATGACCCGTGTGTTTTATAAATATTCTGGTGTCACCGTGTTGGAGCTGCGACAGTGGATTAAAGGGGTGGACAAGGTAGGACTATTAAACCTACTATGGGTGACGCATTACTACCGCACACCCATAACCTTGATGGTGATAAAAAAATTTCTATGCTTAGTGCACAATGGGTACTTGTGGTTAGGAGAATCGATACCCATCATAGATATGTTGATCCACACGGTCACATTGCTAACACATTCAGGGTTGAATCTGGCCATGGAATTTGATGGAAAGACGGTCGAGTGCGACCTCGTCGTGATAATGAAGGACAAATTCAAGCTCGCCAAAAAGCCGCGTGGATACTCAATATACTCAATCTCTAGCATAACTGATCCCGTGGTTAAGGTCACCACCTAGATTTTGGCTGGGAAAATAATGAGGAAGTGTCATGCAGATGAAGTGCTGACACTAGTTGTGTCATTAGCAGCTCAGTGCATAGAGGGCGTACAATTTAATTGGGCGTGCTATCTCTGTAGTGAGTTCCTCGTGAACTGCAAAGAAGCACAAGACCAGAGTAAAACCTTTCACTACTCTTGGTTACTGTTATCAATTGTGCTGGTTGCATGGAAATTGCCGGAGGATAGCCAGTTTCCTCTGGTCACGTCAGATCTACCAAAACCAGCGAACTTCGCTCTAGGACACCAAGGATGTTGTGAGGGTCCCGGACGCTAAAAGCTTTTGGGTGCTGATGGAGGCAAGCATCCGCACCGCAATAAACTGCAAGCTGAGGCTATCCCCAACTATCTTTGAGCAGTTGTCAGGATATGTGGAGTTCAAAGTGAACTTCCACTACGTCTCCATCTGGGCATGAAAGGATCTCGAACAAAAATGGTATGATCTACCATACCTAGCAACAGATGATGCAATCGAAATAGTCCTAGAGAGTTGGACAATAAGAGTGGCGCACAGCCTCATACTTTTTAGCTGGGTCTAGTAAGTTCGCCACAAAGAAAAAGAAGGAAGAATGGCTAAAGATGCAGCAGTTAGCCGACAGGAGGAAAAAGGAGGCTAAAGACAAAGCTAAAGCAGAGCAGAGGAGGAAGAAGAAGAGGAAGAGAGTGACTCTGGAAAAAGTCAGAAGTCTCCTTCGTTGTAGACGGAGGAAGAAGAGTAGCAATCAAGATGGGGAGGTGTAGACCTGGAGACTACTCCATTCCAGGTTAAGCGCACTAGGGAGTAGGAAAAAGTGGGGCCGTGGAAGAAGTTCAAGGACAACAAATCATCACTTGACCTGATCACTTTGACTGAAGGTGATTTGAATGATATCAAGGACATAGTGAGGGATGTAACCATGGAATTGATGTAGCAGTTCGAGCAGTAGTAGAAGAAAGCCTTGGTTGTCATTTAGACTAGTCTGCGCGAGTTGCAGATCTAGGCCACTCAAGTGTAGACTAATGTGGGACAGCGCAACGCGACGTCAACTAGCTTGGCGCTTGGGACCTCAGAAGCAATGGAGCTGGTCCCCTCCTTGGATACCTAGGATGTCGTGCTGCCGGATGGAGCATTGACTACAAAAGTGGAAGCTGACAAGGCCAGCTTCAGCACTCTTAAGAAGGTTGGGTTGAACTTGGCCGCACTGTGAAGTGAAAACCTTCACACCCTGCAAGACGGTGTGATCGTGGAACTTCGGGCCAGAGAGAAGTGCGTGCTAAACGTGATTAGCGAGCAGAAGGTCACTAATGCCCAGATGTTCGTAGAAAAGAATTCCACAATTGATCTCCTTAAGAAGATCACAAAGAAGAATGAGCACACCACCGCTGTGGTAGCTGAGGCCTGTAGAACTGTTTTAGAGCTAAATATTCCATAAGATGCACTAGTCGACGCTAGAATTCAGAAGCTCGTTGTAGGTGTGCGCGGTGCAAGGATAGAGCTGGCTAAGGTTCGGTTTGAACTGAACCTTAAGATCACAAAGCTTGAGTTGAGGGCCCAGCCTTCAACTCCACCAGAAATCAGAGAGCAGCGTGAGGTAGCTGTCAAGGATGTAGTTTCTGCAGTAGATACTGCAATAAAGGATTGCAATTCACTCTTCGAGAAGTCGCTCAAACTAGTTACCAACCCAGAGGAAGATCACAACATGCAGCAGCTAGAAACAGAGGCAAGAGAATTGCAATAGAAGTATGACGAGGTCAAAGCGATGACGCGCACCGTTTCCATCACACAAAGGCTGGCGAAGTTGCAAGAAGCGAAGGCATTGAAGGAAGAGGTGGACGTAGCACAACTCAAGGAGGCAGTACTGAAGGCCAAATTGGGTCCTTGGCTAGATGAAGCCTATGTGCTCATGACCACCATTGAAGGAAAATTGGCTAGTCTGTAGGAAACACAACATAAAATGCAGATAGATAGCGCAGGACTAGTGACTGAGCAGCTGGTCAAGCAGGATAAGCAGGCGGCAACACTGTGTACCGCCAAGGTTGCAGTAGTATAGTTGGAGCTAAGAGGTCTTCGCGACAAGATATCTACACCAGCAGAGTGACTTGGGGGCGAGTAACCATATTTGTGTTGGGGGCTTGTTGGGAATGAGTCCCCTAGGGTCAATGTTGGGGTTAAAAGCCCAAGTTTTGGGGCTAAAGACCCAAGTTTTGTATAAAGAATGTAAAGACTTTGCATTTTGTGGTTATGAAGTGTGAATATGTAAAGAGTAATTAAGGGTTTCCACCCTTATTTTATGTAACTTGTGATCCAAGTGGCTCCAGACACAAGGAGAAGTCCCAGAGGACTCAGAAAGGGGTGAAATTCAAAGTGGTTATATTGCTCCCAAACCATCACTAGATCGAAGTGCTCATCACCCTGATTCCAACAGTGTGAATGGTACTCAAATCCGAGCTCGTATGAGGGAGAATGAGCCAGTCAAAGTTTTGGTCAAAGTGGGGATGTGGGCCAGGTTTAAGTGTCCTACAATTTGACTGACCCCAGGGCATGAAACCTAGCCCCCGAAAGTGGGCAATTTTGTGGGGTCGTTAATTTGTCTAATAACCCTTATATTAGAAAAAATCGAAAATATATCCAATGTTAAATAAAAACAAAAAAATATATATTTTTGGGGTGGCGGGCCACCAACCTCGCCACCCCCCAATGACCAACATAAATTAAAACAATAAAAATGGCTGATGGGACATGACCCGCACTGGTCCCAAATCCACTGTTATAACCCACAATACAATTAAGTGGGGTGGACAAGCCACCTTCGGTGGACCTGGCCCACACCCAACCACTATCCCATACGAAATACAACAATTACATTAGTTGTGGAGCCGGCGGAGATTGAACCCGCCCAACCCACGTGGGCCAGCCCCATGTGTCACACCAACAATGCCAACCAACCCTCACCTTTGCCACTTAGTACACCAACAAAACCTCAATAAACTCACACCATTAATACAACCAAACAACAAATCCACACTCAAAAACCAACGCGCCTTTAAAACAGTTCTCCGCAAAAATTATATGAAAACCAAATTTGGGAGGGGCAGGATTTGATCCCCCGACCCCTCCTCAACCACTATTATATTTTTACCATTGGGCCAATGGCCAATTCCTTGTAAAGTCCACCCAACATAAACCACTTAAGCTCAGTTCATTTCCACAACGAGGGAGGGAAAAACGGAAGTGCCAAATGGAGGAAGGGAACCACGCTATGCAGAATGGAATGGGGGCCAAGGCAGAGCGTGGAAACTGAGACACATTTTTTTAATTGATTTCAGGTGGAACCATGAGCTTGGAAAAAGTGCAGGTGGAAGCATGATTGAGCCAAATTTCCAGGAGGGCGAAATTTTGTCAATGTCCAAATTGGACAAACTTTATGTCTATCCTAAACCTCTCAGCGACACGAAACTGATGGCACAGACAGAATTGTGATCTGAGCAGCAGATCTTCAGATGACTTGGAGGAGGGAATCTTTAAGGAATCTATGGGGAATCTAAAAGATTCTTGTACCCCCAGATTTCCACTTTCTCATAATTCAGAAATTTGACAGTGGATTTTACCCTATTCGACGCTAAAAATCTGATGGTGCATTTAGATTTTCCATTTGATAATTTCATTGTTGGGCCACTTTTCAAAGTGGAGTACAAGTGTCAACATTCAATGTGCGAGCAGTCATTTCCATGAGATTCGATGCTGCGTGATTGATGGTACGGCCAGATTCAGTAGTTTGACATCATTTTTCTTTAGATGGCCCCAGGATGTGAGGTGTATGCAGTGTGTTCATGTACTTATTTTTGCTATGAGATGCATTGTGCTGCACAGAGCCCTGTTTTATGTTTGATGTGGGATCTTGTTTTCTTACTTGTTTCATGATTCCTACTTGATGTGACGTGGAATCATCTATGGGATGTACTTGTTGTCATGATTCGTCATGTTTTGTTTGAGATCCCTTTGTCGTCATGTTGACGAGATACTCATGTTGTCGCCATGTATGTCTGAATTGAGACCCCTTTGATGCCATGTTGGTGGGATGCTCATTATTTTCATATGTGAAATTATGTCATACTGATAGGATTCCTTTTTGAATCAGAGTTCCTGCAATGGAACATCTCTTGGAGCCACTCTTGCATGAGGGAATATTCCTTGTATGATAGAGAAAACACATGCATGTACATCATCACTCTTTCCATCACTTAATGCAGCTGCCTACACCATCTTGACACCGGGGCCCAAAGACGTAGTCCCTCTTGGACGAACTCCATTATCAACATCTTGTGTATTATGTTGCCGACTCTTGTCATGTTCCTTATTCTTTACAGCATTCCTTTATGTTCCTTTATGCTATTTTAATTTCAATTCTAATCACATCATGAAAGCAAAATATCTTGGTCAAATTCGGGAGTTGAGGCAACTCAAATAAACTTGTTTCGGCTTTATGAGATCCACCCTTGGTCCGCGGACCGTGGGAATGCATAAAAAGGGAAGTCTTAGAAGAGTCTAAGGCATTTTTTGGTAGTTCAGTTGAGATATGTTTGGAAGATTCATTGATGTAATGGGTCTGTGAGGGCTAAGAGCGAAGAGTCTTAGCGTAGGAAAGAGGCTTTGCAGCTCTGTGCATAGAGGCCTAGGGTAGAAGTCTGCAGCTAAGTGCGCGGACCCTTGCAGCTGTGTGCGTAGGGTAGTTAGAGTATGTAACGAAGATCTAAGCATCAATAAAGATAATTATTCTGGAATTACTTGTGTATGAGCTATTTTACTTCTGTTATGAATACATGCGATTATGTTATGTTGAATACTGGGTTTATGATTTAATGATGTATTAATGCGCGAATCTATGTGTCTTACTTTATTATATGAACACAAGTAAGAATATTTGTTTACACGAAGATAATCATAATGTATGTTGAAGTTATCCACTACTTAAGTTAATCTGGGTAAATACAACAATAAGAGTAATTATAGAGGCACGTAAGTGTTTGGATCGCCTATTTAGGGTACGTGAAAGACAATCGTACACCTTTGTGAAGGTCTAGAGGATGACTAAGGGAAGTATATCGATAAGCCCTAAAAAGTTTATCGATCTACACGAAGGAAGGGTTAGGGTATAAAGCAACATCACTGCCATCTCAGGGTGCAGAAACTTGGTTCCTGCATCCCCACATACTACTTCGGGTGAGACTTCATTCTGCGCTTCGCGGATTGATGCCGGAAGGGCCAGTAGTGTAGGGATTTTCTTGGCTAATTAATGTTGAACCTGGGTCAGGGCCCATCAAGCCAACACACATGAGGAGGAGGTGAGACCTACATGTCATGGAAGAGTCTCCAGATGGTGTGTACATGATCTCAATGAAGTCCGGGAAGCACACCCATACCTGGAAAGACAACTGAGTATAAAGAATAATGATGTGCCCAACAAAGTGGGTATGAGGAAAATAATGCATAGTACATAATTTCTTAGCATAATTGCATGATAAAATGATACAATGACATAGAGAGTCCTATATACATGTGTCTGGGATAAAAAGGCTAGGTTCGATACAACAAATGTTTCTAAATTGAGTACATAGGAACAAATCCCCCAAAGTTGATGACAAGGAGAGTTCACAACCAGAGAAGCTTTGTTGAATAAGAAAGGGTTTTGAAGATCTGAATGAGCCAACTGAAGGGGGGTTTATGTGGTGGGCTCTACAATCGAAAAAAAATAAGCCAGTCAAATATATTGAAATACATCTGAGGTTGGATCATGAACTACTGATGGGTGCACATGTTGGGGACTAATTGAACGGAAACCCCCTCTTAAGGCCCGGGAACATATCACAGATGCCAGGTAAACGCTGATACAATTTGTTGAAGCACTGGATCGTTAAGTGTATGATTCTTGATTGTGTGATAATGAGTTGGAGTCGAGCACATGAAAAAAAACCAAGTCAAAGGGAAATAATGTTTCCCTTTGCTTGATCTGAGGAACCTAGTAGTGAATAAACAAGATCCAGGGTACACCACCCTCTAGGCCACTCTCCTAGAATAAATGTGTTGAAGTCGATAGGGAAGGGCCCGCCAAAGATTAGGCAATGATGAGTCCTCAACAAAGGCATAAGCGATAGTAATGTGACTGACAGAGACTAACACAAGGGGTAGGGAATGAAGTGGTCTGATTGGTGGGCTTATGAATTTCCTTGTCAGAGCATAATATGCAAGGTTGACATGGTCATGACTAAAAAATTTACTAAGGGGATGGCCAATTACTCAGACAAAATATTTTCAAAGATAGATCAAGAAATATGGAGGTAAAATCTCAACAATATAGGATGGGTATGACACATGAAGGTTATGATATATTGTAACAAGACTAATTGTGGTTATGAATAGACTCCATGGGACATAATGATGACCCATCTTTAATGCTCTAATCAAGGGTGACTCAATGATGTTGCCTCTGAATGAACCAAGTACAAGTGGTACAAGGCCCTCTCGGGGTGAACCAAGACGTAATAAGAGAATGGGAGTTTGGGGGGGACATGGATTGTCGACATAAAAATGAGAAATGCGAATGATGTTAGCTTTGGTAATACCAAAGTGAAGGAGATAAAATAGAATGGGCACCAAAATGCAAAGTGGTAATCATGTTGGAGTTCCCATGTGAGGAAGGCTCTAACACTTGATAAGTGGCAAATGTGAAAGATAGATGGGTTGATTTGCTTACCAAAGTGTGGGGGTCCTTAAGGTGATATGCATTGAATGATAGGAAAATGCAATGAGCGAGGTGATGCTACTAATATTCAAAGTGCCACAAGGAATGGGCATAAAGGATACTCTAAAAACATGAGTTAAAAGTGGTTACTCATGAAAAAAATTGACACATGATTCAACAAGTGCAAAGATAAGGTGGTTTCAGTGTACGAGTGACAAATATGAAGAAATTTAATTTAAACAGGAAGAGACTTAACATCTCGTGGAAAAAATGGCTTTCAAATGAAGTATCAAATCAATAAAAACTAAGATAGACCCATTATAGAGCTCAAAAAGAGATTTCCAACAGTGCTAGTGGTTCGTCAAATGGAGCTAGTATGAACCCGTAATGGCCAACAGAAAAATGGTGGGTTTTTCCTTTAGAAAGGGTTTTCCCCTCCAATTCCAATTCATTTGGGAGTTTGGTTGTTGGTGAAGTTGGAAAGGAGGAGGAGGAGGCCCTAAATCTTGGTGAGATCATAATGGAAAAACCAACAAGTAGAATTCATCTATGCGACTTTCAGGTTGGTTCCCTAACCCTACTTGACAATTTTCGTGGTTTAGATTTCTAGATTAGGGATTCTTTTGACCTCAGGGAAACCTTCCTAAATTTTTTGTGCCAACGCATTTGATTGGACTTTTTCTGTGTTGGAACAGAGATACCGGGGCATTAAATGCATTGGGAAACACATGCTTAGGTGGAAAACTTGTGTTGGGAATATAAGACAAAGGGTTCAAGGGTTGAGGGGGTTTGTTGTCCCTGGGTAGCCTTGTGTCTAGATTGCATTATGGTGAGTATATGATGATCCAACACTGAAAAAATGATGGTTTTGTACAAATGTGGTAGAGTTCAAGGTATTATGGTGAGAACGAGATTTCGAAGATCTATGATTGCAGGTTTAGGTGAACCAGACAGTGAGAGGGGCTCTTTCTTACTAACCATTTAATTAGGGCTATGGATCCTTTACTTGTATATTGAACTATATCTAGATATTAATGCCCTTATGATACATGACCACATATCCCTATCACCATTCAACAAATTTACTTTATGACAGGGTTGCCACCCATGTGGGTAGTAGGATATGTACATCTAGTGTTACGTTGGGGGAGGCATGTGGACGAATTTACAGAATAAAATTACGTACCAGGTTCCTGAGTAAGGGAATGAACCATCCAAATGTAGGATATAGAGAGTTTGGAGACACATGTTCAATGAAATTTTTGATCTGCTTTCTGGGTATCCATGCTCTGCACAAGGTCTCAGGGGGGCAGATGATTTTGGTGGAGAGTGTGCTCGCAAGGACCTACTGTGGGTGGGCCTAGATGTTATTGAAAATGTTGAAGTTACAATTGACATCATGGCAGAGGGATATTGTAGGGAACTATTGTTCTATCACAATATTTTGCTCATTCTTCTTTGAGAAGATCTCCACTCTTCAATTCCATATCTGAATTCGAGATGGGGGCCCACAAAAGCCTAGGATGCGGTGTTAAAGGAAACTAGTATCATGGGGAGGAGGAGGGGGATTTGGGAGGGTTTTTCAACCTGAGTATTTTTCCAATTGGAACCAACTCCCATTGTAAATAGAGGATTACCCTACCCTGAGATGAAGTTTCAGGAAAAATGAGAGTTACCACTCCCACTTGGACAAGCATGGGGCCCAAATGATATGTGATGTGTTGTGTATGTTTTTTATTATCATAGGTAATATGTATGTGGTACTAACCTTCATAATTGTGACATGTAGGTATTGTACCAGTGAGGATGACAGGATAGGGAGCATGACTAACAACACAAGGGATTACATATCATGGAGCATATTTGTCTCAGGGGAGATGAGAGATAGATGAGTTCAAGGAGGATCTCAGATGGAGATTTGACATAGCACTGAGTAGTGCCATAGAACATCGATGGAATGAGATAAAGGATCAATAAAAAAATGTGTTTGCTAATCTTCCCTATGAGTGGTTATCCCTTATGTGGTGAGCATGTATGGTTGGTTATGCGATTAGAGATTTATGTGTCGGGGGAGTGGTCCTGATAGCATGAGACCCTCAAGTAGATGATGAGTAGACTAAGGGCATAGGTGCCCCCAATTTTTCACATAGGATGATAATATGCTATGGAAATGCCTGACACATTTAGAATAATGGATTCCAAACACTTGTATGGATGCTTTTAATACATAATATTATTATGCATGATGTGCATGGTCATCATTTGTTTATGGTTTGGTTATATTCTTATGGATGCATCTGATAAATGCCAATCTATAATGTTGTTTGCAATGGTATCTACATAGTTATTTTGGGATCTAGGAACATGATTAAATGAAATGGATTCAAATTCACATGCAAAAATCTTAACTCATATATAATTTCTAAATAGGATAGGGTTACACGCATGATGATCACCATCCAATTGCATGATGGGAAGCTGAAAATTGAGACAAACATGAAAATCAAGGATCCGATGATTAAGGGAATTGACTAACAAACATATCACAACATCATATTGAACCTCATTATTGATGGATGATCCAATGTAGACGTCACTAGAGTGAACTGATGATTGCAAAGGGGAAAATATGGCTCATGCTACTGAGTCTAGATTCTATGAAAAACAACTCACATTGTATGAATAATTGATATATGGTGTGGATGATGGATCCATTTGAAAGGTGAAAGAATAAAACTAATAAGATGAAAAAGAATGCAAAAATACCTTCATAATGCTAAAAGAAACAAGAATATGCATTCTATGGGAAAAGCCTAAGGTAGAATTACTTGAGGTAGAGTGCATTGCGAGGGTTGGGGAGAATCTCTCCCTTAGGTACCTCAAGGATATATGCCCCCCTACCAAAACACATTTTAACGATGTAAGGGACTCACCATAATGGTTCAAAATTTCCATGCCATAGAATATCACGGGCCTGATCATTGATGATAACTCAATCACCTTCATGGTAGACATGAGGGTGGACCTTACTATCATATTGGGATTTGGTATTGTTTTAGACAATTCAATGGTTTGCAAAAAAAATCGACGATATTAATTGGTGCATTCCAACATAATAAGTCTTTGATCTAAGGGAAAAGTATCTGGGAGGATTTGAATGACAAGGTGAGGGGAGGGAATATGACACTCGATTGGTAATACTACCTCCTCCCAATGAACAAGGTGGAAAGGAGTGAACTTGGTGGTAGTCTTAACACAAGTTCTATAGGACCACAATGTAGGGAAGATCATTAATGACAATTGGTATTATTATTATTCATCATATATTGAACCATAATATTAAGGATCTTGTTGACAACTTCAACTTGTCCATTCCCTTGCAGATAATAAGATGATGAAGATCAGTGCTAAAAAACTAAAGTGAAGATACCTCACACTAGATTTCATCTTTGAGTATTGGCCATGGTCATAGACCAATTTCTTCGAAACCACAAATCAAGCAATGACATGGTTAAATAAGAAACAAGTTGTGGTAGCTATATTGTTATTAAAGGTGGTCATGCCCTCAACCTATTTGGTGAAGTAACCAAAAACCAAAATTATGTACTTATTTCCATTTGAGGAAGTAGGTTTACACTCCATAAAGTTGATGTCCCATTTATATAAAGGAACAACAAAAATAATGGGGTATAAAGGAGTGGGTGGAGCTCTTGCTGTAGGGGAATTTTTTTTGAAATTAGGACAATGCTTTATTGCCTCAATGCAATCACTAAAGAGAGATGACCAAAAGTGGCCGGTGCACATGGTTTTCTAGGTAGTGGCTGTTAGTGTTTGTCAATCCTGCCAGTCACCAGTGATCAAATGTACTCTTTCAAAGTTTTGATAGGGTCCTAAGTCATTTTTTATAGTTTCAGTAGGTTTTCAAATACAAATTTTGCCACTAGTTAGTATGTATAGGTATGTTACTAATCCCTATGTTTCATGGTCAAGTTTCCATTTTGGTCGTGTCATCACTCATTGTGATAAGTCATCAGTAAAGTGTCTTGATCACCATATCAGTCATCATCTCATGGTTAGTCATGTTTCAAGGTTCAAATCATCAGTTTCATAATCGATTAGGTGTCATTATTTGGTCAAGTCATCAAAATGGTCTTATGGGAGTAGTAATGAGGGGAAACATAATGTTCAAGGAGATTTCGACATGTTTCAACATCCTCATTCATACTCCATATACCTCCCTCAACCTTCCCTCATAAATCCCCTCATTCCATCTAAAACCCCTTTTTCCTTGAGAAGATCCTTAAATCCTAAGTCAAAACCCATTTTTCCTTGGAAAAACTCATATTCCATATTGAAATTCCCAAAATCTAGCCTTATCCTAAAGTCCCTTTGTATATCTCTCTAGTCGCATTTCCATTTGTTTATACATTGAAACTCTAGTTGAAGTCCATGCTTTGATAATAGTCCAACTCTAGTCGTTGTTCCATTTTCCTTTGAAATGTTTCAAAACATTAATAAATAATGTTAAAGTCCCTTTTAAGGGTGGAGACCTGCATCGCATATCACTCTTGGCGCATATCACATGAAAAATAAAATAGTGCCTGTCTTCCCTCCTCGATCGCGATCTTATTTCCATCCAACAACTCTAAGGCCTTTTCACACCCCCCTACTATGTTTCTCTTTATCGGCGAGGGGGGATTCGAAAAATGGTTTTCCCCGCTGCTACGTGTCCTCCCCTCATCATTTCGTACCCCCCCTCTAATACCGTAAACCGCTCTTACCCCCCTCCGAAAGTGGTTTTCCCCACTCCCGCCATAATCCACACTCCGGTTATGTCACCCTCCATTTCTGCTCCACCTCCACTCCCCTACTGCCACGTATCACCCTTCTACCTATCACTTCCCTTCTGATCTACCGATTGCGATATTGTCCCACTCGCCAATATTGAAAAACTCCTTCGTCGATATGTCCCATCACCTTCCTCCCTCACTGATTGCGATATTGCAATCAGCAATTGCAAAATATTACGTTCCCCTTCCACCGAAACCCCTTCCCACTCCCTGATGGCAATGTGTGATTTCCTCTAGACGCGATATGTTATGTATTGCAATTTTTAAATTTTCAGGTCTGCCTTTTTTGTAAAACATGAAAAATTAGTGTAAAGGCTCCTCTCTGTATTGCGATTGCAATACAATATAGGCCTGTCCCTTATGCGATTGTGATAAGGATCAATGACCTAGATTAGAAAACTCAGATCGATGATTCATAATTCTTCCTGGTGGTCAATATCAGTGCATTTTTTCACGCCCCTGGCCGTAATTTCTCGTTGTTTTCATATAACTTTCCTTATTTTCTCAATTGAAAGACCATGACCTCCATTCACAGAGAACCTGATCACTCATTTCACCGCCGCTCAGAGGACAATGAGGACCTTTTCAACATGTTTTAAGCAGAAAAAGGAGAAAGCATTGCACATTCATTACAATAGTTTTCAGAACCGAATGCAATAAAAGTGGAACAATAGTGCAATTCATCAACCAACAAGATTAACAGAAATGTCTATTCGAGGCCTCACTTACACCAGAATGCCCAAAACAACACCAGAGCTCAACCAAATGATATTTATAGCAATTTTGATCTATTTTAATAATTTTTGTAACAAATCTTGAATTCTATTTCAAGACATTTTTCTGTAAATGATTATATAAATACTTAAGATTTCGAAGTATTGTGGGTTGGATGTTTGTGAATCACAGCTTTGGAGCTAGTGTAAATTTTGCAGTAATATAATATACAGTTACAGTTATTATCTTGGGATTCTTGTGGTATGTTTCTGTGATAGTGTTTTCTCTGATATTTCTTTTCCTACCATCTCTATGCTTTTCTTGTGATCATCTCATGAGTTTTAAACAGAATTCATAGGTTATATGCTTTGTTTTGTTGAGATTTTCATGCTAGTGTTCTTTCTTCTTGATGAATGAATTCATGGTTACATGCTCATTCTGATCTTCTATCTTTTCATCTCTGCACCACCCTGACAACCTATTTTTGTCACTGATCATGCCTACCTTGCCCCATTATATCTTTGCAATTGATCATTAGAAACCTTAGCCTAGTTCCTAGATCTATGAGCTTCATCTAGCAAACTCTAAAATCAAACACCATTGAGCTTAATATCTAGCCTAACATATGAATTCCCTCTCCATTGATTTCATTGTACGTGAGACTTTTGAGCGAGTCCTCTCTAATTTGGTAGTGCTAGCTTCCAAGTCTAAGGATTGGTTTGAGGTTACCTCCTTGGATTCCTTTCTCAGCCTTGGGCCACTAAGAAGTGCTAACGATTTTGGCGACCATACTGAGGAGTGAAGTGACAAATCTTCCCCATGAGTTTTCTTGCGAGTTCATCAAGATATAGGCCTGTGGGTGACAGGTCCTAGTTTTCAAGAAACACTGTCCAAATTGCAGATTGAGGAAAAAACTGGCTCCTAAAAGATATACAAGGTTGAACCCGGATCCCAACCCTCTAGTAGTAGTTGACAATCCTGAGAAAATTTTGAGGAAATTGAAGTCTCAACCTCCAGAATCTGAAACAGGTACATCTCCATTGCTAAGAACTACATCTTTACCTGCACAACTGATTGCTCTTGAAGATTTGTCTTTTGATCTAAAATTTGAGTTATCATTATTCAAGTCCAAGTCCGAATCTTCTCTTTCAGAAACACTTTTTGACCCTGTGAAGTTTGAGTCATATGTACAATCTTTCGAGGCTTCATATGATAAGCTTGACAATAAGGTTTGGTCAAATTTCCATAAACTCCAGAATCTAGTTGATCAGTTGAATGTAACTTCTGAAAAAGCTTATACCCTATATCAACAAGAGGCTTTCCCCATTGTAAACCCTCCTTACACAGCTACCCCGTTATCTTCCACCATTAAACCATCATCTCCTCCCAAAGAATTCTCCTCCAAAACAACTCCTCCATTAATACACACTATTATAACTGTCATATTACCTTTTGCAACCTTTATGGCAAGATTTGGCCCTTTGATTTTGCTTGGGAAACTTGCTACTTTACCTCATAATTATGGTCAAAGGTTGCCTCTATTTGATGGTACATCCAAGATCACAACAAGACAAAATGTTGGTAAGATAAATGATTTCATTGACCTCAAAGAAGATGATGCCAAAATGCACCTCATATCTCAAAGGTTTTCTGATGAAGTGAAGAAGTGGTTCTATGCTTTTCCAACTACCTCAGTAGTAAATCCCTAATAGTTGATTGCCTTGTTCTTGGTCAGATGGGTAGAGAAAAAGAGCCTCCTCTAGATCTTGGGTGAATGCGATTCATTGAAAAGAGATCCAAATGAATTCGTTCAAGACTTCAATATCAGATTCAATAAGGTTTACAATGCTATTTCAAACAACATCAAACCTCCTCCTGACTTGGCATCGTTTCAGTATCCTGATGCCTTTGACCCTGACATGGGCTATCAGCTGAGAGAGAGGAATCCTACAACTCTTGAATAAATGTAGAGGAATGCTGTGAGTGTTGAAGCAAATTTTTTTATTAATAAATCTAAGATGAAAACAAAAAAGAAGGTCATAATCAAAGAGGATCCCTCTACTTCATCAGATGTTAAGATCGACACTTTAATAAAAACCATGGAGAAAATGATGGATAAGATGACAATATCAGAAACTCAAGTCAGGAATCCTAATTACTGAGGTCAACAACAACAACCTCAGTTTAGGATAAAACAAAGAGAGCAGAAAGGTCAGGATCAACAAGCACAACAACAGATCCGTACTCCACTCTAGCAAAATTATGCACAAGGACTTGATGAAGAAGAAGAGTTTGCAGGTGAGAACCACTTTTTTGAGCAGGATCAACAACCTATTTTTCTCACAAAAGAGGATGAGTTTTCTGAGGAAACATATGTAGTTGATGATCAAAGACTTGTTCTTTCAAATGATGATGTGTTGGTAGTCAAAACAAAAGATTATCAAAGGGGTTACCAAAATGCTCTTAGCCAAGTGAAAAGACAGTATAATTTGAGGAACGTAAATGTGAAGCTTACTTCAAATCCAAAGAATGATACTTCTAAAAAGGATACTCATACTAAAGAATCAACCTCTGCAAATAAGAACAAAGAAAAGGAGGCTGCTACCACTAGTTAGGGAAAGAGCAATACAGAAACACAAACTGGAGGACAGAGAAAATATATTCCCACCAAAGAACAACCAAAAAGGAAGGATATGACTTCCAAAGAGGTAGAAAAACATCTTTACTTATTTAGTCTAGAGAATGATATTTCTAAATTGAAAATTTCTATTCCTTTGACCGAATTAGTTAAGAATGATCAATATAAATTCCATATAGCCAAATTGCTGAAGGTCGATCAAATGTCAGACATGGTGAATGTTAGTGATGACCACCCTCAACTTTTGTTTGGCCTTGTCATAGATGGAAATTTAGAAGACAGTGAAGTCCCACCATTTTACCTCAGTCTTAGGGTCCATGATTGCATCCTCCACAATGCCATGTTAGATTCCAGAGCTTCTCATAACCTCATGCCTAAGGCCATCATGGACAAGTTAGGACTGGATATTACCCGATCATATCACGACCTTTACTCCGTTGACTTAGGAAGAGTCAAGCACCTTGACCTCATTAAAGATTTGGTAGTATCTTTGGATCAGATTCCTGTAAAGAATGTTCTGATGGATGTGGTTGTTGCTGATATTCCTCCAAGGTATGGAATGTTTCTTTCCTGGTCATGGGGAGAAAAACTCAAAGGTACTTTGCAGATTGATTTCTCGTATGCTACTATACTAGTGTTCGGTCAACTTAGAAAAATGTACTTGGAAACCAAAATGAAAAATATGATTACTAGTAATGAGAAGCTGAATAATCACCCTATAGATGTTGTACATAATGATTTAGAATATTTTATTTTTTACAATGATAGTAGGTCAGTTGATTTAGATAGTCAGATTGAAGAAGTTTCAAAAGTTTCAGAAATTTCAGAAATTTAAGAAGTTTTGGGTAGTGTTGAAATAGTTCCACTTGTAGAAAATCAAGAACATGGATTAAATAGTTTCCAGCCTAATGTATTAGTCGAAGGGACAATACATTCAGTGAAGGAAACAGATTATGTCAAAACAGTGGATCATCTTCCAACAGAAAATAAAGATTAGTATTATGAATTTCAACTTTTGGATGAGGAAGAGGCTCTTTGGACCACGGATTTTGATGGAGCCCTGGGAAAGGAAGGAGTTGGAATTAGAATTTGGATTCGTACTCTAATGAATCACTCAGGTAACATTCCTCATAATGTTAGGGTATGTTCATATAAACTATCTTTTGATTGTTCAAATAATGATGTAGAATACGAAGCCTTGATTACTGGTCTTAATATTCTTAAGAAGCTAGGTGAAAAAAGAATTTCAGTTTATGGTGACTTCGAATTGGTTATCAAAAAAGTAAAGGGGGAATATCAAGCAAAAAATTCCAGGATGCGAGCATATCACAATGCTGCGTTAGATATCCTCAAAACATTTCCTGAGTATACATTATCTCTTCTTCCAAGAAACCAGAATTTCATGGTTGAATCTCTTGCCACTGGTGCAAGCATGTTTAAAATCCCAATACATTCCAATAAGAAATTTGAAATCAATCACTACAACAAAACATGAAATTTACACCAGATTTAGCACCAGATTTTAGTGCATTTTTTTCTCAATTGGGATGAGCAGCTTGGCGCTAAATCTGGCTCTATTGTAAAATTTTTAAAGTGTCCTTTTTTGCACCAAATTTTGCATCTTTTTTATGCCAAAATTTCCATCATTTTTTGCATCATATTTTGCACCAAGATTTTCATTTGGTTTTACAACAGGGTTTGCTTCTAGTTTTGTGCCATTTTTTGCATCATATTTTGCACCAAGATTTTCATTTGGTTTTACAACAGGTTTTGCTTCTAGTTTTGTGCCATTTTTTGCATCTATTTTTACATCATTTTTTGCTTCCTCTTTTGTGGCATTCTTTGCTTCTAGTTTTGTGTCATAATTTGCATCGATTTTTACACCATCTTTGGCATCTGATTTAGTGCCTTTTTTTACATCTAGTTTGTGCCAATTTTTGCATCTGGTCTTATGCCATTTTTTGCTTCGAATTTTGTATTTATTTTTACATCTATTTTTGTGCCAGTTTTTCTGCCTTTTTTTACACCATTTTTCCATCCAATTTTGCATCATATGTTGAATATGATTTAATACCAAATTTTGCATGCATTTTTGCACCATTTTTTGCATCCACTTTTGCGTTTCATTTATCTCCCTTTTTTGCATCCTATGTTGCACCATATTTTGCATTAAATTTTGCGTCATTTGTTGCATCCAATTTAGAATCATTTTTAACACCATTTCTTGCATCCAATTTTGCATCCTTTTGAGCATCTAAGTTTGCATCCTATGTTGAACCATATGTTGCATCCACCTTTGCATCCCATTTTGTGTCTATTGTTACGTTCAATTTTGAGCCATTTTTTCGTCTACTTTTGCATTTGTTTTGCACCAAGTTTTGAATGATTTGTTGCACCTCATTTTATAGCCGATGTTGCATCTCAATTTGCATCCAAATTTGAGCCATTTTTATGCCCATTTTTGCACCGTTTTTTCTTCTTTTGTGTCCAATTTTGCACCATTTTTTATGTCCAAATTTGCATCCTTTTTGGTATCTAGTTTTTCATCCTTTTTGGCTTCCAAATTTGCATCTTTTTTTCTGCCACATTTTGTGTCCACATTTGCATCTCATTTTGCACCTAGATTTTAGTTTAAATTTTCATCTAGTTATGCATCATTTTTGACATCCTTAGTTTCACCCTTTTTTAGTCCCATTTTGAATTTTGTTTTGTGTCTTTTCTTACATTCTTTTTTCATCCTAATTTTACACCATTCTTTGAATCCTCATTTTGGTGTCCATTTTTTCATCCTTGTTTGTGCCCAATTCGGTATCCTTTCATATGCCCTATTTTGTTCCCTTCTTTGTGTCTAGTGTTGCACCATTTTTTAATTTTACTTTAAAAACCTTTTTGTGTCATTGTTTGCATCTTGTTTTGATGGCTAGTTTAACATCCAATTCTACACCCAATTTTGCATCCATGGTTAAACCCACTTTTGGCTTCTTGTTTAGAGTTTTACTTTTATTTCCATTTATAACCCCCTCTATGGGTTTATTTTACTAAGTTCATTTACATAGTGAAATATATTGAAGTTTCTAAATATCATTTTTCTGTAGGGTTTAATGCACGGTTAGATGAAAAAAAACCCTCTCAGTTTATCCTGGAAACCTAGGACAAACCAATTAAGAGAAAGGTTGTTCTAAGGTTTAGGATTCTTAGTAGATCAAGATGTAGAGTATAGATTAAGAAAAAGAGAATGAATTCTTGTGAGTCCTTGCATGAAGGTCTTCTTGGAGTTTTTAGTATAGCTAGGAAGCCCTCCTAGCTAGCTCCAAAGCTTGGTCCTACACATAAGAGAGAGAATAAAGAAACCTTCACAACATAATATCTTGATAATCGAAACTATTAGAAACATATAAATATTATTGAATAAATAAATACAAACCAAAATTCCATACATCCATTAGTTAAATAGAAGAAGTAAAGAATGAATAGAAACACATGGAAGGAAGAACAACTAATCTATATTAATAAAGGAGTTGGAGGAAAGTTACAACAATCAGATGTAGTTACAATAGCACCTCCCCCAATTCGTAGCTTGAAAACTCTCCCTCTCAAGATAGATCTCAACAGCGTTACAATACAAGAATTCCCATCATTTTTTCAATGGACAAGCCTCCAATATATAGGAAAGTGAAGGCTATGAAGATTTCCCAAATTCCTCATTAGTTCAATTTGGGAAAAATCTTTTTGGGTGAATAATGTTTCCTCATATAAAAATGGCCTTTTCCACTTTTTAGATGCTTTTGTGCTTAGGAAAAATCTTCTTGATGCTTTATGGCTCTTTCCTGCTTTTGTATGCTTTTATTTTTTAGGAAAAAGCTAAAAATGAGGATAAAGAGATCACATTCCACCATATGAGTTTCCGAAAGTGAACAAGAGTGTCAAATTCAAATTCTAGTTTGCTTATGTTTTAGTTTTTTTAATATATATTTAGTTTTAGTATTTTTTTATTTTCTAAAAAAATATATTTAGTTTTTGGTATTTTTTTTTTCTATAAGAAAAATTATATTTTGTTTTTATAAAAATGGATTTTAAACATTCCATTCATGCTAAATTTGTGATTTTATGATAGGAGTTTAAATTATATATAAAAAGTAACTCAATGCCATGTGTTGTGTCATTGAGATGGGTGTTATACATGCAATAAAACTAATTATGTTCTTCATGATATCTTGAAATGTTCATCTTGAACCAGGCTAATAAAACAATAAAGTTAAAATAGGTTTGCCTTTTTCCTTTGTAGATCTTTGTCCCCATTAATCTTGGTCTTAATAGATAAATTGTCTTATGGTGGCCTTGAGTGGTCACTTCCATTAGTTGCATGCTTTATAGTTTTCTGTTAGTGCCATTTTTTAGGCTTGATAATATGTTATTTGATTTATCAGAATGTGCTATTGTCCATATTATTGTTAAATATTAATATTACATATGTTGGTTTTTGAGCATGTTTTAGCAAAACGTTCCCAAAATGCTTATAGATTGTATTTTATAATGCAATGATTCATTGCTTGATGAATTTTTTTTGGATATTTTTTTAGTGATTCATTGATTGATGAAATTGTTATGCATATTCTTTTTAGTATATTAAATTGTATTTGATAAGTCAAAAGTCACCTCTTTTTTAGATTTTCATTGGTCAATTTCCCTTAAGGCCATCAAGTTCACCATTAGGTCTTAGGTTAAGGAAATATAGGAGTCATGAAGTGGAATTTTCCAAGCACTTAAATCTTGAGACATGTTTTTTTTAGTCACATTATACTTCCTTTCTATGTAAATTCTCGATGAAAATAGTCTCATGGAACATGAGGGGCCTCAATAGTAAAGGAAAACAAAGACTCCTAAAAGAAAAATGGTACACAAAGCACCCATCAATAATGTTGATATAAGAAGCAAAAGATATTAAGTGAGGTTCTTCCTCATATAATTAGAAAATAGGGGAGGAATTTCCAAGTAGTGGTGATTGATGCTTAGAGATACTTGGGTGGAATGGTTATTATTTGAAATGATCAAAACATCAGGGTTACCAATATGTTTACCTCTTTTCGCATTATGACAATACAATTTTAGTTAATTGACATCGAGGACTACTACTATGTGTCAAATGTTTATGACTCCAATATCGCAAATGGAAAACCTCTATTTCTCAATTCTATTTCTAGCACAAGTAATTTATACTCCCCATCTCCATGGATTATTGGGAGAGACTTCAATATTATCAACTGTCTCGAGGAAAAGAAAGGATGAATCACAATGTTTAAGAAGATATTTTGTAAGCTATACCATTAAAGCCATAAAGTAGTCTCCATTAAAGTTGTCAAGCAATGAGTCTCCAACCCACACATGTGGATCAATGAGATGTAACACATGTGTGTGTGGTGACTAACTTAATACACCGCTCTAATAACTCCACAAACTTATGTATTTCACTCCGTCACATAAATTAACAGTAGTGTGACGTAAGTAAACCAAGAGTAGACATGAAAGCCATAGGCAAAAAACATTCCCTAGATCCGCAATTAGGTGCTTAAATGATGAAGTGAAAATGCAAGGAGAAAAGAGGAATTCATGATTTAACCATCACAAACATGTGATCAAGTGTGACTAGGAGTGTATATATTCATATATTTTCCAAAGAGGGAGGGAATACATGAGTTACCATTCATTGGCCCTTATTTTTCTTTCTTTCTCATTTTATTAAATATAGGACTTAGGGAATAAGGTTTTCATAAGTTTGGCACAACTCATAGATATAATATTTACATGAATTTTCACTTCAACCTTAGAGTTTAGACTTAGATAAATAAATATAGTGTATCTTTAATGATTTTGTCTTTCACTTTTTGATTTTATTTCATCACAAATGACAAAAGGGGAAATATTTTGCCGCAAATCTATGAATGCTTAATCATAAAGGTATCATGTGATGAAAACAAATTAATGATGTTATTCTCTATGAAAATGATGGGTATTCTTGAGAAAATCTTATGCTTGTGGATGTCTCCTCTCTGCTTGAGAGGGAGTGAGGGTAGACACCATATTATCCATGTGTCATGTACTATGGCTAGGACTAACAATCGTAAGCCTAGTAAAGACACTAGTAGGGAGAATGGTGGATTGGATAAACATTTGGGACCAATATTCTTTGAGAATTTGGACTTTGACTAGGACTAATCGCCATAAGTCAAGTACATTAATACAAGATAAGAATAGTCATGAGGATTGACATTTCCTGGTGTCAAATATTATGATAGTGGATTAGGAAATGATCATGTGAGGACATACCTGGTGAACATCCTGGCGGGGTAAGTTCCTAGAGAGGTAGTGGTGTTCAAATTTATGCCTCCCAAAATTGTGCTCTGATCTAATGGAGAGATAAACTTGTTAGTCAAGGCCTTACTCTTTTGACAATGTTGGCTATGATGATGTAAATCATCACTGATGCTTATCAATCCAAATCCCTTCTTATATGAATATTTCAACTTGAGAGTACATTTTTGTCTCATTATGAGTACCTCCCTAGTTTATAGGGAGGGCCATCATCTTCATTATCGCCATCATTACCACCATCAATGTCATCATTTCATTATCATCATAATCACCATTCATGTATTCATCATCATCATGATTATGAACAATTGACGCAAAAGTGGATATAAAAAGGGATTAAAAATAGATGTAGAAGTCTATGAAAACCTAGATGTATATGAGGGTGCAATCGTGGATGCAAATTTAGAAACAAAAAAGGGTGCAAAGGGAGGTGTTAAACTAGGTGCAAATTATGGCACAAGAAAAATGGATGCAATAGTGGACATAATAACAGATGAAAAAGAGGATGTAAATATGGATGCAAAACAAGATGTAAAAGCCAATGCAACAAAAGTAAATCCAAAAAATATGCAAAAATGGATGCAAAAAATGATTTAAAAATTGATGCAAAAGAGGATGCAAGAGATGATGCAAGTGTAGGCGCAAAAAGTGGATGTAATAGAGGATGCAAAAGATGGTGAAACAAAATTAGGTGCCAAACTTGATGCAAAACATGGTGCAAAGGATGGCACAAAACTTGGCATAAAACGTGGCGTAAAACTTGGTGTAAAATTTGATGCAAAACCTATTACAATACCTAGTGCTAAACTTGATGTAAGACTTGGTGCAAAACTCAGTGAAAACTTTGCATTATGTTTTGCACCATATTTGATAAATGGACACAAATAGCACCAAAAATGGTGTCTAGACGCAAAAAAGGAAGCAAAAAGGGATTCTAATCACAGGGTTTTGTTGTAGTGAATGTTAAACATGTCTTGATGTCCCTGATAATCTCCGGTATTGGAAAGTGTTTCAAGATGATAATCAAATCAATAATTTTCTGCAAATGGAGGAAGAATTCACCACCTCTTACATTGATGATGTATTTTATGAAGATGATTAGGAGATCCAAGCCACAAAGTTGGAAATATTACAACTAAAGGACAATTCCATTCCAAGAGGTTTGGTACCCTTGGAAGAGCTCTTTGATCATGATGATGTTGCACAGAAGCTGACATTGGTCCCCACTGAATCAGGAGTTGAAGACATCAATATTGGTACAGTCGAGAAGCCAAAGATGGTGAAATTGTCAAAGTCTTTAACCCCAGAAATGAAATGTAAGTATGTTTCACTTTTGGCTGAGTTTTCTGATGTGTTTGCATGGGAGTATTCATATTTGAAGGTTTATGATAAAATTGTAATTCAGCATACTATTCCTATCAAGCCCAATCAAAATCCTTTCTGCCAAAAGCTCAGGAGGATCAATCCAAAACTACTACCATCCATAGAGAAAGAGGTAAACAAATTATATAAAGTTGGCATCATTGTTCCTCTTCGCTTTGCTGAGTGGATGTCAAATCTGGTTCCATTCTGGAAGAAGACATGTGAGATTTGGTTATGCATTGATTTCCGAAATCTGAACAAAGTGTCCTTGAAAGATAATTACCCTCTCCCAAAGATGGATCACATTCTGCAAAGGGTAGTGGGTTCTACTAGAATGTATTTACTCCATGGCTATTCCGGGTATAACCAAATCTTGGTCCATCTTGATGACCAAGAAAAGACATCATTCACTACAACGTGGGGTACCTTCATGAATGCTAATATGCCATTTGGGATAAAAAATGCAGGAGCTACATTTCAGTGATTGATGGACATCGCTTTCACTAATGAAAAGGATGTGTTTCTAGTTATTTACCTTGATGATATCACAATTTTTTACCAAACAGATGAAGACCATTTACATCATTTGAGGATAGTCTTTGAGAGGTGCAGGAAATTCAACATTTCACCAACTTCGCAAAAGAATTTGTTTGCCATGGAAGAGGGAAAATTACTTGGTCACATCATATCAAAGGATGACATCCGCATAGATCTAGCAAGAATTGAGGCAATCTAGCAATTGGATTATCCAAGAAACAAGAAGGAAATTCAGTCTTTTAATGGTAAGATCAACTTATTGAGAAGGTTTATTCCTAACCTTGTTGAGCATCTAAGAAAAATAACTAATATGTTGAAAAGTAACAACGAGGTAAATTGGTCTGAAGATGCAAGGAAATATTTCAAACAAGTCAAAACTGAATTTTCTTGTGCTCCCATCTTGAACAACCCTGATTACACTATGGATTTTATCATTGTTTCATTTACTTTTGAGCACACATTGGCTACTATCCTGAAGTAGAAAAAGACCAAAAATCAGAGCAGCTAATTGCATTTTTTTACAGAACCATAAGGGATGCTGCATTAAGGTACAATATCATTGAAAAACAGGCTTTAGCCCTAGTAAAGGCTTTGAAGGACTTCTGGGTGTACATTCTCCATTCGCATATTGTTTCCTATGTTCCAAATGCTGCAGTCAAGGATGTTTTGACGCAGAATGATCTTGAAGGTAATCAGGGTAAATATATTGCTACAATGTTGGAGTATGACCTCGAAATTAAGCATACAAAGTTGGTCAAAGGGTAGGGTTTGACGAAGCTGATGGAAGAGTCCAATTTACATGCTCTAGACATAAATCATATTGCTGCAATGTCCAAAGAAGAAGTGGCCGATTCATCTGTTCAGGTATCACATATTTTTACCTCATCTCCTTGGTACTCATATATTGTTTATGTGCTTCACAATTTGAATTCTCCACTAGGTGTGTCAAAAATCAAGGCTAGATCATTGAGGTTAAAATCTCAAAGGTATTGTATCTTAGATAATGTTTTATTTTGGAAGGATCCGGGGGGGATTTTTTTGAATTTTTTAGTTGAAAGTGAAGAAAAAGAGGTAATGAATGACTTTTGTTGGGCATGGAATCCCCCCACAGCATGTTTTGGGGCTCAAAGCCCAAGTTTTGAGTGATATTATTGTATAGCTCTGCGAATTGCGGGCGTGAAATGTATGTTAGAGTCATAGGGTCGTCCACCCTAAGTTTGAATGTAATGTTGGCCTACCCATGGTCCGCGGACCATGGGATTCGATAAATAGAGCGAAGCTCTAAGTGTAAAAGATAGTTAAGTAAGGAAGTTAGAGTGAAGTATGAGATAGAAGTACGTAGCAAGTGTCTAAGCGTATCTTGGGTTTTAGTAGTAGGAAGAGACTTTGCAGCTGAGTGTGCTAAGGCCTCGTAGAGTCCACAGCTAAGTGTGCCGACCCCTGCAACTAAGTGCGCAGGGTAGAGTTGAGTCTGTAACCAGAGAAGAGATTAATAAAGAAAGGTTTTGTTACCAATTCTGTGCATCTGTTCTGAGTTATTACATGTTTGATGTCATTTGCAATTATACTGTTTATTTACTGCGTGCACTTATATGAATTGTGAATATTGCTAAGTATAACTGAAAGCGTACAAATAAGCTAAGGTAATAAACTAATATCAGGTTACTAGTAAGGACTTGGGTAATAACACTATTTGCCCCACTAGTAGGGCTGCGTGAAGGTAGCATCTCAGGATGAGAGGTACAGGTAAGTGCACGTAGTGACGTGCGTGCAGGGTCGAACCATGGACCACTTGAACCCATCAGACATCCCTAGGGTGTGGAAACCTGGTTTTATCACCCTCACATACTACTTCGGGTGAGACCTTAGTTCGCGCTCCACGAACTGTTGCCAAAAGGGCCAATAGTACCGGGATTTGTTTGGATAAATCATCTCTAAACCTGGGTCAGACCCCAACAAGCCAACAAATAGTTCTGTTGCCGGGACAAGGATCTGCATATGGGATGTCCGATGTCGTGTCACTGGAATCTGATGAAGAAAGAAATTGAAGGATGGTTGGACAGAAAGATTCATGAGTTTGCGGTGCAGGAAAACAGGAATCCACGAGTATCAAAGGAACAGTGTTTAGAGTGCTACTTATATACGGAAATCCACGAAATTTTCTTTGCATCATTCCCCTTTGAGTTGTATGAGTGGATCACGAAGCTAGCAGATGGTCAGGGAAGGTGTAGGTTCGACAAACCGAGTGTGTGGACTCCAAAATTAGCGCGCAGACTAGAAGCGTCGGAACATAAGATTGCGCGCACCGTGGACCATTGGCTCGATCGAATTATAGGAGGGTTTATCACCGAGTTCGCGGTAGACACGACAGTTAGCTATAGTGAGGCGGAACGACACTTCCTCAAAGGACCACGAGGTAAGTACATTAAATATTTGAACACTTGGATTAAGATGCTATTGTGTGAAAAGCGGGTTATGCGAATAAATTAATGTTTTGGGCTATGCAAAGTGAGAGGATCTATAGAAATGAAGGTAGCAAAAAATAGAAAATAGCCCCTTGATTTCGCCGCAGTGGAAAAGTGAGGAAGAACTCGCGAAAGTTTCTTCGAGAAGCGCGATCAGTCTGATAAGGCAACCAACTCTGCGAATACCACCCCCACCTACACCACCACCAGTCTCACCATCTTCACCTTGATTTCCACCCACACCACCTCCGCCACTACCACAGTTCAATATGGCGAGCGCGATAAAATTGCCGGTATTTAGAGGAGTAGGGAACGAAGATCCAGACCAATTTTGGTTCATGGTAAAGGTCGTACGGGAAGCACAAGGAGTTGTGGATGACAATATAAAGAAGGAAACGATGGTAAGTGCATTGCAGGATGATGCACTAACATGGTACATTAATCATTCTAATGACCATCCAAACACGGGGATCATAGATATTCAGACCGTGCTGAATAGGGAATTTAGCAGGCCAAAGTCAGAGACATAATCGATTATCGGTTTAAGGAAATCGCGATGCTTCTAGGTGAAACCCCATGGGATCTGAATTAGAGACTGAAGAGTATGATTCGTGAAGCCAACATGACTTTGACAAATGGACAACACCACACATGATTTGTAGCGTCACTAACGCCACATTTAAGGATGGCGCTGTTGCAACAGAAGTTATCCACCCAGGCCGAAGCTTTGGAGATTGCAATGAGACTACATAAGACCCTAATACAAGATCCTGGCCTGGGAGTCCAACAAATCCATGCGAAATTGTAAAATTTGTGTCTGGAAATGTAGAGTTTGAAACTGGACAGGATAACTCGCCCTGAAGCGCGTGAGGAAGTATGGTGCATAAAATGCAAGGGATAGGGGCATGACAAGGACCATTGTCCAGTCTTCGCGAACTACTTGGCGGGAGGAGGACCGATGCCATTAATACGAGAGGGACAGGTAGGACTGAACACGACGCTTGAATTATGGTACGCGATTTGTCAGATCGAAGGAAAACACACTACGGATAACTGTCACCTATTACAGAAGTATACGCAGATGTCCCAACAATTGTTATGTAATTTCTGCAGATCGGTAGGCCATGATGAGTGTACCTGTAGAAGTTATGAGCTGATGATGGATTAGAATCCTGCCTATAGGGTGTAGACTGAAACACGAGCCCTCGATCGAAATGAAGGGATGGCACGTGCTGGATTTTAGGTGTGCTGACGAGGTCGAGGTGGAATGGGACCAGGAACGGGTCATAGATAGCTGATTTGTTACAATTGCAAAGGGCTAGGTAATTATGCCTGCGATTGTAAAAATCTGACGAGAGCATCATGTTTATATTAGACTCAGTTTGATCATGAGACGGAGGACTTCCCTACACTGATAGCGACGTTGCGTGATAAAGGGATACTCCAACCTGCCTCGACTTAGAATTTGCAAATGACGAGGTCTGAGCTGCGCGAAGAGGACCTTAATGTAAACATAGTGCTCCGAAGCGGTATCACGACAAGAGATGAAAAGGTAAGCAGCCTGAAGAAAGTGCGTGGGTTCGCAAGGCTCCTACAAAGGAACCTGAATTTGATTTGGAGCGCACGAAGGAGACATTCATGGAAGCTAAGGAGAGCTTCACGAAGGCCTCCACTTCAGGTAGTAAGGATCAACTAGAGCTGGAGATGGATCCTTCAATGATCACTACCTTTTTGGAGACATGTATGAAGCTGTTGCGCGACAACAAAGTAGTGAAGGGACTACAGGAACTTATCACTAGGCGTTTTGGGTTAGGAGAATCGCTTGTAGTCTAAAAGCTTGGAAAACATACATTGTGAATAGGAAGGGAAATGAGATTGACTACGCAAATCAGGGAGTATGAAATGGATCAAGTAATTCTGGATCTAGGATTGGACACGAATGTGCTGCCAAAATAGACATGGGAGCGCAGTGCACTGCTGACATCAGCACCGAACGAGAACAGTTGGAGGGACTCCGCGCCAAGATCGTTGTGCCGATAGAGTGACTCGAGGCCGAGTCATGATGTTTGTTTTAGGGGCTTGTTGGGCATGGAATCCCCCCACAACATATTTTAGGGCTCAAAGCCCAAGTTTTTAGTGATATTATTGTATAGCTCCGTGAATTGTGGGTGAAAAATGTATATTAGAATCATAGGGCTATCCGCCCTAAGTTTGAATGTAATGTTGGCCTACCCATGATCCGTGGATCATGGGATTGTATAAATAGAGTGAAGCTCTAAGTGTAAAAGAGAGTTAAGTAAGGAAGTTAGAGTGAAGTATGAGATAGAAGTAAAGAGCAAGTGTCTAAGTGTATCTTGGGTCATAGTAGTAGGAAGAGGCTTTGCAGCTGAGTGCGCTGAGGCCTAGTAGAGTCCGCAACTGAGTGCGTGGACCCCTGCAGTTGAGTGCGCAGGGTAGAGTTGAGTCTATAACCAGAGAAGAGATTAATAAAGAAAGGGTTTGTTACCAATTATATGCACCTGTTCTGAGTTATTACATGTTTGATGTCATTTGCAATTATATTGTTTATTTATTGTGCGCACTTATATGAATTGTGAATATTGCTAAGTATAACAGAAAGCATACAAATAAGCTGAGGTAATAAACTAATATCGGGTTACTAGTAAGGACTTGGGTAATAAGATTGTTTGGATCCCAAGTAGGGCTACGCGAAGGCAACATCTTAGGCTATGAGGTATGGGTAAGTGCGTGTAGCGACGTGCATGCAGGGTCGAACTACAGACCACTTGAACCCATTAGAAATCCCAAGGGTGCGGAAACTTGGTTCTAGCACCCTCCCATACTACTTGAGGTGAGACCTCAATCTGCGCTCTGTGGACTATTGCTGAAAGTGCCAGTAGTACCGGGATTTGTTTGGCTAAATCATCTTCGAACCTGGTTCAGGGCCCAACAAGCCAACAACTTTCATAAGGGTGATTGTGGCAGTCAACTTTATTTGAAAACTACAACAAAAAAGGTGTTGAGAGCTGGGTATTAGTGGCCAACTTTATTTTCTGATGTTTGCAAAACTGTAATGAGTTTTCATGAGTAACAAATCTTTCAGGGAAAGAAAAAGTTGTTTCCACTGCCCTTGCAGTCCATTTCTGTCCAAGCACCTTTTCAACAATGGGGTCTTGATTTCATTGGCAAGATTCAACCTTCATCTTCAGCTCAATACAAGTGGATTTTGACAGCAACTGACTACTTCACGAAGTGGATCAAAGCCATCCCCACTAGACAAGCTATGGATGCGATAATAATTCAATTTCTTGAGTCTAATATTTTGTCTCGATTTGTTTTTCCACAGAAAATTATCACTGATAATGCAACAGGTTTCAAGTTGAAAAAGATGATTGATTTCTATGACAAGTACGATATCAAACTTGGGCATTCAACGACATATTACCCACAAGGTAATGGGCTGGATGAATCATCAAATAAATCACTGGTTAATATCATCAAGAAGTTGCTGGAAGAAAACAAGAAGAATTGGCACAAAATGTTGATCAATGCTCTGTGGGCAGACAAAGTGAGCACTAAGAAGTCCATAGGTATGTCACCTTTTCAGCTAGTATATGGAGTGGACATTGTTTTTCTGACTTCTCTTGTTGTCTCAGTGATGAATATTTTGCAGGAAGTTGATAATGAACATGTTAGTGTCAGTGTCTTCACACTGCCATCAATGATCGAAATTCACTCTTTTGCATTCATATTAAGAGTCCCATTCTTAATGAGTTGCATTCCATTAGGTCATGGATCAACTGATGGTAGGCACATTTCAGTTTTTCCCTCATGACACATATCTGTTGACCTCTTTTCATGTGTGATTCAGTCAATGGTTCATGTTCAGGTTTATTTTCAGTTTATTTCATTAAATAGGTCTTAGATCTTAAGGTTATAGTCTCATTAGGTATTAGGGTTTCACCATGTCAAATTTTCAATAACCATTGACTAATAATGGTTAGCAGACACTTGAGGATAACAATAATTATCAGGAAAGTTTTAATATCATAATTTGTAAACTTAATAAGTTTTTCACCTCAAAACCAGTTTGGGGTGAAAATAAAGCATTGGTATTTATTTGTAAATTTCATGTAATTTTATTATTTCTCATATGTAATTAATGGTCTCATGCTACTCCTGGTCACCTGCTGATATTTCCAAATACATGCCACTGCAAAAGCAAAAGATCATCAAGCATCAGTTCACCTATTTCAAACAAAAAATCAAGCATCCAAAAACAGAGTATTTGAAAAAGCCAATAGACATTATAAAGTGGGTTATGAAGAATGAAAAATCAAAAGTGCCCAAGCCATATAAAGGTCATTTCTCTCTCAAGTTATTTCATTGTTTGAGTTGAGTTTCATGAGAAAAAATGTGATTTTGAGGTGTTATTGAGCAAAGGGAGGGAAATTGTTGTGTTTTTGGAGAAATTTGCCTGGCGCTACGCACCAAAGCCCGACGCTATGCACCTAGGTTTTTCCTGCTGTGTTATTTTGAACTGGCGCTACGCACCAAACTAGCGCTACGCACCAAACCAGATCTACGCACGAAACCGGCGCTATGCACCTGGAAGATTGTGCTACGCACCTGGCAGTTGAGCTACAAATAATTGGGAATTGCATCAAATTGCCTCAAAACTCGCAAATTCCTCCATTGCAAGTAAGTAACATCACTATTCTTGCTGAAAAGAATTGTTGCATCGGCCTTGGGTGGTTTTGTCTCTTAAAAGCATCAAACCTTAATTGTCACTAAATTGTCTCATATATTTCTAAATACTCACTCATTATTGTTGTCCTTTATAATCTTTTACTGTTTCCCAAATCCCATCCTCCTATACATAATTCCTTAGACAACATTCCCTAAACTTTTCCCTAATTCCCAAACCCTACAATACCCCGAAACCCTACACTATTCACTAACCCTACTCACTCCCTACATCCCTTTCCCATTCTAGTTCACCCTCACCTGTTTTCCTATTCAAATCGCTTCATACTCATCTTAGCTTCATTCACCAATCTACCACTCTTCATTCACCACCAAGAGAAATAGTTGTACAACAATGGAGAGGGACAGTGAGTATGAACTGGAGGAAGAAACCCTCAGTGACAGTTCCAGGGAGAGAGACACAAAGGGCAGAAAGCCTCATAAGGGAGGAAAACATATAAGAGAGGGGCCCACCAGTTTGAGGGAGCTGCAAGCCTGCCCATTTTCCCTTTCTTGTTTCAGAAATCAGTCATGTTTCAGTTTTTGTGAAATGGTGGAAAGGGTAAAATCTCATCATGAATTAGCAAGGTTGTTTGTGACATTCACCTTGCTGGAGTTACATTCACTTTGTCACTAGCTATTATTTCAGAGGCTATAGGTATTCCAAATGTGGGTGAAAAGCGGAACAAAGGTCGGGACATTGATAGGGAGTACTATGAGCCTTACATCAAGGCTAAATACCATAACAAACTCAAGAGAGTATTTCCCTTTAAATTCTTGGAGGACAAGTTTGCTCCATTGATGAAGATCATCATCAAGTACTTTATTTGTGAAGGCAGGTTCTCCCGACTATATGCCTACCACATTAGAATATTGATGCATTTCACTAGGGTGAGAATGATGAATATCCCCTACTTCATGTTCAAAAACATAGAGAAGATGGCATTCATTGTAAAGAAGAAATCATACCCCCAACAGTTAACTAGCATCTACCACTACTCTTTGATTAAAATCATTGTTTTACATCAGCTGAACCTTCTCAACATGCCATGGGAAACTTTCATTTCTCATGAAATGTTCAAAGGCCCTCAAGTATTTTCATCAGTGCCACATGAAGAAGGTGGACCTTCAAGACATGAAAAGGTCCAAGAGACTGAAACTGTTGGAGTGCTAGTATTTGTGACTTATGAGAGGGGCACTAGGAAAATTTTTGCTGCTGCTAGGTGAGTATTATCTCCACAAGGAGTGGAAGGGGTCTCACCTTCATCTTCAGGCCACAGGCAAATGCTATCTCCACAAGGAGTGGAAGGGGCTTTGCCTTCTTCTTTAGCTAAATAGGTACAGGTTGGGTAGCAACACAAGGGCAAAGGTAAAGGCAAGAAAAAGATGCATGAGAAGGATCCTAGTGATGGGCAAGAGAGAGATTTTGACCTTGTTGATCATGAGGAGACATAAGGAGTGGATGTCATTGACTTGGATGCTCAAGATCTAAGGACTGTCAAAGACATGATCATTAAGGAACAAGAGGCTGAGATACAATCCTTGTTAGAAAATTTAAAGAGGGCTAAATGGGTCATCAAATATCTAGAGCAAGAAAGCAAACAATTGACCGACAAGCATGTCCTGGGGAGTTGCAAATAATCAAGGAGAACAGGCAAAGGGCTAAGAAGGCAAAGGTCAAGTTGACCTCCATTAAGTAAGAGATTGAGAATGACTGGGAAACTTGACTTGAGAGGGTAAAAATACACCTTGAGAGGCTGCTTGAGAAGGCCAATAGAGACAAGAAGATGCTTCGCCACATGGCTTATCACTATACGACCCGGAACAAAATATGCAATATAAGGATGAGGAAGCTTAAGGCAAGGTTGAGGAAGGACTTGAGGAGAAAAAAGGAGCAGGACAAGCTAGAAATCTTTGCTAAAGCCTCACTAGCCCATCAAAGCAACTAATGATAAAGCCTTGTGACAAATCTGGGAAAGTTTTGACAAATTTTGGTCATTTTCAATTTTTAAAATTTTGTAACACAGAAATTTGCCCTAGGTGCTTTTCACTGGGAGAATTTTTGGAGAAATGGTTTACATTTTGGGATTCAACATGATGATAGCATCAATCCCTGAAATTTTCAGAAATTTTGGAGCAAAATTTGGTCACCTAAAGGTCAAAAAACCATAAAAAATGACCTCTCTATCTCTTTTTGGACACACAGGAAGCAACCTTGGGAGATTCCACACTTTAGGGGGTAAATGACCTCTAAATGCAAAAATTCAAGATGTTATAGAAACTATATAGGAATACCTTTCCAATGAGCTATCTTGGGCTCAATTGGGCTAAGGGAAAGGCCTCCACAATCAGCTGTGAAATGGCGCTATGCACCTGGCCAGTGGCACTACGCATAGAGCCAGTTTGCTCAAAAATCCAAATTTCCTAGTTTTTCTACAGATTGAATTTTTCTCTCATATTGGATGAATTTTTTATTGTAAATGATGCTATGCTATGTAAATGTAATTACAAAATGACCTTAGATGGTAGATTCATCATTTTGAGGTGGTTTGGGGGTAAATGAATCAGTTTCCATGGTTTTAGAGGCAAATATGTTCCACTGCCTATATTCTTGTTCCTTGTTTGGAAATGGTTGTAATAGTTCCTTATCTCTTGGGTTCGACCCTTGATGGCTAGCATAGGTGGTTTGATGCCTATATCAAGTGTTTTCTTAGTCATTTGTTGAGGTTGGATTGGGTTGGACTCTCTTGGATGCTTTGAGCTACATTATACATCTCTACAACAGTTTGGCAAGGAAATAAACCAGGATTTGCAGCTATTTTTGTGGGATTCTTGTGGTAATGTTATTTTGCATAGTTTCTCATTCTATCATTAGTTTTCTCATGTGTTATGTGTGCCACAATCTTATTCATTCTTCTAACTAAATGAAATCAAGATAGATAGGTAGAATACATTGGTTGCAGTGCTCTGCCTTCGGAATACATTTAGTTTTTGATATTTTCAGATGTTTGAAGAGGACTCATGATCTTTGCATGCCCTCCTCAGCGCCTCACCAGTCTCAGATCTACCATCTCACTCAATTCCAAGTGCTTAAACACCTACTGTTGAAAATTCAACAAGATGATGGAGCTTACTGGAAAGGAGTCGCCTTCACTAAGTGGGCTGACAGTCTATTTTTGGCGCAAAGTCTATTTTTAGACATATGGATCATGGTATATGAGTTACAGGATGCTATTTGTGGATGATTGGTCATGTTGGTAAAAAATATATGGACTTCTATTTTTAGACATATGGGCGGTTTCTATTTTTAGACTGCCAGGCTAAAAATAGAATAGTCGAATATTATTAGCTCTTAATAATATTTGGACTATAAACATTATCTTATCCTCTTGGATCACTTCAGTTCGAGCTACGGATGTGGCACATGCAACTTTCAGAAGGAAATTCTGACGGAGGGAAATGTTCCCCTAGGGCTTTTTGGGTTGAAACCCTAGTAGACTGAAAGTTGTCTATTCAAAGAAGCACACATTCACACAACCATTATGCTATTATAAGAAAATTCTATTGTAAAGGGTACGTACCTTAGGTCCTATGTTTGAGAAGGCCTTTAGGGTCCAAACCCTTCTTGGAGTTCCCTTCTTCTCTTTTGTCTTGAATCACCTTCAGCAGGCTCCAAGAAAAGCTTCCTTCTGGATCCGTTCCAGCCTCAAGCCTTTAACAAACTCCTTCCATGACTCTCTCCATGATGTCATAAATGGTGGATGAACATCAACACACAAGGAAACAAAGGTTTCCTGGACAAATGGGGGAAGTGCAGAAGGCACAAGGGACTTCAGACCTGGTCAGGGGAAAAATCTCAGCATAATAACCTTTCTCTCTCTTCTCTCCTCCTTTAGGCCTTCCCTTTGAGGTCTTTTTATACCTCTCCCAAAGTAGTTTTTTAGTTGGGAGTTGGTTGGGAACAGTTGGGCCACAGGCATTAATCGGTGATCAGCAGGTAAAACCCGCGATCTCCGCCCGAAAATAAGGAATTTTATATTTTTTTAAGTGTTTTAATACATATACGCGGGTTGGATATACACAGACCCACGTATACATGCGTTTAACTTAGGGCAATGTTGCGTATAAGGGATAAAACACTGTTTTTTAAATTTTAGGACCAGGTCTGGAAGGAGGGGTTGCCCTAGGCCATGAGTACAACATCACAAACCATAAGAGTGAGATTTGGAGCTATAACAGATGCCCCCTAATATATGAGGTCAGAAGGGGTACATAATGGCCGAAATATATTATGCGAGTACATGGAAAGGAAGTCTGTCAAAAACCGAGGAGGACTTCACCAGAATTCAGCCTGCCAAGCCACCAAAGGAGATCAGAAAGAAACACTGTCTAAGGTGGGCATACCCATGCTTAGAAAAAGTAAAGCATGTACGCATATCAAGTACAAGCGGATCCACTAAGTATACAAGGATAAATGACTGAAAGATACATAATGGATCATCTAATCATAATGAACAAGTACATGTCTGAATATCACATATAATATTGTCAATGATGCTGAAAGATGCAACGGATCACTGATATCAAAGAATAATCCCAAAAGGTACCAACTGAACATGATGGAATAGGATGGTACTACACTGCAAACTCAGGTGCCAACATATAGAATGTCGCCATGACTGACTGCAACATACAAAGTGGAGTGGTATCAACTAGCAGCAACAGGAGCAACTGTCAAGTGAACTAATGAATGCTGATACAACCTGAGGTCTTCACCGACCGCTGTGGTACATTTCTACACCATGGGAATAAATGATCTGAAGTCGACCATGTGAGAAATCGTTTGATTACCGGTCATTGATGTATACTGTTAACAAAAGCGAGACTACTCACCGATAATGATAATGAGCGTCAAGGTACCCAGTACAATCTAACAAGTGTGAATAGATGAGCTGGAGTCGAACACTTGTAAGAATCTATCGATCAGGAGACAATGATGATTTCTCACTGTCGATAGCGAAGGATCTGCCACTAATGATTGCAAACCCCAAGGTATTTCCAAATGGACTCTAGATCTTTGCCCCAGAGCAATGAGTCGGAGTCGATAGGGAAAGATCTGCTAGAAGGAAGGCATTAAGGCATCCTTCATCAATCTAGTGCGAGTGTAACCCGTAGGCCAATAATGTGGAAGGAATCAGACGAAAAAGATGTAGTAACCCAACCGAAGTACGTTTCCGGCGTACACAAGATGTGTCTAGCGCACGACAGAAACCCTCTGAACCAACCAATAATGAAAGCTGACACAGAGGCGAGGTATCCACCAATAGGGTCAAATGGAAACCAAGGTATTGCACGAATCCCAATGTGTGATAATGTAAGCTGATGTCGAACACAAGGGAAACCACTCAGTCAAAGACCCATGATACTGATTGATACTGAGCACAAGGTGACCTATCAATAATGAAAATAGGGCCAGGGTGTAGCTCTAGGCCTGTCCTCAGAGCAAGGTGTCGTCGTCGATAAGGAAAAGACTCGCCATCAAGAAGTCAATGAGGACCTTCTCAAACCGGCACGAGTAAAGGACCAATATAGCTGATGTGATGATAGACATGACACTGACAACCAGGGATGGCCGACTGAAAAATGAGTCAAGAGACACCGCAGAGAGGCCGACTTAGGCTAACTTCCCTTGAACAAAAGCACGACTCAATGTGACTATGTGGCAGCATATGATGACTCTGTATAAGTTTGCCATGCAGGAGGGACAAACGAACCCTCCATATGATTGGAAGAGATAACCAATCGGGGGAGAACTGACTCAATAACAATGTTATGGCGTACCTAAGTCAAACTAAATCCCACCCATGCGGAGGAGACTTTGTTTTGAGTGCTTTGTTCAAGGGCGACACGGCTGACTCTAGCTGCCAACAATAAATGGAAACACTGTCCCATTCCCACTCTTTTTGGAATATTTAATTTTTTTGTCTTTTTCTGTTAAGCTGGAAAAAGAATAAAAGAATGCTATGGTACAGTGGAAAGAACGAGTGTCGGTGAAACAGATGATCTAGTTCCTGGGAATGGAACGTTCCTATGCTCAATGCAGGGAGGTGAAAACTGGTCAGTGACACTCAAAGGTGTGTTCCTTCCACGGGTCAAGGTGTGTCAAGCTGCACAAGTCAAAGGTATGCAAGGTTGATTTTGTAGTCGTCATGGTCAAAAGTTGGCTTAAACACGAGTCCAAGTGAAGATGGCTCTAGTCCAAAAGGTGCAAGTGGTCAACATGCAATGCAGTAGTACAACTCGACACAAAGGAGCCTCTAGGGTATAAGGCCAGAACAAAGCGGAGAAGCTAAGAGGAATGAGTCTTCAACGCATAAGTAATGGCGGGACTACAGAGGACTCCCAAGCCTACTCAATGGAGCAGCATGGGCAACAAATGTCAGTGAGGTGCTAACTACGATGCCCATGTAAAGGATGGCTCTACCATCGTGTCATGATTTAAAGAATCGGTGAGTGAAGATGGCTTATGAACCATAACACGATGGGATTGACCCTATGGCAGGTGTATCGGCAAATGGAGGCTAGTATGCATAATGCAACAGAAAAATGGTGTCCCTAAACTATATGCCAGTGAGAAAACGATACTTGCCATGACGGGTCAGCAGTCATGGAACCGTCTCGAAACCGAAAAACGTCCAAAATGTCCTAAAAAACAAACCATTCTCGACATTCCAAGCTCCCAAGTTAAAAGTCACATGAGGCCAAACAAAATAAAATTTTGAAAAAATTTTGCATTTTCAAAACTTATAAAAAGCATTTTGGACTCACCATTTTTACCATTTGAGTTTGAGAGCAAAGGATTTGGAGCAAAAGGAGCAAACTTCCCACAGCCAGATTCAACCGTTCAAATTCGTCAAAGACCTCCAGGTAACTCTTATACTTAGCTTGCAATTGATTTGGACAGGTTTTAAGATTTTTGATTGATGTTTCACCGTTGAACTTTTGTCAAAAATTTCCCCGCGGCGTATACGCGGGTTGGTAATATTGAACCCGTGTACACGCGGGCCCTATACGCAACTGTGTGCATAGGGACCCGCGTATACGCCGCGAACCATTTTTTAACAAAAACTAACGGTTTTAAATCGATTTTTCTCAGGATGCCTGTCACGTGGCGTGAAAGAGAGCATGCAGTGGTAGATAATGAAGTTATGAATAGTCCTAAAGCATTAGATGCCCCACGGGGATGCGGTTTGCTTAAATTTTTCAAACTGCCAAATATGAAAGCGAACACGCGTCTGCTTGGGATGCTCATTGATTATTGGGACGTCGAGGAGGAAGCCTTTATGATTGATCAGATGCCGCTCAGGGTAGAAGTGGAGGATATCTATTTTATCACGAGTGTTTCCCGAAGGGGAGAGGTAGTACATTCCCGGGGCAGTACACGGAGTAGCCTCACGATAGAGGACTATGTACAGATATACTGCCCGAGACATCCCAAGAAGGTTGGGAGCCAGATTTCCATCACACATGTGGCGAGTTTGTCACTTAGGATAATCCTGTTCACGATAGCTCGAGTGAACGGATTGTCCTCTCTGCATCAGGCGTCACGGGTCATCATGAGCGTGGTAGTTGACTGTCTCACTACTGCGTTCGACTGGTGTACTCCTCTCCTGGCCAACATGAAGAGCTAGCTCACTTCTATCAGGAGGGGACAGACCAAGAACTTTGGATATGGGACTATCCTGTGTACTTTCTTTTTCGAGAAGGTTCCCGCACTCCCCCCTAGAGTAGCAGTTTCCATCAACACCCCACGCGATCCACGCATGGGCCGGTGGGCCGATCTGATGAAACATCTGGGGGGTGGGGAGGTCCCAAGGACTGCCTTCGACGATGATTTCTTCACCTGGTGGGATCAACAGATCATCGCCGTGGATGACTACCCCTATGCTGGGCTGGATTTCCGAGGAGATCCTGATCTAGTGTTACCACCGAACGCAGCATGGGGCGAGATTGGTAAGAATTTTTTGATTTTATGATTTTTTTGGATTTTTCAAATATAATGATGCATTTTGAAAAATATTTTTGATGAGATTCAAATGACTAATATGATGATCATGTTCCAGATATTGGGCCGGTACGACCAGATGGGTTCCCACGGCATGGACAGCGCGGCCGAGGAGTCGAAGAGGCGGCTACGGATACAGAACGGACTCTAAACAACGTCCAACGACACTTGGCGAGGCTGAGCTGCCAAGTCCCGATGGCCGCCATAGAGGACCTTCCTGAGGATATGCAGCGTCATGTGGTTGGCATGCCACGTGACTGGGTTCGCACTTTTCGGCGTGTGGCCAATGCGATAGCTACATACTTAGACGCTCATCCTGAGCCGAGGCATTAGATATGCCGGACATGATTATGGGCATTTGAGTCCCAAATTTTGTATATTTTTGGACACACATATGTACACTCGAGACGCTTTACGATATATATCTATATCTATATATATATATATATATATATATATATATATATATATACATATATACAGTTTGACTTTTTGATGCTTGATTTCATTATGATGAATGATTGATGTGCCAGTCTAATGCTTGATTAGCGAAAGAATTAGCTAACCAATTATGAGATCTTGTAATATGCAAATAATTAATATAAGTAAATGATCTTTGCAACAACCTCACCCTTAAATACTGGTGATATAAAGATGGATCCCGTACCCGATAAATGTTATTTAATTGAGACACTATCAATTGAGAATCAAGATATACTACCAATGAGTCGATCCCATGAGAGATTGCCTCGGATAATAAATTAATAACGGCAGTATACTCGGCCATATTGTTTGAAGCGGGACCGATACACACACCTCTTGATGCCATCAATTGACCAGTTGGATAATAGAGTACCCAAGCTGCGGAAGCGAGATTCCGAGTGTGCCGACTAGCACCATCGGTGAACCCAAAATAGACCAAATCATCCATCAACACCTGCCACAGCAGACCAAAAAGTGCTGATATCAGAAAACTCTCGACGATATATGTACAAATATACATAAAGTACAAAGAAGCCATTGCCTGGCCAAAACTAAGCAAAGTACTTCTTTAAGTAGAGCTTGTTTCGGGGCTCCGCCAGCTTGTTTCCCTCAAAATCGATTAACTCATACGACCCTTTTTCTAAAACTTGTTTAATAATGAAAGGACCGTACCACATAGGCTTAAATTTTCCTGCCCCCAAGGTTTCTTTATCTTGGTCGTAGACCAGGACAAGGTCACCTTCAGAAAAGACTCGAGGACGGACATATTTATCATATTGCATTTTAACCCTTTTCTTATGAGCCTCATTCATCGTGGTAGCATCTCGACGTTGCTCAACGAGATGTTCCAAGTGAAGTAGGCGCTCTTCGAGACTCGAAGTCTCTGGAAGGAGTTCAACAGCCAATTTAAGAGATGGAATTTCACATTCAACGGGAAAGATAGATTCCATCCCATAAACCAACTCAAAAGGTGTAAAACCAGTAGCCGTTTTCACGGAGGTTCGGTATGCCCAAAGAGCCGAATACAACATAACGTGCCAATTGGACCGATTTTTATCGATTGTCCATTGGAGTATCGTCTTAAGAGTTTTATTGACTACCTCGACCTGTCCATTGGCCTGAGGATAATAAGGAGACGAATGCTCTTGGCGGAAACCCAATTTGAGAGCCAATTCGGACATCAGTTGATTCTGAAAATGACTGCCATGGTCAGTGACAATTTCTCTCGGGATATCGAATCTTGAGATGACCTGATTGAAAAGAAAAAATGCTATTGTGTCACTATCGTTCTTATAAGTAGGCATGGCCTCAGCCCACTTCGTAAAGTAGTCTACAGCCACGATAATGTACCTGTGATTCATCGCTGAAGGTGGATTACAAGTCGTAAAATCAATACCCCA
Source organism: Pinus tabuliformis (assembly GCA_031772625.1). NCBI lineage: Eukaryota > Viridiplantae > Streptophyta > Pinopsida > Pinales > Pinaceae > Pinus > Pinus tabuliformis. Next base: position 1,524,447,491 of record CM062816.1, read on the forward strand.
CTTAGTAAAGGGACCGACGGTGACAACGGGAAAAAGAGGAGCTGGATGTGCGCGCATTTTCCGAGTAAAAATTTGACATGGGTGACAGCATTTGACCGCTTCCACACAGTCTTTAAAGAGTGAAGGCCAAAAATAGCCAGCACGTAAGATGCGCTGGGCTGTAGCAAGCCCTGATAGATGACCACCACAAGCTCCATTGTGGCAGTCATTGAGCACTGACTCTGCTTCCTCTAAGGTTAAACAACACCGAAGGATTGAATCAACCCCTCGACGATATAGTGTGTCACCGATGATAACATAGTTTTTAGCCAGGTGACGTAATTTTCGACATTCATCCTTGGAGAAAGTAGAGGGAAACTTCGAAGTCTGGAGATAGACAATGATATCTCCATACCAAGGGTCAAGTGAAGAGATGAGGAATAAATGTTCATCGGGAAAACTTTCCTCATAAACAGTATCCTCTCCACAAGGTAGCTCAAAAATTAGCTCGGCGAAAACCATGGATTTCTTAGACTTGGCAGACAAGAACTCGAGATCAAATTCTTGCAAAATGACTATCCATCGATTATATTTTCCCCCAATCACTCGCCTACTGAGGACAAATTGAAATGGATTGACTGCCGCTAAGACAAAAGTTTTGCGTAGCAGGATATAATGACGGAGCTGCTGGACAGCATGGACAGCTGCCAATGCCAACTTCTCAACCAAAGAATAGCGAAGTTCAAGACCTATTAAACCTCGGCTCAAATAATAAATCACATGCTCAGCGAGAGCATCGTCTTCCTGAACGAGAACCATACCAATGGTTGATTCTGCTGTAGCTAGATATAAAAGGAAGTCTCTACCATAATCCAGTGGACTCAAAAGCGGGGCAGAGACTAATGCCTTTTTCAAAGCATCAAACGACCGCTGTGCAAAGTCGTCCCACACAAATGGAACTCCTTTCCGTAGCAAACGCATGAACCCTTTAGTGATCTCGGAATGATTTGCTATAAACCATCTTAAGAAATTAGCCTTCCCTTGAAGACTTTGAAGTTGTCGAATTCAGGATGGGGGAGGCAACTGAACTATTGCCTCAACCTTGAAGGGATCAACCCGAATCCCTTCATTGGACACGATGAACCCTAACAACCGACCGGACGTAACCGCGAAAATGCACTTGTTGGGATTCAATCGGATTTTATAAAAACGACATCGCTCGAAAACCAATCGAAGATGGCTAGGGTGATCAGTTCTCTTTCGAGAACGAGCAGCGAGATCATCCAAGTATGCCTCGATGACATGTTTGATGTCGTGGAAAGCATATGACATGGCCCCCTGAAAAGTGGCTCCAGCATTTTTAAGACCAAAAGGCATCTTTCTACATGCAAAGGTACCCCAGGGACATATAAAGGCTGTCTTATGTTGATCTTCAGGACGGATAGAAATTTGATTATAACCCAAAAAACCATCCATGAAGGAAAAAATCTCATTACCCGCACACTCGTCGATAATCTGATCAATAAATGGCATGGGGTAATTATATTTCGGACAAGCTTTGTTTAGGTCCTTAAAATCGATGCATACTCGGATTTTTCCTTGCTTTTTATCGACAGGGACTGGATTAGAAACCCAGCCATTATGCTGTTATAAGCAAATTCTATTGTAAAGGGTACGTACCTTAGGTCCTACGTTTGAGAAGGCCTTTAGGGTCCAAACCCTTCTTGGAGTTCCCTTCTTCTCTTTTGTCCTGAATCACCTTCAGTAGGCTCCAAGCAAAGCTTCCTTTTGGATCCGTTCCAGCCTCAAGCCTTGAACAAACTCCTTCCATGACTCTCTCCATGATGTCATAAATGGTAGACGAACATCAACACACAAGGAAACAAAGGTTTCCTGGACAAATGGGGGAAGTGCAGAAGGCACAAGGGACTTCAGACCTGGTCAGGGGAAAAATCTCAGCATAATAACCTTTCTCTCTCTTCTCTCCTCCTTTAGGCCTTCCCTTTGAGGTCTTTTTATACCTCTCCCAAAGTAGTTTTTTAGTTGGGAGTTGGTTGGGAATAGTTGGGCCACGGGCACTAACAGGTGATCAACAGGTAAAACCCGCGATCTCTGCCCAAAAATAAGGAATTTTATATTTTTTTAAGTGTTTTAATACATATACGCGGGTTGGATATACACAGACCCGCGTATACACGCGTTTAACTCAGGGCAATGTCACGTATAAGGGATAAAACACTGTTTTTTAAACTTTAGGACCAGGTCTGGAAGGAGGGGTTGCCCTAGGCCATGAGTAAAGCATCACAAACCATAAGAGTGAGATTTGGAGCTATAACAAATACGCTTTTCTTATGAGTCAGTTGAGCTATTGCATGATGGACTTCAGTTAGAACTCAAGTGATTGAGTTTGGTGGAGTTGATTGAGGAGTTGATGGAGTTGTGTTCAGTTTGACTTAGTTGAACTAGTTGTATTTAGTCTAACTGCAGAATACACTAGTGATGAGTGATGTGAATTAATTATTAATTAATTCACTAATTATTAATTCATAAATAAACTAAAGAATACATCAGTTAACTCAGTGCATGGACAGTTCAGTGGAGACAGGTGTTAGAGGTGAGTGAAAGGGAAAGACAGCTGTTAGTTGTGCATGAGATTTGCACAATAAATGGATTGAGTATTGCCAATGAGGATTGCATGGTTCAGCCAAGGTAAATACGAGTTTGGATCAGCCATTCTCATCTATTATCATGCAGGATTGCGCAGTGGAGGCAGGCAAGCAACGGAGGAGATTTGAACCTGTGATTGATTCAGATCTGAGCTAGTTTGTGTGTAGTAGGTGGAGATAGTACTGAGTACTTGTGAGGAGTATTGTACTATGTATTGTTACATGTTCTCAATCAATATAATATACAGATAGTTGGGGGTTTTCAGCTGTATGCTTTCCCCAGTACATACGGTGTTAATGTGCGCATGCGATTGATGTTTCATTGTTTTTAATTCTGCAAAATTGATGATCAACGTAGAGGAGGTTATGTATTATGCATGCATTCACAATAGTGTATAATCAGGATAATCTCTGTGAATAAGTGTCATATTATTCAAAATTTCTACATGGTATCAGAGCTGGCGAATTTGTAGAAAAAGTTCTACATGGGATCAGAGCAGAGTTGATCATCAGATCTATTATTCAGAAAGTGTTTACATTTTATTTCTTCAGGCAGAGTCTGTAATCGGGCAAGGTAGCCTCTGGATTCATCCTTCCTTTGGAAGGTGAGATATCCGATAAAAGATCATAAAATCAATCTCTGTACGAGAAATACTTTGTTCTCATGAATCTTAGATCAGAAGCGGTTGAGTTTTGAGTTGGTGGAATTCGAATTTGCAGCAGTGTTTTCTTGGTGTCAAAGTTGAAATGTCTTTCAATAGATTGTGATTGGAGTATGCCCTTGAGGGCAACTCGAATTATATTTCATGTAAAGACAGGATGGAGGCGATGTTAGATGATAATGGGCTGAAGGAGTTCATAGAGGCTGAGGTCCGAAAGCCTACTGATGCTTCTGAATCTATGGCTTGGCAAAAGAAGACAAAAAAGTGTTGAAGGATTCTATTGGAGGGCGTGAAGGATCACATTGTGTCTAGCCTGCATGGAAAGGCTTCTCCATACTTGATGTGGAAAGCGTTGACAGATCTATTCCAAAGCAAGAGCGACCAGAGGAAGTTGGTGCTCAAGGATAAACTTAGAAACATTAAGTGTGAGAATGGAGACAGTATGCCCAGGTATCTCACGAAGTTCACCCCATGCCAGGATGAGCTGGGAAGTGTGGGGGTGACTGTCGATGATGAGTACTTGGTGAGCTTGGCTCTCCTTGGTCTTCCAAAGAGTTGGCATTCCTATCAGGACTCTGTTAATGGTCGGGAGAAATTTCCTGGATGGGAGAGACTTTGGTCGGATCTTGTGCAAGAGGAGATCAGGCGGAATACCAGGGACAGATCTTCATCAAAGGCATCTGATGAAGAAAATTGCACTTTGGTTGCCAAAGAAAAGAAGGGGAAGGAGAAGGGTTCGCTTTTCAAATCCAGTTCTTCCAATGATGGGAAGAAGGTTGACAAGTTGAAGGTGAGATGCTTTCGTTGTCATGAGTTGGGCCATTATGCTACTAATTGCCCAAAGAAGAAATCCAAGAAGGGATCCGGGGAAGGATCTGAAGGTGAGGCACTTGCTTCACAGTTTGAGTTGGATTTCACACTCTTCGCATGCATGGTTTCATCCATGGTGGGAAGTGGTTGGTTTCTTGATAGTGGAGCTTCTTTCCACATGACCAGTGACAAGAGTTTATTCAGTACTTTGGAGGAGAAAGATCTCTAGATACTCATAGCGATGGGTAATGATGAGAAGTATAGTGTCTCAGGTGTAGGCACGGTTATTTTTCAGAGGGAGCATGGAGCTCGCCTTACCTTGACCAATGTCAAGTATGTACCAGGACTGGAGAGAAACTTGGTGTCGATCGCGATGCTGGAAGATAGAGGCTATGATGTAGTCTTCAGTAAGGGAAAGGTTTTCCTTAGACATCATCACTAGATAGGTGAAGCAGATTGGTTCACGGGTCAAGAATCTGTATGCTCTTGAGGTTAAAGATGCCTGCAAAGCCTTGAGCAGCGAGGAAACTGATGGAGACTTGGTGGTTGAGAGGGAGCGTATATTACCTCTCAACATGCAGAGCCAGAAGAAGTCTCAGACGATTGTGGAGGAGCCACGATTGGTGCAGCAGCTTCAGGAGGTTGTGGAGCAGCCACAACAAGGGAAGCTGAGAGGAGATCGAGTAGAGACATCTACTCATGCAGAGACCTCCAGTAGGGGGAAGCTTTGAGCCAAGTGGGCTGAGGGATCACATGCAGCCATACCTCTAGGTAGGAGGTGGGGCGATATAGAGTGATCGTCCCAATGAGGAGGGGTAGGATCCTTGAGGTACCCAACCTCTTGGATGAGATCTTGCTACGGGAGCCCCAATGTGGAGTAGCAGGAACTGACTGATTGGGTAGAGATAGATGCGGATGGAGTGGCAGAGAGAGCGACAATGTAGGGAATCCCAGGACACCGCATAGCTAGCAGGCTGTAGCAATGAGAGAGGCACAAGTGTTTTGCACAGTGCTAGGTGGCACATAGAAGTGTGCAATGGTGTGAGATGCATGGAGATGTTGCAGTAGCACAGATGTCAGATAGGGAGCACTTGGTAGTAGCAGGTAGAGCTTCAGCATCATAGTATGTTCCTAGCCCAACAGAGTGGTCAGTTGGGAGTGTTTTTGTTCCAAGTGTTGTTGGAGCAAGTGGACCGGGAAAATGTGGCACATGCAGAACATTCCAGAGTTGCAGGATAGGGGTTGCTAATAATCCATATCTTGTTGAGAGGGAGTGTTAAAAATGCAACAAGATGATGGAGCTTAGTGGAAAGGAGTCGCCTTCACTAAGTGGGCCCGCAGGCTATTTTTGGCGCAAAGTCTATTTTTAGACTACGTCTATTTTTAGACATATGGATCATGGTCTATGAGTTGCAGGATGCTATTTGTGGATGATTGGTCATGTTCGTAAAAATAGATGGACTTCTATTTTTAGACATATGGGAAGTTTCTATTTTTAGACTGCCAGGCTAAAAATAGAACAGTCGAATAGTATTAGCTCTTAATAATATTTGGACTATAAACATTATCTTATGCTCTTGGAGCACTTCAGTTCGAGCTACGGATGTGGCACATGCAACTGTCAGAAGGAAATACGCTTTTCTTATGAGTCAGTTGAGCTATTGCATGATGGACTTCAGTTACAACTCAAGTGATTGAGTTTGGTGGAGTTGATTGAGGAGTTGATGGAGTTGTGTTCAATTTGACTTAATTGAACTAGTTTTATTTAGTCTAACTGCAGAATACACTAGTGATGAGTGATGTGAATTAATTATTAATTAATTCACTAATTATTAACTCATAAATCAACTAAAGAATACATCAGTTAACTCAGTGCATGGACAGTTCAGTGGAGACAGGTGTTAGAGGTGAGTGAAAGGGCAAGACAACTGTCAGTTGTGACTATAGTTGTGCATGAGATTTGCACAATCAATGGATTGAGTATTGCCAATGAGGATTGCGTGGTTCAGCCAAGGGAAATACGAGTTTGGATCAGCCATTCTCATCTATTCTCATGCAGGATTGCGCAGTGGAGGAGATTTGAACCTGTGATTGATTCAAATCTGAGCTAGTTTGTGTGTAGCAGGTGGAGATAGTACTGAGTACTTGTGAAGAGTATTGTACTATGTATTGTTACATGTTCTCAATCAATATAATATACAGATAGTTGGGGGTTTTCAGCTGTATGCTTTCCCCAGTTACATACTGTGTTAATGTGCGCATGCGATTGATGTTTCATTGTTTTTAATTCCGCAAAATTGATGATCAACGTAGAGGAGGTTATGTATTATGCATGCATTCTGCAATAGTGTATAATCAAGATAATCTCTGTGAATAAGTGTCATATTATTCAAAATTTCTACACCTACCTACCTCACCCCATAGAACACCCTGCATTCCTGACTTGATTTCCCAGACCCAAAGCTACCTGCTCCATTTGATCCAGCAAAAAAACCATCAAAATCAACCAAAAAACCCTAGAGCTACTATACCTAGCCTAAAATCCATATTTGATTCAGTCATCTCAACTGAGATTGACAAGGAGAGAGCCCTCTCCCGACCTGGTAGGGATAGCTACCAGGTTAAGCTTGGTTTGTGGTTATCCTAGGATTGCCTCCCTTCAACCCGAGGTCAATCTAGGCTCTAATAGAACCCAATGATACTCAGCGGAGGATCAATCAGATGATTCATTTGTAGCAGTCTAGAGAGGAAGTACTTCAGAACACTTCAAAGCTTCAGGAAAAGATCAAGAATATCTATGACAAGAAAACCAAAGCAGATGATTTTAGTTTGGGAGATGTTGTTCTCCGATGGGATGCCTGGAATGAGGAGAAAGGTAAGCATGGAAAGTTTGATAACTTGTGGAAAGGACCATACAAAATTTCAGCTTTCAGAGGTCAGAATGCCTACTTGTTGGAAGAAATAGATGGCCAAGCACTACCAGGAGGACCAATCAATGGTCGATTCCTCAAGAATTACCTCACTTGATTTCTTCAGAAATTTCTCATTTTCATTGTACATATCAGTTTATTTTTCTTCCACGTGTGAAGGAGTTGTCATGAAAGTTTGAAGCCTATGGAGAAGGCCCTAAGGCTTTCCTAATCAACTATTGTTTTGAAAGTTAAGTCAGTTTTAGTTTGTCTTATGTTTTGTTAGTTAGTCATTTCAGTGTTGAGTATTGGGTTTGTTTATTATTTTTGGCTCCATTGCCCAATGGATGAGGCTACCTGGTCTATGATGTTATTGACACCTCCTAAAGGAGTTGTCATCCCCATCTGGAGCCAATGTTAGTGTCTGTCAGTCCTGCCAGTCACCAATGATCAAATGTACTCTTTCAAAGTTTTGATAGGGTCCTAAGTCAAATTTTTATAGTTTCAATAGGTTTTCAAATAAAAATTTGGTCACTGGTTAGTATGTCTAGGTATGTTACTACTCCCTATGTTTCATGGTCAAGTTTCCATTTTGGTCATGTCATCACTCATTGTGATAAGTCATCAGTAAAGTGTCTTGATCACCATCTCAGTCATCATCTCATGGTCAGTCATGTTTCAAGGTTCAAATCATCATTTTCATACTCCATTAGGTGTCATTATTAGGTCAAGTCATCAAAATGGTCAAAAAAGAGTCATGACATCACTTATGGTCAATCATTATGGGAGTAGTAATTAGGGGAAAAATAATGTTCAAGGAGATTTCAACATGTTTCAACATCTTCATTCATACTCCATATACCTCCCTCAACCTTCCTTCATAAATCCCCTCATTCCATCTAAAACCTCTTTTTCCTTGAGAAGATCCTTAAATCCTAAGTCAAACCCCATTTTTCCTTGGAAAAACTCATATTCCATATTGAAATTCCCAAAATATTTCCTTATCCCAAATTCCATTTGTATATCCCTCTAGCCGCATTTCCATTTGTTTATACATTGAAACTCTAGCCAAAGTCCATGCTTTGATAATAGTCCAACTCTAGCCGTTGTTCCATTTTCCTTTGAAATGTTTCAAAACATTAATAAATAATGTTAAAGTCCCTTTTAAGGGCGGAGGTTCGCATTGCATATCGCTCTCGGTGCATATTGCAAGAAAATAAAACATCTCCCGTCTTCCCTCCTCGATCGCGATCATGTTAAATCCATCCGACAACTCTAAGGCCTTTTTTGCCCCCCGTGTTATGTTTCTCTTCATTGGTGGGGGGTGGGTGGGGTGGGGTCCAAAAAGCAGTTTTCCCCACCGTTGCGTGTCCTCCCCTCATCATTTGGCACGCCTCCCTCTAATTCCATAAACCGCTCTTACCCCTCTCTGAAAGTGGTTTTCCCTACTCCCACTGTAATCCACACTCCAGTTATGTCACCCTCCATTTCCACTCCACCTCCACTCCCCTACTGTCACGTATCATCCTTTAACCTATCACTTCCCTTCCAATCCGCCAATTGTGATATTGTCCCACTCGCTGATATCGCAAAACTCCTCTGCCAATAAGTCTCATCACCCTCGTCCATCACCAATTGCGATGAGACCCGACTCGCCAATTGCAATATCACAATTAGCAATCACAAAATCTTAAGTTCCCCTTCCGCCGAAACCCCTTCCCACTCCCCAATTGCGATGTGTAATTTCCTCTGGACGTGACATGTTATGTATTGCAATTTTTAAATTTTTAGGTCCACCTTTTTTGTAAAACATGAAAAATTAGTGTAAAGGATCCTCTCTGTGTTGTGATTGCGATGTGATATATGCCCATCCTATTTTGATTACGATAAGGATCAATGGCCCAGATTTGATCGACCCGGATTAGAAAAATCAGATTGATGGTTCATAATTCTTCCTGATGGTCAATATCAGTTCATTTTTTCACTCCCCTGACTGCGATTTCTCGTTGTTTTCATATAACTTTCCATATTTTCTCAACTGAAATACCACGACCTCCATTCACAGAGCACCAGATCACTCATTTCACTGCCGCTCAGAGGACAATGAGGACCTTTTCAGCATGTTTTAAGTAGCAAAAGGAGACAACATTGCACATTCATTACAATAGTTTTCAGAACCGAATGCAGTAAAAAGTGGAACAACAGTGCAATTCATCAGCCAACAGGATTAACAGAAATGTCTATTCGAGGCCTCAGTTACACCAAAATGCCTAGAACAACACCAAAGCTCAGCCAAATGATATTTTTAGCAGTTTTGATCTATTTTTATAAATTTTGTAGCAAATCTTGAATTTTGTTTCAAGATATTTTTCTGTAAATGATTGTATAAATACTTCAGATTTTGAAGTATTGTGGGTTGGATGTTTGTGAATCATAGCTTTGGAGCTAGTGTACATTTTGCAGTAATATAACAGACAATTGCAGTTATTATCTTGGGATTCTTGTGGTATGTTTTTGTGACAGTGTTTTCTCTGATATTTCTTTTCCTACCATCTCTATGATTTTCTTGTGATCATCTCATGAGTTTTAAACATAATTCATAGGTTATATGCTCTGTTTTGTTGATATTTTCATGCTAGTGTTCTTTCTTCTTGATGAATGAATTCATGGTTACATGCTCATTTTGATATTCTATCTTTTCATCTCTGCACCACCCCGACAACCTATTTTTGTCACTGATCATGCTTACCTTGCCCCATTATATCTATGCAATTGATCATTATAAACCTTAGCCTAGTTCCTAGATCTATGAGCTTCATCTAGAAAACTCTAAAATCAAACACCATTGAGCTTAATATCTAGCCTAACATCTGAATTCCCTCTCCAGTCATTTCATTGGTTGTGAGATTTTTGAGAGAGCCCTCTCTGATTTGGTAGGGCTAGCTGCCAAGTCTAAAGATTGGTTTGAGGTTACCTCCTTGGCTTCCTTTCTCAGCCTTGGGACACTGAGGAGTGCTAATAATGGCCATTCCAAATAGGTGACCACCATAGGCACCATTGTGGCGAGAATTTAACACTTGCTCAACTTCAACATGAGTGAGATAATGACAAAAAATGGCATCGAAACCATGATGATATATATCATCAGCTATGAGGAGGTAGTGGGGAGCTTGGTGACGAATACATCATCGATCATCAAAAGTTAGATGAGGATTTTTTTTTTGGTTTACAGAATGTAAGGATGCTACCATACCATCTTCATATGACAATATGGAAAACATGTGTTCATATAGAAGGTCATCATTCAAGGGTGGGTCTTACACACTTGTGGGAAATTCAGAAATGAACTCGGTAAGGTTTAACCCCTTCTAACTCTTAGGTATTGCAAATTCCAAGTCAAATTTATGGAGGATGATAATCCAATGGGCATGCTTCCCATTGATGTCCTATCAACTCAACAGGGAAGCAATGGGGTTGGAATTAGTAACAACCTTGGTTGTGTGCATCAAGGTATAATGACAAAGTTTTTTTATAGAGAACACAACAACCAAGGCCAACTTCTCCTCATGGGAATTGAACACAGGGGATTCACAAAATTTCTTGCTCACATAATATATGATTGTTTAGTCATGTCACCATATTCTTGGAATAAAACCCCAACTATCGCATAGGTGGAAGCTGAAATGTACATGATAAAGTCCTTTTCAAAGTTGGATTGGATAGTCAAAGGAGTAGAGGTGAGGGAACATTTAAGTGCATTGAAGGATTTATGATCTTGATCATCCCTTACAAATCAAATGTTAGACTGATGGAGATGAAGAAACCCATGAGCAATGGTGGCAAAGTGAAGATGAATCTATACAAGAAGTTAGCTTTCCCATGAAGGATCTACAACTATTGTAGTTTGTGAAGGGGAGGTAGTTCAACAATGGCTTGAACCTTAGGAGGATCAATGATAATACCAACTTTCGACACAATGAAGTCCAAAATCTAACCTGCGACAATGAAAAAGACACACTTAAGAGGGTTAAGGTGTATATTATTCTTGGACATTGAAGGAAGATGGTACACAAATATTCTAAGTGTTGCAACTGTTGTTTTGAATGAGCAGTGAGATCATTAGGCTATGTAATAATAATGTGATGCAAGTCCTGAAAGAAGTATGACATGGCATGCTAAAAAGTGGCCCAAATGTTCTTGAGCCCAAAAGGCATCACTCTATATTCAAAGGTTCCCCAAGGACCAATGAATTCTGCTTATTTGAGCTTATCAATTTCAGCCTTAATGGAATCATGTTTGGCGGGGTGAATAGGCCTTTGATTTTGGTGGACTAATATGACATATGGCCAAGTGTCGATGCAATGCTCAAGAATGGTTGGATCAATTTGAGGAATCTAAGAATAATGCCAAGCAAATATATCGTAGAATTCCTTGAACAACTTAGTATAGGTGGTGACTTCTTCAAGAGTGCAATGTGCTCCCAACGAGATGTATTCCTTGACTCCAGGTTAGGTGGAGATATTTACCTTAATATTCATTAGAGGAATTTTTAGGTCTAAAATGGGCTTCCTAAGGAAATTATAATATAATAGTGGAAATAATAAAATAATATTAGATTACATCATCAAATTTTAGAGGGAAAAAAGAAAAAACTACCTTTTCAACTCACATTTTCAATGAATCTCCCTATGGGTTTACTCAAATTTCGAGTAGGAAAAATCATTGGATGCATAATTTGATTTCTCATCCAAGGAGTACCCATGTTTCATACTTTCTATGGACCTTGCTACACGAAAAATGATAAATACATGAAAAACGTGATTGAAATTACATTTTTTTCATGTATTTCTCATTTTTCGTGTAGCAGGGTCCATCAAAAGTATGCAACTGGGTTCTCAATGGACGTGGAACTAAATTTTGCATCCAATGAGTACTTCTACTTGAAATTTGAGTAAAACATTAGGGAGATAAGCTGAAAGTACGAGTTGAAAAAGTAGTTTATTATTTATTGTTTTTTAATCTTTTACTTTTTACTCAAAAAACGGTGAATCATCCCCCATGGTTTACATCATCATCTTGAATCCTATTGGTTCTTATAAAGTTTATTTTGGTTGTATATTTTTCTTAGGAGGCCCATTTTAGACCTCAAAATTCCTCTAATGAGGCATAATAGTTTTCGTGTTCCCCTCTTCAAGAGCATTAGTAGTGGGAATGGGGTTCTTGAACTAATATACTTGACAGTGATTAGTCTTTTGATTCCACAACATATTGGTTAACTAGACGTGTATGTTACGAGAGAAAATATGAGCGATGATGCATATCATCCCATGGATAATCTAGTGTGGTCAACAACTCCATAATCTATTCATTAGAATGAAAGACTAGAATGTGAGACTGAGATGGACCACATGATGTAGATGATGAAGAAGTATCTGAATCATCACTATGGGAGACATGGTTCACTTGCAAAAAATCTATAGAAGGAGATTGGTGACTAGTGGATTCGAGATCCACCGATGTTGAGATTGAAGTGACCTTAGAGATAGAAGATGTTTACAAAGGTTCACAATCAGACACTCCTATGGAGTTTGAATATGTCAATCCCATAGATGATGAAAAATAAATAATATGTGTTGTATTCTCTGCTATCTCTACTTCGGGAAAACAAATCACGATGGTGGGTTGATTGGTTTCCTTCCCTTGAAAAGAAGAGGTGTCATGGGAAATAAATAGAGGAGTGGAAACACCACAAAAAGAAACATCCATATCATAGAAATGTGAGAGATGAGGGAAGTGATGTGAATACTGACCATACGTTTCACACAAAGCACGAGCATGGTTTGTGAGTAAGACTTTGTTCTTCTTAGATTATTAAGGTGTAGGTACTTGCGCCTAAAGAACCTTTGGGTCTAGCTGAAGTTCATCCAAGGAAATGAAACTCGTTAAGCAGGGGAGAGTGGGATGATTATTGGTGTCATGGACATGAAGATAGTACAAAGAACATGGTGGAGTAGGCTTAGGTGTAGAAGTTTGAGTGGTCATTAATTGAGTTGTCTTATCATCGCCTCCCTTCTTCTTGGCTTTGCCCCCCTTTTCGGATGCTTGCATAACAGGAGTAGATTCTTGATGAGGTTGAAATGGAATTGAAGCAACAGAAGGGGCCATCAAAATTGGTTGAAAAGTTTTCAAATCCATATAGGGTTTAAGCTGATTTGGAGGAGTATTGACGGGAGGATCCAGGCACTAAATGGAATTCCCAATGTGAGATTTGGAGAACTCAGTATATCCATCACAGGTGTGTTGACTATTCTTGAACATGGGGAAAGGAAATTTATTTCACAAAATGGATGATTGCTATGAGGGACCCCTCTTGATGCATTAGTTAAGTTTACAATAACATATTACTGCTGAGCTATCTGCTAGAAATAGATACCTGGATACTGAGTAGCTTGTGACCTGGACACCATGCAAACTTGTGAAGTGATAGGGGTAGTTGGAACAGGTGGTGGGCCATAATATGCCCCAAGTAACAAGGAATATTTATAGACTCCAGGACTGATCTTAGTGAAGGAAGGCATTTTTTTTCCACCCAATGAGGAAATGAAATTTTCTGGATGAACCAAAAGCTTAGGATCATGGTGCATAAGTTGATCAATGGTGACACTATTCCTATTATGGGGGAATTTGTATGATAGAAAAAGGATCACACTACCTTCATGGAATATGTAACACACCCCCTTATCTAACCTGATAACTAGAGGTGGTTACCAGATTAACTCGACTCTCAAGGTGTGGTAATGAGAATGGGGTATATAAAAAAAAATCGCTCTTTTTCAAATTCTTTGATGATTGAAATGAACAATGACTTCGCCTTTGTTTCATTAAGATGGTTCAATGATATAAAAATTTTCCCCTGTTAGGCTCTAGAAATAGAAAATACATCATTTTAAAGATCCCTTCCCTCACTATACTAGGGCACTTATCATAGCTAGTGGTACCCATGAGGTGGCCACATGGAATATTACCCTATACCATTTAACCCTATGTTGGGTTTAATAATAAGTACTTCATACCTTGGGTTGACCCCTCTAAGATTATTTCTCAATACTATCATAACGATCATAACATGCTTATGGAAATCAGTTGGCACCATTGGTGTTAATGTCTCACAATGGCCCTTTTCCTGAGATCTTTGGCTTTTGCACACTTTTGTTGTTCCATCTAGTGGCTAGCCTTGTTCATTCAACTTGAGAAATCTCATGTTTATTCTTGCATCATAGACACACCAACCCCATGAGACTCATAAAAAATAAAATGCAATGAATGTAAAATATACCTCATTAACAATTTATCCTTGTAGTGAACTTGGAATTTTCCATAATTCCTATAGAAAAATAGGTTAGTGCATTAATATAATCATGATAAACTAGAACATATCATCAGGTTAGCTAAAAAATCCAAGCTATCATAAATCATGCTCATAATTTAAAGATTCAGAAGATCAATAAAGCTCTAGTACTTATCTTTATTTGATGGCTTCCTCTTTTCTCATACGCAGTTGAGCTCAATTTCCTATCCTAACAAGCATTTAGATAATAGTGTGTCCTCCATGGTCAAAGTTCTAACCCAAAGTGGTTGCTCCAAGACTCTAGGTACCCTCCAAGTTATTTTCCAAGGTACCAACTCAACAGTCATGTGTCTCTAGGGCTCTAAGTACCCTCTAGGCTAATTGCCAAGGTACCCACCTCATAGTCATCCTGGATCGTTTGTCGAAGAAACAAGGTAATACAAAGGCTCACCTCCACCCTAAATCACAATCATAGAAAATAATTGTAAACAAAATAACATGGTCATGCATATTCAACAATCATTTAACATCCAATTACAAGATTAAATTTTAAATGCATAGTATAACAATATCAAAACATATTCCAAAAATTTACTCCATATCTTGAGTCCAACACTCATGATACTTTCAACCATCAACCATGCATATACATATATAAAAAAATCAATTTCCCTTCCTTTTTAGCCTGAGGGGACTGTCTCAGTTTAGGTTTTCTTCCTCATAATACCAACACTTGATAGGTTTTGTTTCCTTCTCAGTATCACAGGGTATTTTTCTTCGACCATCACTTCCCTTCTCCAAGGGTTGAAATTGACATGTCAATTCCTGGAAGTGTTCCTGTAGTTCCTGGTTCCAATATGTTAGTTCGTGTTGTTGCATGAAAATTTTCTTTATCTCTACCTTGCAGATCCTGAGCTCAGTTTCCAATTCCCTAAGATGAGCCTTTGTTATGCAACCAACTCATAAAATAGAATAAAATATAGATCAACGACTTGAGAATTAGCCTCTTCAAGGGGGAAACCTCCTTTACATCACATAAATGAACAATTCTTGGATGATACAAATGACAAGACTTCCTTTCTATATATAGGAGTCTAAGGGGTCACAATATAATCAAAGCCTACATAATAATAATAATGTAAGGGAACAACAATAACAATAGTGGGCTTCTGTGGGGCACAATAATAATAATATGGGGACTACATGGGCACAAAAATAACAATAAGGGGGATACACTAACAATAACAATAAGGGGTTACACTAGTATTATAGGGACCTAACATGGCCTTCTCCTTCAAAAAGTGTTGTCATTAATTCTTGAGTAGTTATGGATGCTTCTGTATAAAATTCTCATCCTTCCATGTGGAATATTCAACGGGTAAGTTCTTCCATGTAATGAGATACTCTAAAATTGATAGATTTTGTAGCTCCCAGGTTCTTGTTTTTGTGACTTCTTCAGGTTCAAATATGATTTTTCCTTCCCCGTGAAGTTCTAGCAATATTGTTTTAACTGGGAGCTTGTCACCTATAACCTTCTTTAAGCGTAAAACATGGAAAACTAGGTGCACTTGGGAAGATGCAAGAATCTCCAATTTGTATGCCACAGTACCAATATTTGGCAACACCTTGTAAGGACCATAGTACTTTGGTGATAATTTTATTATCCTTCTTAGCTTGATTTATCGAAATTTGTTTGTATGGTTGTAGCCATAAAAATACCCAGTCACCTACATCAAAACTTGTTTCGTTGTGATGCTTATCTGCCTATTGTTTCATTTGATTTTGCGCCAAAGTGATTTTATCCTTTAAGAGTTGGAGAAATTGTTGTTGATGCTCAATGTGATCTTCCACTATTTGAACCTTAGAATTTTCTCTTAAAGATGATGTGATGGGCATTGGATGATATCCATAGAGTGCCATAAATGGGGTCATTTTTTATTATTTATTTATTTATTTTATTTTATTTTTATTTATTTATTTTTTCTAAAATGCGGAAGGTGAATTGGTAAGGCCAAAAGGAATGACCAAAATTTCATAATGACCTTGAAGAGTTATAAATGCTATTTTCGGAATGCCTTCAGTACTCATTCTAATTTGATGATATGCTAAACAAAGATCTAACTTGGTGAAATAAATTGCTCCATTTTAATTCATTCAACAATTCGCCAATAAAAGGAATGAGAAATTTAACTTTAATAGTGAGCTTGTTGAGCTCCATATAATCCAAACACATGCCCCATGATCCATCCTTCTTTTGCACCAATACTATTGAAGTAGAGAAAGAACTTTGACTAGGTTGAATTATATCGGCTTCTATCATTTCTACAACCATATGTTCAATTTCACTCTTTTGGGAATAGGGATATCTGTAAGGCCCGATGTTTGTAGGAACACTTCCTGGAATCAAATGAATAACATGATCATGATCATGAATATTTGGTAGGCCTTTGGGAGTTTAAAATACTTTGGAATTATTGTCCAAGAATTTTTGGAGATTTGGAGAAATAGATGATTTCGATATTTGAACCTCTAGTGAGCATAATTGTGCAATTACGCCTGATGCCCCATTGTTGTTTCTTTAGAATCTTTGTCATGCCATTAGAGACGATTATATTTCTCAGTTTCCCTGTGATATCCCTTAATTTAACTTCCTTTCCTCCACAATTTTTTTTAAGAAAAGCTATTGAAAATTAAAATCTATTGTACCCAAAGATTGTAACCATTGGACTCCTAGTACAACATCAACACCACCCATTGGAATGGAAAGCATTGGAATATCCAATACATATTCCCCCATGGTTAGCTTGATATTATGGCACTTTCCATAGTAATTTATAGTTCCTCCATTTGCAACCATCACTTGACACTCTGGTGCTAGATATAGGAAGCAATTCAATTCCTTGACTATCTTACAATGAATAAAATTATGGGTACTATCTGAATAAATTAGCACTATTACCTTTTTATTTTTGATATGTCCTTCTATCTTGAGAGTTTGAGGAGTGGTAATCCCTTCCAATGCATTACAAGATATGGTCAGATTCATTTCTTCTTTCTTTGGGGTTGGTTCCTGGTGTACATCCTGGTTCCTTATAATTCCAGCAGTTTTATGGGCTTATAGGACCACATGTAAAAAGTTGTCAGGTTAGAGACCCTTCAGGTTAGTTTATGGGCAATAAGTCGTGATTCCCATAGAGTACATCATGCCTAGTTTGAGGATTGTAGTTTTTACAAAGATGGTAGATCCTAATATAATGAAGGAAAGAATGGCACAGTTGCTTGCTTTGGAGGAAGATAGACTTATAACAAGATTCCATAAGAAGGTACAAAAAGAAAGAGAAAAAGCCTGGTACGATAGACATATTAAGAAAAAGAAGTTCCACGTAGGACACCTTTTTCTCCTCTATGACAATAATTTGTGAAATTTCCAGGAAAATTCAAGATGCATTGGTTGGGCCCATATATTATCAAGCATATTACTGATGGAGGCGCAATTCAATTGGCAAAGTTAAATGGAGAATTGATCCAAGGAATAGTAAATGGCAATAGGTTGAAGTTGTACAGGGACAATATGAAGAAGAAAGGAGAAAAGTCTTTGTGCCACCTGCAGTTGAAAGAGGGCATTAGATTATAAACTATGCTGAAGAGAGCTTCGACGTATGGGGTTACTTCACTACAGTCTGGATTATGTCGAAGTTCATAGGAGTTGTGACATAAGAAGGGTTTTTCGCTACATTATAATATGCGTCGAAGTTCACCATAAAAATATGATCGTTAAAAGGGAAAGTTAACATCAAAACATGCGGAAAGTTTCATTTATGAGGATGGATTGACAAGATCTAAGGATATAGATGAAATTATTGAGCACAATCTGAACAAAATATGAGCTAATGACGGGGCAATAACTTCAAAATTGTTATAAAAAGCTGCATCCCACCTATATTTGGCACTCTGCTGATTCAAGTGTTGCTATTGCGGAGAAGTTGCAGAGATTTCCATTGTTGTATGTCGTCTAAGCAATCTTGGGAGGAAACTGTTCGTATATTTCATGAGAAGGGCTAACCTGGGATCAAGGAAGAATCATCACCCACAACAACATCACTATCCATGCACCAGAGATCTCCATGAAAGAAATAGAATAAAGAGCATAGAACAAAGAAGAAAAAAGATAAGAAACCTGTTGAGCCTCAACAAGAAGTTGAACAAGTTAGAGACAAGAAGGAAGAAGCAAAGAAAGTGGAAAAGGAAATGTATGGCACAACATTTCCATCACTGTTGGTGTGAAAATGCTTGGAAGGTGTACCAAAAATCCTCACTTAAGTCACTAGGTGACAAGTGACCCTAACAAAAATTTGATGGTTGTTGTCATCTTAGATCTGCAATACAAATGGAAAATCTACAGTAAAAGAAAACAAGATCCAAAATAAATAGTAGCAAAATAATGTATCTAGAATAATAACCAAATTGGAAACACAATTTTAAATGAATAAATCTTTATTGATAACACCTGGTGAAGGAGATCTACTGGTTGGTCTGTAAGTCCCCCTATGTGGGATGGGTCCTTTGATATCCTTGATGCTTCAGAAATAGAATTCCCTCTCTATCACGTGAAAAACGAAAACAAAATGAAGAACTCAAATGGGAGCTCAAGAAAATGAAGATAATGTTGACGATGATAATGATCATGGTGGGGAATGAATGAAAAACCCTCTTTATATAACAAAGCATGGAGTTAATCTCGAAAATAGAGAATAATACAATATTATTGACCAAATTTAGATCTAACTACTTGGAATACTTTATTATATTTATTGGAGAGGGAAAATGAATTTAAAATGGTTAAATTCCTTTATTTAGAAATAATTAACAAATAAAATGAAATAATTATTCTAATAACATAAATAAGGAAATTTAAATAAATAATGATTTATTTAAATATTACTAAGGGATTTAGTTAGCTGTGACAAGGAATAATTATTAAATAATGATTTAATAATAATTCCTGGAGAAAATTAAATAAATAATGATTTATCTAATTATTCTCATGGGGTTTTTTGTTTTAAATCAGAAAATAATTTAATAAAAGGGGTTGACTAAATTATTTTCCACAGTGAAAGTGATTTACTGTGGTAAAATGAAATCCACATGATGTATTTCGATCCACCTAGTTAGAAATGACTAGGTGATCATTTTTTGGTGATAACATTATGGTTTAACCATAGCTTCATTTTTGTCCGATCTCATTTAATTTCCATACCCAAAATATAGTTTGCAACACCAAGATCTTTCATGTTGAATTTGGAGGACAATTAGGTCTTCAATTTGTGGATGATTTCTTTGTTATTTCCAATCAACAACACATCATCTACATATAAGACCAAATAAATAACACGGTCACCAATTAATTTAAAATACACAAAGTGATCATCTTTGCTTTCAGGGAAGCCAAGTCTCCATATATATGTATCAAATTTCTGATACCACATCCTTGGTCACTGTTTTAACCCATACAAAGACTTTTTTAACCTGCATACCAATTCTTTCTTACCCTTCATCGCAAAGCCTTCATGTTGCTTCATGTAGATCTCTTCTTCTAGATACCCATGAAGAAATACAGTCTTCACATCCATCTGTTTTAGCTCAAAATCAGAAGCAGCAACAACAGATAAAAGTAATCTAATAGAAGCTAATTTGGCAACAAGAGAAAAAATATTACCAAAATCAATTCCCCGCACCTTGGAATAACCTTTTTCTACCAACTGAGCTTTGTATTTCTCCACATTGCCTTCTGCATTCATATTCTTCTTAAACACCCAGTTGTTGCCAATGGGTTTCCTTCCAGCCGACAACTCCACCGGATCCCAAGCCTCATTTTTGTCCAAAGGTTCTATTTCATCAACCATGTCCTCTTTTTAGAGTTTTCCATCCTCTGAATCTACTGCTTCCTTGACGGTTATGGGATCATCAATAGTAATAAATAAAGTAAAATTTGAAAAGAAAGTAGCTGGACTGTACCTTTCGGGCTTCCTTCTTTCTCAAAGCGATCTTCTCAGAGCTGGAGTTTGTGACTCTTCATCTTATGATTCCTCTTTTGCTGTAGAGTCTAATTCCTCCTCCTTTAGTTCAAACTCTATCTTCTCAAGTTCCTTTGGTAGGACTTCATGTTTAATAACATCTTTCCACTCTCTAAACACCACATTGTGGCTGTACACAAACTTCCTTTTTTCTGGGTTCCAAAGCTTATAACCTTTTAAACCATCCTTATACCCAATAAAGATGCACCTTTCAGATTTACTATCCAACTTGGTTCTTTTCTCCTTTGGAACATATACATATGCATCACATCCAAATACCTTCATATATGAAAGAGAGAGTTTCTTACCAATCCATGCCTCTTGTGGAGTCTTTTCTTCCTATGATAATGAAGGTGATCTGTTGACCAGGTAACATGTAGTCTCCATTACCTCTGCCCAAAATTCATGTCCTAACCCCGCACCACTAAGCATGCTTCTTGTCTTTTCCATCAACATCATGTTCATTCTTTTTGCAACTCCATTTTGTTAAGGTGTGTATGGAGTAGTATTTTTCTGTGCTATACCACACTTCTTACAGAACTCTTCAAATTCCTTCTCGCAAAACTCTCCACCATTATCTGTCCTCGTCACCTTTATCTTCTTCTCTTTCTGGTTTTTCACTAGAAGCTTAAATTCTTTAAACCTATCAAAGAATTCAGATTTCTTCCCAAGGAAATATGTCCATGTATTCCTTGAGAATTTGTCTATAAATGATACATATTACATAGACTTACCTAGTGATGGAATCAAAACACGTCCAAACACATCATTGTGCACAAGCTCTAATATCTGTTTCGCCCTCTTAGCACCAGAAGGGAAATTTACCCGATTATGCTTCCCATAAACACAATTTTCATAGAAATCAAAATCTAGAGAGAAATTAGACATACCTTATACCATACCATTACCATGAAGTATTCAAAGGCCCTTCTATCCAATATGTCCAAGCCTTTGATGCCATAACATGGTCTTTTCTCCAGAGACCACTAGATTGTCTGCTCCACTTTCAGGAACCACAAAATTGTTGCACCCATCAATAACAGTGCTACCTTGAAGCTTGTACAAAGTTCAAATTCGAACTCCCTGCATCAATACCAGTGCTCTCCAAACCATATTGCAGGTATCTTTCTCGAACACTGTTTTTACACCAGCATCATCTAGATTTTTTACAAAAATCATATTTCTATCCAATGCAGGAATATGAAAAACACCTGGAACTGTTCTAATCCTTTCACCTTGCAACCTCAACTTGAATTTTACACGACCGACGATTCTAGCCTTCTTGTCATCCCCTAAGAATACATCACCACCATCATATTTATCATACTCACAGAACCACTACCTGTGTGGAGTGAAGTGAAAGGATGCACCAGAGTCAATCAACCATGCCTCATGATTTACATGTGTACTTGAAGAATAAGCCAAGTACACATCCCCATCTTCATCTGTGGTGGTTAATGCCTTTGAATAAGGAGCATCATCAGTTCCCTTTCCTTTCGCAAGAACTTTAGATCTACAGTCCTTTTTGAAGTGCCCTTCCTTTATGCATTTCTAGCACACCTTTACAGGTTTTCCTGAATATTTAGACCCCCCTCTAGATTTAGATCTCCCACTTGAGGATTTTTTTTTTTTTGTTATAGGACTATCCTTGTACAGATAAGGCATCACCATTCTGGCCCTCTGTATTTTATCTCATCTCCTTCGACAACAAGGATGAGACTATTTCATCAAAATGCAAGGGAGTCACATTGCAACCTATTGCAACAACCAGACTATCCTAGGAATCTGGTAGAGAACACAACAAACTGATGCACTTATCTTCATCTGAAATTTTTATATCAACAGATAAAAATTGACTTATCATAGTATTAAAGGCGTTCAGATGCTATGTCGCCGAGTCTCCATCCTTCATCCTCAGGTTATACAACTTTTTCCGTAGGAACAACTTATTCACCAGAGACTTATATTGGTACAAAGTCCCTAACTTTTCCCACAAAGCCTTCGCCAAAGCTTCCCTTGATATTTTCAACAATACTGAATCTGAGATACACAACTGCATTGTGATTTTTTCCTTCCGATCCAACTTCGCCCAATCTTCAGCTGACATTTCCGTTGATTTAGTACCCAGATCTACCACGAACCACTGATCTTTATCCACCAGCAGATCCTCCATCTTGAGTTTCACTATGCTGATTTTAGGACATGCATTCGCTAAATGTCGCATAACTTTTTCACCTGGTCTTGAAATGAGATGATTTAAATTGTGTCATAAACAATACCTCAATATCTATCTCCTTTAGAAATAGGTTTTGAAAAGAATATGATTTGATATGTGAAATATGCCAATGAACAGCCTAAAATTGTCACCATGCAGATTTTTCGACAAACAGTTAGTATTTTGAGCATAACGTTTTCAGATGATGTCAGATTAAGGTGATTCAAATTGATTTGGAATTTGAAGGGATATATTCCCTATGTATATCATGTAAAAATGTTTCCATTAGGCCCCTTGAATCAATGTTGTAGTAACTTTGTCCTCAAATTTTCACTTGAGACCTAGTGTTTATTTTGATCATATTTTTTTGATTTTTGATTCAAATTGAAAAATTCAAAATGGATTTAAAAAATATATTTCAAGAGATACCTTGTTTAAAAACATGCTTTAAAAATTATCTTATATGGTTAACCAAAATAGGATTATTCTTACTGCATTTTGCAATGAAATCCTTCCAAACGAATATTATACAATGATTTGAAGAATTATTCAAGAGAGTTTAAATCAAAAGCGTTATTGTGAACTCATTCTACCTATTTATTTATTTTTTCTATTCTATCCTACTCTATTGTAGAAAAATAAATCATTCTCTTAAGTATAAGAGAATTTCCAATGCATCCATTTGTGTAATAAGATCATAAGTAGACTCATATCGAAGTTTGAAAAATATACCTTAATGAATGATTGGATATGAAAATTTAGTTGATCATAAAGATTTGATGATAAGGAATGTTGAAAAATGGAGTGGTGTTGTGGCCTAATGACTAGTTGAAACCGAGTTTTGAAATGATCTTTAAGTGTTTTATTCTCCTCAACTGTTATAACAAAAAGTTCTTCTTGTGGAACTGATTCAAAATCATGGATGCACAAGGGACCTTGTGATACATATCCTAGATATTATTCAATTTCTAGCTCTACTGCTTCAACTTCATCGCATGTGATCCATAACTCATTGATTGTTTTACAAAGATAACTAGAAGAAGCTTCTAGATTATCTTCTTGTGG
This sequence comes from Pinus tabuliformis, assembly GCA_031772625.1. Classification (NCBI taxonomy): domain Eukaryota; kingdom Viridiplantae; phylum Streptophyta; class Pinopsida; order Pinales; family Pinaceae; genus Pinus; species Pinus tabuliformis. The sequence goes on from CM062816.1 coordinate 1,524,471,219, forward strand.
ATCCTCTTCATCGATGCTTTATTTCTCTTCTATCTTTTGAAATGAAGATTCATCCCTAGTGACCATTCTAAATTATGGAAAATGATTTGAGAAGATCCTTGTGGTGGCATACCCTCCCTCTCTAAATGACTTCTTTAATATCATGTTGTTTAGATCTTGTTTTGTAAATGGATTTGGTAGTTAATGAGTTTTTTTAGTAGTTGGGGTTTTGTTTTGGGGATCGACCTTTCTAATTTTTATGTCTAAGTATGGATAACCATAATGAAAAATGTTTTTTTTTTTTTGTTTTGTTTTGTTTTGTTTTGTTTTTTTTTTGTTTTTTTGTTTTGTTTTTTTTGCTTTTGTTGTTGTTTTTTTTTTTATTATTATTATCTAAACAATCTTCCTAACTAGTTATATCTAAGTATGCTTCCCCGACAATGACACCAAAAATGTCAGTCTAATTTATGGAGTGGCATTAGAGCATCTATTTTACTTATCAATCTGGGTTGGTAAACTTAGAAGAAAACCAAAGTATATGGAATATTAGATTAAAGTAGTGTAGGAAGTAGTTTTTTAGATGAAAATAATGGAAATGCATATTACAAATATAAAATTACTAAAAAGAAAGCATTGGAATTTTAATTTAGAAGCAAGAGTGTAATGAGTCTTTGTGGAGCATAGCAAATGAGTAAGAGGTTCTAACTTAGAGATCTTGGTTGTCCTTCCTCATTATCCTTATTCCAACAAGATTAGTTCCACCATAAAGCATAACATAACCAAATCAAGAAAGCAACAAAGACACAATTTCTAGTTTAGTTCTTAATCTAGAAGGAAGAGGATCTAACTTAGATGACTTGGTTGACCTTCCCTACTTAAACCAATTACTGAAAGGAAATAATAATCAAATCAAGAAAGTCATAAAGATTAAATGCATAGACACAATTTCCAATTCAAATCTTAATCAAGAAAGAAGAGGATCTAACTTAGATGCCTTGGTTGACCTTCCTTAAACCAACTAAGGAAAGGAAATCATTGAAAAACATAAATGAACATGGAATATAATGAATCTATTCAGAAAATATTAACAAGAAATTATAAAGGAAACGACAATTTAAAATATTCACAATTATACACAAAATTACATTACGGTGTACTTAGCTCAGAATGGGGGCCCTCCACCCTTGCTTGGTGCACTTGAAACTACCATCTATACTAGATCAAAAATCACATCCCATAACAAGAACATCAAGAAAATAGAAGACAAGTTCTTCAAATTATATTCAGAAATAGAGAAGTCTCCATAGTCATAATACATGTTCATAAGTGTTGAATGTTGTGCTTAAATAAGGAAAAAATATAACAAACTTAGCTAAAATAGCTATAACATCCTATAAGAGTCCTAATCCATCTACTTAGGTCGAACTCATCCTTTTGGTTGCACAAAATATGGTAAAATCCCACTAAATCATAAAACTACCCCTTTTAGTTAGGGATTTCTGGGTGCTTGGTCAAGTTTGACCAACGTTCACCAAGCCTATTCCGACTCATTTGGACTGTACCAATAGGAGTCCATCAATAATTGGTTCCCAAGCTTCTCGAATATAGCTTTAGTTTCCACCCAGGTGTCCTGCACATACGACTTCAAAGGAGGCATTACGGAAAATTTTGTTCTAGTCAAAATGATTTTTAATACCCAATTTTTACTAAAAATTCTAAAATTTAAAAGACATAATTATTTTACATTAAAGTGAAATAAGAGGCAAAAATATGGGAAAATTACCATGGCATGATGGCAAGGGATGATAAATAGATGGATTATCCATGGTGAAAAAGGGTCAAAATTGAGGGCCAACAACTAACCTTACTGCAGATGAAGAAGAAGATCCTTGCAACATCGACATAGTAGAATCAGAATGATACCATGAAGTAACTAGACCTGAGCTAGAGATACCATACATCATGAAGCCACTAAAGACTAAGAAGGTGAACATAGGATCAGAGAAGGAACCTAAGTTTGCAACAATAGGAGACTATTGGGATGAAGATATAGTCAGTAAAGTTACAAAGTTACTTCATGAATATCAAAAACTATTTCCCACCAAGTTTTTAAAAATGAAGGGTATAATAGGAGATCTAGGAGTCATGAAGATTCCCCTTAAGCTTGATGTGAAGCCAGTCAAGCAAAGACCTTACAGGTTGAACCCGAAGTATAAGGAGAAAGTAAAGATAGAGCTTGATAAGATGATAACAACATGGATTATTGAACTAGTAGAAGAATCATAATGGGTGAATCCTATGGGGTTGCAATACAAGAATACTCAATGAGAAATTAGGATCTGTGCTGATTTGAGAAAGTTGAATGATGCATGTTTACATGATCCCTTCCCTACCCCTTTCACAGATGAAATGATAGACAATGTAGGAGGTCAAGAAGCTTACTCATTTACAGATGGATTTTCAGGTTATCATCAGATTAGGATTGCACCTGAAGATCAACATAAGACCACATTTGCTACAAAATGGGCCTCATATCAATACATAGTAATGCCTTTTGGATTGAAAAATTCCCCTGCTATATTTGCTAGGGTGGTGGTTGCAGATTTTAAGGAATACATTCACAAGTTTTTAGAGGTATATTTTTATGATTGGAAAATATTTGGATTGTTGAGTAAACATGTTGGAATTTTAAGACTTATGCTCGACACATGTAGACATTATAAGATTTGTTTGAACCTAAAAAAGTGTATATTTTGTGTACCTTTTGGCATATTGTTGGAACATATTGTTTGTAAGAAAGGAATTATTGTGGGCCCTGCTAAGATTACTATCATTGTGAACATTTCTCCACCTAATACAGTGAGACAAGTTCGTACTACATTGGGACATATTGGGTATTACAGGAAATTCATCAAGGGGTATGCTCAAATTACTGTGCCTATGGAGAAAATGTTGAAAAAGGATATAAATTTTTAGTGGGATGAAGAATGCTAGAAGATCCTCAACACATTGAAAGAAAAAATAATAATTTCACCTATAATAGTATTCCCTGATTGGAATAAGGAATTCCATGTCCATGTGGATGCCTCTTGTGTAGCTTTGGGAGTAGTACTGGCACAACCTGGTGTAGGAGAGATTGATCATCCTATAGCATTTGCAAGTAGAAAATCTAAAGGAGAAAATAATTACACCACTATCGAAAGGGAAGCACTGACTATGGTGTATGCTTTGCAGAAGTTTATACACTATTTGCTGGGATCACATTTTAAAATGTTTATAGACCATTCTGCATTGAAGTACTTGGTTAATAATCTTGTATTAGGAGGAAATATTTGCAGATGGTTACTGTTATTCCAGGAATATGACTTTGAGATCATTGTTAAACTAGGGAGACTAAATGCAGGACCTAACCATTTGGCAAGATTGGAAACAGGGGAAGAACTAACTAGCATAGAGGATAATATCCCTGATGCACAGTTATTTGCAATCAAAGTTGCAGATGACCATTTTGCAGATATCATTTAGTTTTTGACTATGGGAATGGCTCCTTCAGTGTATACTATGCAGCAAAAGGAACAATTAGTGTTTAAGGAAACTAACTTTTCATTAATAGCAGGACATTTGTATAAGATGGGACCAGATGAGATACTGCACATATATGTTCCTGAACATGAAAAACAAATGATTCTAGCAGAGGCTCATGGAGGTGCAATTGGTGGACACTATGCAGGAAAAGCTACTATGCAGAAGATTTTGAGAGAAGGATTGTGGTGGCCTGCACTACAAAAATATGCAAAGGAATACTACTGAGCATGTGATGTGTGTTAAAGAACAGGAAAACCGTCAAGAATAGATGAAATTCCATTATTACCCCAAGTTAGATTGTAGGACTTTAACAAACGGGTTATTGATTTTGTTGGACCCATCAACCCACCTGGAAGAAGGGATGGTGCAAGGTACATAATTACAACGACTGATTACCCAACAAGATGGGCCAAAACACAACCATTAAGGGATTGCAACACATAGACTGCTGTGAAGTTTATTTTTGAGTACATATTCTCTAGATTTGGATTTCTGAAGATTTTGATGAGTGACCAAGGTTCACACTTCCTGAATAATACTATTGAAGCATTGACTAAGGAGTTCCAATTTTATCATCAAAAGAGTACCCCTTATCACCCTCAGGCCAATGGAATAGTAGAAGCATTTAATAATATTTTGGAAAATGCACTTACTAAGGTATGCAATGTGAATAGAGATGACTGGGACCTTAGAATTCCAACAATTTTATGGGCTTATAGGACCACATGTAAAAATTTGATAGGTCAGACACCCTTCAAGTTAGTTTATGGGCAAGAAGTTGTGATGCCCATGGAGTACATCATGCCTAGTTTGAGGATTGCAACTTTTACAGATATGGAAGATCTTGATATAATGAAGGAAAGAATGTCACAGTTGCTTGCTTTGGAGGAAGATAGATTTATAGCAGGATTCCATCAGTAGGCACAAAAAGAAAGAGAAAAATCCTAGCATGACAGACATATTAGGTAGAATAAGTTCTAGGTAGGAGACCTTATTCTCCTCTATGAGACTAAGTTTTTGAAATTTCCTTCAAGATGCATTAGTTGAGCCCATATATTATCAAGCATATTACTGATGCATGCGTAATTCAATTAGCAAGGTTAAATGGAGAATTGATCCAAGGAAGAGTAAATGGCAGTAGGTTGAAGCTGTATAGGGACAATCTAAAGAAGAATGAAGAAAAGTCTTAGTGCCACTTGTAGTTGAAAGTGGGCACTAGACTATAAACTACACTGTAGAGAGCTTTGACGTATGGGGTTACATAACTACAGTCTGAATTATGTCAAAGTTCATAGGAGCTACGACATAAACAGGGGTTGTTCGCTACACTATAGGATGCGTAGAAGTTTTCTAGAAAATATGACCGTTAAAAGGGAAAGTTAACGTTAAAGAACGCGGAAAGTTGCATTTATGAGGACATATTGAAAAGCTCTAAGGATATATGTGCAATTAATGAGCACAATATGAACAAAATATGAGCTACTGATGGGGCAAGAAATTCAGAATTATTATAAAAAGTCGTGTCACCCCTAGATTTGGCACTTCACTAATTTGAGTGTTGCTATTATGGAGAAGTTGCACAAATTTTCATTGTCATAGGTCATCTGAGCGTTGTTGGGAAGAAATTGTTCATATATTTCATGAGAAGGACTAACCTGGAATCATGGAAGCATCATCACCTGCAACAACATCATTACCCATGCACTAGAGATCTCCACGAAAGAAACTGACTAAAGAGCAGAGAACGAAGAAGAAACAAGATAAGAAACCTGTCGAGCCTCAACAAGAAGTTGAACAAGTCAGAGACAATAAGGAAGAAGCAAAGAAAGTGGAAATGGAAACATATGGTGCAACATTTCCATCATCGTTAGTGTGATAAAGGTGCACCAAAAATCCTCACTTAAGTCACTAGGTGACAAGTGACCCTAACAACAATTTGATGGCTATTGTCATCTTAGATTTGCAATACAAATGGAAAAAATGCAGTAAAAGAAAACAAGATCCAAGACAAATAGTAGCAAAATAATGTATGCAGAATAATAACCCAATTGGAAAGAAAATTTTAAATGAGTAAATCTTTATTGATAACACCTTGTGAAGGAGATCTACATATTGGTCTATAAGTCCCCCTGCATGGAATGGGTCCTTTGATATCCTTGATGCTTCATAGATAGAATTCCCTCTCTCAATCATGTGAAAAACCCAAACAAAATGAAGAAATCAAATGGGAGCTCAAGAAAATGATAGTAATGTTTATGATGATAATGATCATGGCGAGGAATGAATGAAAAGCCCTCTTTATATACCAAAGCATGTAGTTAATCTCGAAAATGGAGAATAATAAAATATTATAAACCAAATTCAGATCTCTTTATGGAATGCTTTATTATATTTATTGGAGAGGGAAAAGGAATTTAAAATGGTTGAATTCCTTTATTTAGAAATAATAAACAAATAAAATGATTTATTAATTATTTCGCGAGAAACAAGAAATGTGTGAAATCAAAATAATTATTAAATAGTGATTTAATAATTATTCTAATAATAGAAATAAGTAAAATTAAATAAATAATGATTTATTTAAATATTCCTAAGGGATTTAGTGAGATGTGACAAACAATAATTATTAAATAATGATTTAATAATAATTCCTAGAGAAAATTAAATAAATAGTGATTTATCTAATTATTCTCATGGGGTTTTTTTAATTTAAATCAAAAAATAATTTAATAAACATGGTTTACTAAATTATTTTCCACAGTGAAAGTGATTTTACTATGGTAAATTTAAATCCACATGATGTATTTCGATCCACCTAGTTAGAAATGACTAGGTGATCATTTTTTGGTCATAACACTCTAGGCTAACCAGAGCTTCATCTTTTCCCAATCTCATTTAAATTCCATGGCCAAAATATAGTTTACAACGCCAAGGTCTTTCATTTCGAATTTGGAGGACAATTAGGTCTTCAATTCCTGGATAATTTCTTTGTTATTTCCAATCAACAACACATCATTCACACACAAGACCAAATAAATAACACTTTTGACCAATTAATTTAAAATACACACAATGATCTTCTTTGCTTCTGGTGACATCAAGTCCCCATATATATGTATCAAATTTATGATACCACATCCTTGGTGATTGTTTTAACCCATACAAAGACTTTTTTAACCTGCATACCAGTTCTTTCTTACCCTTCACCACAAAGCCTTCAGGTTGCTTCATGTAGATCTCTTCTTCTAGATACCCGTGAAGAAATGTAGTCTTCACACCCATCTGTTCTACCTCAAAATCAAAAGAAAAAACAAGAGATAAAAGTAATCTAATAAAATCTACGTTGGCAACAAGAGAAAAAATGTCACCAAAATCAATTCCCTACAACTTGGAATAACCTTTTGCTACCAACCGAGCTTTGTATTTCTCCACCTTGCCTTCATATTCTTCTTAAACACCCATTTGCTTCTGATGGGTTTCCTTCCAGCTGACAACTCCACCAGATCCCAAGCCTCATTTTATGCAAATATGCCATTTCATAAACCATGTCCTCTTTTCTGAGTTTTCCATCCTCTGAATCCACTGCTTCCCTGACAATTATGGGATCATCATCAGTAATAGATAAAGTAAAATTTGAATAGAAAGCAGTTGGACTAGACCTTTTTAGATGCCTTCTTTCTTGAGCTAATCCTCTCAGAGTTGGAGTTTATGGCTCTTTATCTTATGATTCTTCTGCTGTTGTAGAGTCTGATTCCTCCTCCTTTAGTTCAAACTCTATCTTCTCAAGTTCTTTTGACGGGACTTCATGTTTAATAACATATTTCACCTCTCTAAACACCACATCGTGGCTGTACACAACCTTCCTTTTTTTCTGGGTTCCAAATCCTATAAACTTTTAAAGCATCCTTATACTCCATAAAGATTCACCTTCCGGATTTACTATCCAACTTGGTTCTTTTCTCCTTTGGAACATGTACATATGCATAACATCCAAATACCATCATATATGAAAGAAAAGGTTTCTTACCAGTCCATACCTCTTGTGGAGTCTTATCATCCAATGCTAATGAAGGTGATTCATTGACCAGGTAACATGCAGTCTTCACTGCCTCTGCCCAAAATTCATGTCCTAACCCCGCACCACTAAGCATGCTTCTTTCCTTTTCCATCAATGTCCTGTTCATTCTTTCTGCAACTCCATTTTGCTGAGGTGCATATGGAGTAGTCTTCTATTGTGCTATACCACACTTCTTACAGAACTCTTCAAATTCCTTCTTACAAAACTCTCCACCATTATTTGTCCTCAACAACTTTATCTTCTTCTCTTTTCGGTTTTCCACCAGAGCCTTAAATTCTTTAAACCTGTCAAAGACTTCAGATTTCTTCTTGAGGAAATATATCCATGTATTCCTTGAGAAGTCATCTATAAATGATACATAGTACACAGACTTACCTAGTGATGGAACTGAAACACGTCCAAACACATCATTGTGCACAAGCTCTAATATCTGTTTTGCCCTCTTAGCACCAGAGGGGAAACTCGGCTAATTATGCTTCCCATATACACAATTTTCATAGAAATAAAAATCTAGAGAGAAACTAGACATACCTTATACCATACCATTACCATGAAGTATTAGAAGGCCATTCTCTCCAATATGTCTAAGCCTTTGATTCCATTACATGGTCGTTTCTTCGGAGACCACTAGATTTTCTGCTCCAATTTCAGGAACCACAAAACTATTGCACCCATCAATAACAATGCTACCCTGAAGCTTATATAGAGTTTATATTTGAACTCCCCGCATCAATATCAGTGCTCCCCGAACCATCTTTTAGGTATATTTCTTGAACACTGTTTTTACACCTACATCATCTATCTTGCTTACAAAAATTAGACTTATGGCCAATGCAGGAATATGAAAAACACCTTGAAGTGTTCTAATCCTTCCACCTCACAAATTCAACTTGACTTTTCTGTGACCAATGATTCTAGCCTTCCTGTCATCCCCTGAGAAAACATCAACCCCATCATATTTATCATACTCATAGAACCACTCCCTGTGGGGAGTGAAGTAAAAGGATGCACTTGTGAATCAACCATGCCTCATGATCTACATGTGTACTTGAAGAAGAATCCAAGTACACATCCCCACCTTCATTTGAGGTGGTTTACGCCTCTACAGAAGTATCATCATCAGATCCCTTTCCTTTCTCAGGAGCTTTAGATCTATAGTCCTTTTTGAAGTGCCCTTCCTTTATGCATTTCTAGCACACCTTTATAGGTTTTCTTGGAGATTTAGATCCCCCTCTAGATTTAGATCTCCCACTCGAGGATTTACTTTTGTTTATATTCTAGGACCGTCCTTGTATAGAGAAGGCATCACAATTCTGACCCTCCGTATTTTATCTCATCTCCTCTAACAACAAGGATGAGAGTATTTCATCAAACTGCAAGGGAGTCACATTGCTACCTATTGCAACAACCAGACTATCCCAAGAATCCGGTAGAGAACACAACAAACTCATGCACTTATGTTCATCTGAAATTTTTATATCAACATATAACAACTAGCTTATCATAGTATTAAAGGTGTTTAGATGCTCTGTCACTGAGTATCCATCCTTCATCCTCAGGTTATACAACGTTTTCCATAGGAACAATTTATTCACCAGAATCAGATTGGTACAAAGCCCCTAACTTGTCCCACAAAGCCTTCGCCAAAGCTTCCCTTGATACATTAAACAATACTGAATCTGAGATATACAACTGCATTGTGATTTTTTCCTTCTGATCCAACTTTTCCGAGTCTTCAGCTGACATTGCTGTTGGTTTAGTACCCGGATCTACCACAATCCACTGATATTTATCCACTAGTAGATCCTCCATCTTGAGTTTTCACAATGCCAGACTCTTACCTTTAAATTTCTCGATTTCTATCTTTCCATTGCTCACCATCTTCTTTCACCACAAGAATCGATCCCATAGATCTCCCATTGAACAAGGTCTACCACATGTCCAAGCAAAACCCCTCAGCAACAAAGGAGTCCCCTTGAAGCTAAAAAAACTCCGATACCAAATGTAGGTTTTAAGCTCATACAAAAACTACCTGCCTACGAACTCTAAAAATAGAAAATAAACAATGGTAAAAGCATAAAAGATAAAATAGATATACATAGAGATTTTCTCCTGGATCCCAAAACTGGGACTACTAGATTGATTTTTCATTATATTTCTTTCAATGTTACAATACATATATATACATGTCGAAGCATCCATAAAACCCAATCGATTCACCCTATATTAGAACATAATAATAGTTCCCTTGACTAGATCTACAAAATACCATGGGTAGAAAACCATCATGCCCAAAACCATGTGCAAAATCCATGCACAAAACCATAGGTAGGTCCACCCACCTAGTATAGTGTCCAAAAAAAACTTCCCTGGTGCATTGCCCTAGACCCTGTAGAGGGGGGCTACCACCCCCCTCAAACACCCTAACGAGGGGGGTTGTCGCCCCCTTGCTGCGTCCAGCGCAATGAACAAGGGGGGCTATCTCCCCCCCTGTGACCCCCCTACTCATGGGGCTATTTGTGGAAATAATATAACACACACCCAACACGGGCGCAACACACTATTCCTAAAGAACATGAATGTAGTTGTATTATTAGTTAATCTAAATGGAACTACAACAAACTCATATAACACACACCCAACAATTTACAATTTTTTCTTTTGTAATGTTGTTGCTAGTAACCTTGCCAACTCTTCTTAGTACATCTTTGCATTCTCTACGAACTTTTAATGTGCCCCTATAATATCTTCAACATAGTTTGATGATGGAATCATGGGGTTGTTGAGAGACATCTTCTCCTCCATTTGGTTGAGTAATTCAATAATTCTATGCAATCATCTCAAATTCTTGTTAATAGCAAGACACATAGTGTCTCAAGAGACATGTTCTACTACCTTGCTCTATGAATATTCCAATTGAACCTTTTGACATGATTTTAAAGACTTTCATCATCAATATGTGTCATCTTGAATACTGCTTCCCTTCTTTCTTTCTCTTTGTATTAGTATTGGTAATTATCTAGGAGCTTCTACTCCATTTGACTCCAACTGTGAATGCAACCCTTGACGAGATTCATGAAACAACGTAACACAACATTCTTGAGTGTGGAAGGAAATTATTTCAACTTTTGAGCATCTTTGAAATAATCATAACTTCTTTAGTGTACATCAAATTTGAAGAGGAATGTGACAGAATCTTCCTTGGATATAATGTGAAATTTTGGTAGAGTTTAATGAGGAATGTTCTTCATCTTGGTTTCTATTAGTGTTAGTCTTTGAATCCTTCCTCCAGTGATCACATGCTCTTACAAAGTGATTTTAAGGTGTCAAGGTCAAATTTTGTCATTTCAATGAGTCTTCAAGCAAAATTTGGTCACTAGGTATTAGGCCTAGGGTTTGTTTTCACTCCTTTCAAACTGTCCAAATTTCAGTCCATGTTACCATTAAGCTGAGTGTACCATCATTTAGAGGGTTTTCATCATCATGTCAAGTTCCAATGGGTCATTTTACACATTGTTCATGCTTCAGTTGTGCCTAGGTAAGGTTCATTTCCCTCTCCTAGGGTTTTGAAGGTAATTTCTATTGGATGGTCAAATCATCAACAAAATTTGTATCCTGATGTTCATACACCTTCCCCTATCCTTAATGTACTTTATTAAACACTTCCCATCACTGATATCCCTCAAATTCCTCATTTTCGCACAAACCCTAGTTTCTTTCTACAATTTGACAATTTTCTAGGCTAGGCCTATGTTTTGCCCTTTTGGACCCCTACCCCTCACTCAATATTTGAAATTCCACTTTCCCCTACATTCTAAAATCCCTCCCTATTTCGCAAATTTTTCTCAAGAATTTAGAAGCCCCTTATCCCCTTCATTTCACTTAATTTCGACAAATCCCTTGTTCCAGACATCAAGATAGGTTTTACTCCAATGATGTTTCTGAGCAAGAAAAGATGAATTTGGGAAACATGAGAGAGGTTTTTGTCCACAATAGGCCAAGGAAGAAAAAACTCCTTCACTTTTTACACAGGTGTCATGGTTTTAGAGAAATGTCAAAAATACAGTTGCCTCAGGAGAATTGATGCACCTCTGAAGTGACCTTGGGAAAATCAAGATTTCTCCTAGCTTGGTTAGCCAAATGACTTGCTTGATGAGTCAAATGATAACTAGACACAAAGAAATTTCCAATGAGCTATCATGAGCTCAATTTAGGGTTGAGGAAGACCTTCAAAAGTTGACTGTAACAACGCTCTGCATTTAGGTAGCCTCATTTTGCACATTTTGACCAGTCTTGGGAGATTTGACTTTTGACAGGGAAAATGAACTCCAAATTGAAAAGATCAAGTTGTGTTGGAAATTAGACTCAATAAAATTTCCAAGGAGCTACCCCACATCCAATTTGGACGCCGGGAAGGCCTCCAAAACTGGTTTTCAAAAGGGAACTATGCACCTGTTCCTTGGCGTGGCGCACCTGGGTAGTGGCTCGGTGCACCTGCCTGCTTAGCCCAAATTTCACTCAAATCATCTTGAAAAGCTCTCAAATCTTGAAAAATTTATTCCACAAGTAATTGAAGCATTCTACTTTGCCATTTCAAAATATTTACTCATCCTTCATGGTGTTTTAAACGGTGAAAACAAAAACCCTACTTGCTGCACAGTTACACTATAAAAATTGCCTAGGGCTTGCAAAATTGTCATTTTTGCTGTCTTATTCCCCTATATCATTTTCACATCCCCTTCCCTACATTTCACTAATTTCATTTCCCATTCCCCCTCTCATTTCCACTCATCCTACTCCCCTGTCCCTAAAACCTTATCAAATTCCCACTATTCCCAAAACCTAATTGGCATCCCCAAACCCTATCACTCCCTAAAAACCACTATATCTAGCATCAAAATCCCTCATTTAATTTTCTCATCATCAATCCCATTCATTTAATAGCAAACACCTATTCTTATATGTTAAAATTTCTTCATACTCTTCTTGTCCCCACCTCATCCCTTCATTCCTCATCAGCTACTACATCATTAAAACCTATGGAGAGGGACCTCAGATATTTTCGTCAGTGCCTCAGGAGGAAGGAGGACCTTCAGGACAATAGGAGGTCAAAGAGACTGAGACCTTGAACAAGAAAACAAGCAAGCAACAAAAAGGAGGAAAATCAAGTTGACACCGTTAGAGAAAGAGATTGAAGCTGATCGTGAATCTTGGCTTGAGAGGGAAAATATGCACTTGGAGAAGATGCTGGAGAAGGCCAATAAAGAGAAAAAAAATGTTGAGGCACATGGCCTATCACTATTTGGCAAGAAACAAAATTTGCAAAGCAAGAATTAGGACCTTGAAGGCCAAGTTGAGGAAAACTTTAAGGAGGAAGAAAGAGCAAGATAAGCTCAAGATTTTGGCTGAGGCTTCCTTAGCCCAACATAGAACTTGATGCAGGTAACTTAGCCCAAATTTCAAGAAATTTGGCATACTTTTTGTCAATTTTGAATTTTTGAAGCAAAACACAGATTTTTCTGCCTGGAGTGTAGTGCCACTTGGCGCTCGCTTTTGCTAGGGACCTCCTCTGGAGGAAAACTCAACATTTTTGGATTCCTCATGCAAAATTATGAATGCCAAGAAATGGATAGAATTTTTTTTCAAGATTTGAGCTTCAAAAATGTCAAAAACACCTCAAAAATGCCCTTTCTGCCCCTTTTTGGCCACACAGGAAGCAATGTTGGGAGAACTCAGTTTTGGAGGGGCAAATGGACACCAATTTCAGAAATTCCACATGTTATGGAAAGTAGACAGATAGAAATCTCCAACAAGCCCACTTGGAACAAATTTAGTGCACGGAAAGGCCTCCAAAATCAGCTGCAAAAAGGCACTATGCATAGGGGCAGTGGCGCGACGCACATGATGGAAAATTGTCATTTTTGCCAAAAATACTCTGTTTTTCACCTAGTTTTTTTCTCAGTTTGCCTTTTCTCTCTCTCTCATGGTCAAACTCTTGATGTAAATTGATGTAACTTGAGGGAATTTGATGTAAAAATGTTGAAAATTCACTCATGGAGGTAGATACATCATGAAAAGGTAGTTTTGAACTGAATGAATCTGTTTCCTAGGTTTTAGAGGTAAGCTGTTCCAGCGCCTACTTTTTAGTTCTTAATTTAGATCTTTTTGAAACAACTACTAAACTCATGAATTCAATCCCTAAAGCCTAGCATGAGTTGTTTGTTGCCTATATCTAGTAGTTTTTCAGTCATTTGTAAAGGTTGGACTCTTGTGAATGCTTTGAGCATTATTGTACATTCATCTTTGCAGTTTGGCAAAGGAATAGACTAGGGTTTGCAGCGTTTTGTGGGATTCTTGTGGAAATTTGATTTGGTATTGTTTTTCTTTCTGTAATTCAAGTTTATATGTGTTTATGTATGCCATCATCTCTCTCTGTTCAACTTAACTAAATGAATCAAGGATAAAGGTAGAATTCATTGATGTTGCAGTGCTCTACCTAGGGTTTGTTTAGTTATTTATGTTTTCAACTGTTTGAAGAAGATTCCTAAGACTCTCATGCCCTCTCCAACTCCTCACCAGTCATAATAATCTCCATATCACTTATTTCAAAGTACTAAACCATTTTCCTACCTCGCCCCACAGAAACCTTTGCAAGACTAAGCCCATTCCCCGGACCCAAATCTGCCTTTCACATTTGAGCCAGCAAGCCATCATAAAACTCAATCAAACTCTGCTGACAATATACCTAGCCTAAAATTAGTCTTTATATAAGTCATCTCAAGCTTTATTGGCTATATTTTCTTGATATTGACAAGGAAAGAGCCCTCTCCCGACCTGGTAGGGCTAAGTACCAGGTTAAGCATGGTTTGATGTTACCCTAGATCCTGCCTTTCTCAGCCTGAGGTAGATTTAGGCCATAACATATTGGCGACCATACTGGGGAGACAAAAAGTTTGTTGCTTGCTTTGTAAACTACAGACAAAGCCTGAAGTTAGCCAGGTAGCCTTCGAACTACTCTTGCTCTGCAAGTGCATAGTAGATGAATGCTACTTCAGTCAACCTCCGGTTTAGTTTATGAACTGAACATCTGGTTTCCTCAACAAAATGTAATCAAGTTTAGATCTGATTGTTGATGGTGGACAATGATAAGAAACCGCAAGGCTGAAATCATTCACTTGGCGAATCTAAATCAGTTTCGAGATCAGATCCAAGGACTTCGCTGGAGGATGAACCTGACCAGTAGAAACATGAAAGGACAATATGGAAAGATCAGGTATTCAAGTTGGAATTTCATCCAAGACATTTTGTTCTTTGTTCTATATTATTCCTTCTCTTTTCCCGAGAATGTCAAGAAGGCTTTGCAAAGTATATTGTATTTGAGAAAATATCCTTAGCCTGAATTTGATTCCTTCCCTTTGAAGATTTTGAATACCAAATATTTGCATGCCTTTGAGCTTGATCAAGACCCTTTTTCTGAATCTTGTGATGACTGTCTTCAAACTGATGAGCCTCAAGAGATCAAGATTGATTCTATACTTTCTGTACATACCCCTATACCTTGTAAAATTCCAGAACGATACAAGCCTATGATTTTACCTCCTATATCCCATGCTTTCCCTAAAAATCATGATCTATATCTACCAAGATTTGATGGTGAACGCGACAATATCACTGCTAAGAGACATGTATTAAATTTTGAGTCCTTTCTTGACCTTTTTGAAGTTGATGAAGAAGATGTCAGTATTAGGCTTTTTGCTCTTTCTTTGCAAGGCAAAGAAAAAAGTTGGTTCAAAACCCTGCTTGATGCGAGCATCTCAAATTTACAGCAGCTTGTCAAAGTTTTCCTCAACAGGTGGGTGGTCAGACAAAACCCTTTCTTGATTATAGCAGAGTATATCCAGTTGAAAAGATTGCCAGGGGAGACAGTACAACAATTTTCTGCCAGATTTAACCAAGTCTATTTTTTGATGCCGGTTAATATAGGACCTCCTCCTGGATCTACTCTCTTGCACTACCTGGAAGTCTTTGATCCAAAAATGGAGTTTCAGCTAAGTGAAAGGAATCTTGCAACACTTGAAGAGATGTAGAAAAGTGCAGTAGATGTAGAGGCTCATTTGCTGATCAGAAGGGAAAAGTTGAAGGAAGAAGAGATGAAGAACATAGAACTAGAGGAATCAACATCTTTAGAGGTAAAGCTCGACATTTTGGCAAGTGCAGTGGAAGAGATGATGCAAAGGATCACCACAAGGAATGAGTATAATGTTCAAGCCCATGGCTCGCTGATTGAAGAAGAACAAGTTGCTGATCGAAAAAATCTTCTTTCTTATCCCAGTTGTCATAGATCTAATAATGATTGTTTTATAGATCATCTTGTAGAAGAGAGATCTGTTGATATGACATGTATGCTTGATGATGTATTTTTTACTGACGATTTGCCTCAGTTTGATCAGTATGATGATGATTATGTTCTCCAAACAGAAGCTAGTCTTGCAGACAAATCAGCAGCTGGTTTGTGGGAAGTAGAAGTTCACTTTTAGTAGCTCGAATACCGTGATCAACCATTACATATCAGATATGGAAGTGAGGAGGAAAGTGCAACAAATTTTGAAGCAAGTGAAGGATCTTTGCCTTTTTGTTTTGCTTTGTTTCATTTCATCAGAGACAACATTCATGCAATTAGAAATCAACTGTTGACAAGTCTTGATCTGAACCTTTTTGAGGACAATGAAAACCTTGTTCAAGACTTTTCATATCCAGATTTGCAGCCCCCGAATGCCTTTGATTTTCAAGTTGCAAATAAAGACTTGGAAGCTGGAACATATGATCAAATGATGCAAGATGATTCTGTACCTTTTTGTTTTGAATCATTTCAGTTTCTGAAGGGAAAATTGCATAGTATATCTTCAAATGAGCAGCCTGTAGGAAATCATGTAATCTCATCGGAACCAATAGAAAATGGGTTGCAGCAGTCTTTTCAAGTTTTTCATGATCCAATAGCTGATGTGTTGGATGATGTCTGCAGTCAAATTCCTTCTCCTATCTGTGAGCTTGACAAAAGTATTGATACAAACTTGATCTGGTAGCTAGTTTCTTTGTCATTTTCAACAGGAGTCTCGTCACAAAGCTCAGATCAAAGTTTGCATTCATGGTATGAGGAGAAGAGAAGTAATCCATTGGATGAGCTAAGTCCCAGTGTGCATGAACTTCAAGATCCTTATGCAGTGTTTTTGGAGGTGGATAGAGAATCCATATCATTCAACGGATTTGTTTCCAAGTTTTCATGGGAGTTGCCTTTCAGTAGTTCTTTGTTGTTGTTCATAAGCAAGCACTTGTGGAGAATGCAAACAACAGCCAGAATGCTTACTTGGTTGCATTGGTTGTTTCATTTCACTTGATCAGGTGATGAATGGAACAACTAGAGTAGGTTTTATTGAATAAGCTCCATTTTGAGCATATTTTCCAGTTTTTCAGTTGTGTTTTAGTCTTGAGTCATTTTTTTGTTTTAGTTAGTTTAAAGATAGTTTCAGCTGAGTGTCCAGTTTCAGCTTTTGAGAGTCTTGTTTCAGTTTTGAATTAGGTAGATCAACTATGAGTCTTGAGTCAAAGATTCATAGTAACTGGTTTTTAGATGTTTTGAAGTTATTGACGCCATTTCCCAATGGATGAAGGCACTTGTCTGCTCTCCCAAAGATCTGCGGTTCTTGGCACCTCCAAAGAGCTACCATCCCCATTGGAGCCAATGTTAGTGTCAGTCTTTGAAGCCTTCCTCCAGTGATCAAACATGCTCTTACAAAGTGATTTTAAGGTGTCAAGGTCAAATTTTGTCATTTCAATGAGTCTTCAAGAAAAATTTGGTCACTAGGTATTAGGTCTAGGGTTTGTTTTCACTCCTTTCAAAGTTGTCCAAATGTTGGTCCATGTAACCATTCAGCTGAGTGTAACATCATTTAGAGGGTTTTCATCATCATGTCAGGTTCCAATGGGTCATTTTACACCTTGTTCATGCTTCAGTTGTGCCTAGGTACGGTTCATTTCCCTCTCCTAGGGTTTTGAAGGTAATTTCTCTTGGATAGCCAAATCATCAGCAAAACTTCTATCCTGATGTTCATACACCTTCCCCTATCCTTAATGTACCTTATTAAACACTTCCCATCACTGATATCCCTCAAATTCCTCATTTTCACACAAACCCTAGTTTCTTGCTACAATTTGATAATTTTCTATGCTAGGCCTATGTTTTGCCCTTTTGGACCCCTTCCCCTCACTCAATCTTTGAAATTCCGCTTTACCCTTCTTCCTAAAATCCCTCCTTACTTCCTGAAATTTTCTCAAGAATTTAGAAGACCCTTATCCCCTTAATTTTACTTCATTTTGACAAATCCCCTATTCCACACATCAAGATAGGTTTTACTCCAATGATGTTTCTGAGCAGGAAAAGATGAATTTGGGAAAACTAAGAGCAATTTTTGTCCACAATAGGCCAAGGAAGAAAAGCATCCTTCACTTTTTACACAGGTGTCATGGTTTTAGAGAAATGTCAAAAACAAAGTCGTCTCAAGAGAATTGATGCACCTTTGAAGTGACCTTGGGAAAATCAAGATTTCTCCTAGCTTGGTTCGCCAAATAACTTTCTTGACATGTCAAATGATAACCAGACACAAAGATATTTCCAATGAGCTATCATGAACTCAAAATGGGGTTGAGGAAGACCTTCAAAAGTTGACTGCAACAGCACTCTGCCATTAGGCAGTCTCATTTTGCACATTTTGACCAGTCTTGGGCGATTTAACTTTTGACAGGGAAAATGAACTCTAAATTGAAAAATTCAAGTTGTGTTGGAAAGCAGACTCAATAATCTTTCCAACGATCTATCCCGTGCCCAATTTGGACACAGGGAAGGCCTCCAAAACTGGTCTGCAAAAAGGAATTACGCACTTGTTCCTTGGCACAACAAACCTAGGTAGTGGCGCAACGCACCTGCCTGCTTAGCCCAAATTTCACTCAAATAATCTTGCAAAGCTCCCAAATATTGCAAAATTTATTCCACAAGTAAGTGAAGCATTCTACTTTTCCATTTCAAAATATTTACTCATCCTTCATGGTTTTTTAAACGGTGAAAAAACAAACCCTACTTGCTGCACAATTACACTATAAAAATTGCCTAGGGTTTGAAAAATTGTCATTTTTGCTGTCTTATTCCCCAATATCATTTTTACATCCCCTTCCCTACATTTCACTAATTTCATTTCCCATTCCCCCTCTCATTTCCACTCATCCTACTCCCCTATCCCGAAAACCTTAAAACCCTATCAAATTCCCATTATTCCCAAAACCTAATTGGCATCCCCAAACCCTATCACTCCCTTAAAACCACTATATCCAGCATCAAAATCCCTCATTCACTATCCCCATCATCAATCCCATTCATTTAATAGCAAACACCTATTATTATCTTTTAAAATCTCTTCATACTCTTCTTGTCCCCACCTCATCCCTTCATTCCTCATCAGCTACTACATCATTAAAACCTATGGGGAGGGACCTCAGATATTTTCATCAGTGCCTCAGGAGGAAGGAGGACCTTTAGGACAGTAGGAGGTCAAAGAGACTGAGACCTTGAACAAGAAAACAAGTAAGCAACGAAAAGGAGGAGAATCAAGTTGACACCGCTAGAGCAAGAGATTGAAATTGATCGTGAATCTTGGCTTGAGAGGGAAAATATGCACTTGGAGAAGATGCTGGAGAAGGCCAATAAAGAGAAAAAGATGTTGAGGCACATGGCCTATCACTATTTGGCAAGAAACAAAATTTGCAAAGCAAGAATTAGGACCTTGAAGGCCAAGTTGAGGAAAACTTTGAGGAGGAAGAAAGAGCAAGACAAGCTCAAGATTTTGGCTAAGGCTTCCTTAGCCCAACATAGCACTTGATGTAGGTCACTCAGCCCAAATTTCAAGAAATTTGGCACACTTTTTGTCAATTTTGAATTTTTGAAGCAAAACACAGATTTTTCTGCCTGGTGCGTAGCACCACCCGGTGCTCGCTTTTGCTAGGGACCTCCTCTGGAGGAAAACTCAACATTTTTGGATTCCTCATGCAAAATTATGAATGCCAAGAAATGGCTACAAAGTTTTGTCAATTTTGGAGCTTCCAAAATGGTCAAAAACACCTCAAAAATGCCCTTTCTGCCCCTTTTTGGCCACACAGGAATCAGTGTTGGGAGAACTCACTTTTGGAAGGGCAAATGGACACCAAATTAAGAAATTCCACCTGTTCTGTAAAGTAGACAGGAAAAAATTTCCAACAAGCCCACTTGGAGAAAATTTGGTGCACAGAAAGGCCTCCAAAATCAGCTGCAAAAAGGCGCTATGCACAGGGACAGTGGCGCGGCACACATGATGGAAAATTGTCATTTTTGCCAAAAAACTCTGTTTTTCACCTAGTTTTTTTCTCAGTTTGTCTTTTCTCTCTCTCATGGTAAAAATGTTTATGTAAATTGATGGACTTTGATGTAAAAATGTTGAAACTTCACTCATGGAGGTAGATACATCATAAAAAGGTAGTTTTGAACTGAATGAATCAGTTTCCTAGGTTTTAGAGGCAAGTTGTTCCACTGCCTACTTTTTAGTTCTTAGTTTAGATCTTGTTGAAACAGCTCCTAAACTCATGAATTCGACCCATAAAGCCTAGCATGAGTTGTTTTTTGCCTATATCTAGTAGTTTTTTAGTCATTTGTAAAGGTTGGACTCTTGTGAATGCTTTGAACATTATTGTACATTCATCTCTGCAGTTTGGCAAAGGAATAGACCAGGGTTTGCAACATTTTGTGGGATTCTTGTGGCAATTTGATTTGGTATTGTTTTTCATTTTATAATTCAAGTTTATATGTGTTTATGTATGCCATCATCTCTCTCTGTTCAGCTTAACTAAATGAATCAAGGATAAAGGTAGAATTCATTGATGTTGCAATGCTCTACCTAGGGTTTGTTTAGTTATTTATGTTTTCAACTGTTTGAAGAAGATTCCTAAGACTCTCATGCCATCTCCAACTCCTCACCTGTCATAAGACTCTCCATCTCACTTATTTCAAAGTACTAAACCATTTTCCTACCTCGCCCCACAGAAACCTTTGCAAGACTAAGTCCATTCCCCGGACCCAAATTCGCCTTTCACATTTGAGCCAGCAAGCCATCATAAAACTCAATCAAACTCCTCTGAGAATATACCTAGCCTAAAATTAGTCTTTATATCAGTCATCTCAAGCTTTATTGGCCATATTTTCCTGATATTGACAAGGAGAGAGCCCTCTCTCGACCTGGTAGGGCTAGCTACCAGGTTAAGCGTGGTTTGATGTTACCCTAGATCCTGCCTTTCTCAGCCAGAGGTAGATTTAGGCCATAACAGTTTCCTCATTTAATTTAAGAATAGGGAATTCAAAAGGTAGTTTCTTCTTCATTAAATTCATGTGCCATCTCTTGTTGGGGCTTGTCTACTTCTTTTGGAAGTGCTTTAAGAGAGTCCAAAAAATTCAACTCTTGAAATTGGAACTACTCACTAAGTGGACCTTCAAAAAATAGAGTTTTTGTTGGTGTAGAAGTTGAAACTTGTTAAACCATTGGCTCTTGGCTAGAGATTTTAAATATCTTTTTGGTAAGATAGCTTAATGTGGAGTCAAGTAGTTTGGTTTATTGTTCCATTTCTCCTCTTTAAATTGACTTGCACTATTACTTTTTGGGGGCTTGTGGTAAATCTACCTTGTTGATCTCTAAATCTAAGCTTGAAAAATTAAGTAGAATTCTATCTAAGGTAAGCTATTGTAAAAAGAAAATAATTACCATAAATTTTGAAAAATAAATCTTCTATGATAAATCAAACAACAATCAATAATTAGGAAATAAAATAGTGATTGCACTATTGAAAATTCCCCGGTAACAATGCCAAAAATGAGGGTCCTTTTATTTCCTTTCTATATGTTTAGAAAGACAACCAAAAGTTTATGCATTTAATTATCAGGGGGTTCACTTGGAACTTGTTAACTATTGTGCACCATATGTGCTAGTACAATTTATAGTTGCAGTATTCTAAATCCATGTCATAGGGAAAGATATTGAGATTCTTTCACAAGTCAATAGGAAAAATCCACACTACTTGGAATTGAATCCAGACTTTGTAGGAATGTAAAGAGAAAACTTCTTAATCTAAATTGCATGAAACTAAATTCACACTTGCATAAAGTATATCACACAATCATAAAATGTATGTTGTTATAATATTAAGATGATCTTGATTGCTATAACGTATAATGCAGTTGCACGTGCAATGGCATGTAGTAGAAAAAGTTACCAAAGTACAGTTAATTTATGAAGGAGATAGAACTAGGAATCAAATGCTGTGAATAGAATGAATAAATTGAACCAAATAAAAAATAAAACAATCACAATTCTTGAAAACATAGTATTCTAATATTAATGTAGAGTTCTGGCAAAAAGAATTGCAAAACTACCTAAGTCATGAATCATTGTATCACACAACAATGATTAGTTTGTAAATAATAACAATATCAATGAATAAGTTACATCAATAAAATTATGATATAGAGTTGCGGAAATATGAAATATTAGAGTTACACTAATTCGAAGTCAGAGTTGCAACAATAGGAAAAAATAGAGTAATTGTAGAAATAACTTGATCTGTAAATAATGATATAACTATGATATAAGTATAAACAATAGTTTTCTAAGGAGGGAGCCTTGAATCCATAGATAAGGCATTGATTTACAAAAGAATTAAAATTATAGATGCTCAGCACGCCATCAATTTAATGTGAATGGAATGGAACTTTATACTATGGAAAAATGGAAATGTGATTACAATAAATGATTGATTAGCTAATGGAATAGTTCTCATTATTTAGCTCAAGGAGGGTAGGGGTTTTTATACATAATTCTTTATATCTAAATTAATCAAGGAATTTGATGGAAATCCATGAGAATCAAGTTGTTCCATCCTATTACATTTCTCTTTAAAAGATAGAAAAAATTAGGCATAAGCTAACATAATCAGCTATGCGAAAAGTGCTGGCCACTTCATAATCCTGTTTTGAGTGCCTAATTTCCTATGTCACTTTCTTGTGTGAGAAAATATGGTTGTTTACCACTTGGCCAATCCATAGGAAACAACTATTTAATTGACTAATGTGCAGGCATAGTTGCAACATCTTTTCTCCATTGTTACAACAACGAGCTTGTGTGATAGTTGCAACAATAATGGTGGTGAGAGATGCAACAAGAATATATTGAGGTGATATTCACAACATAAGTGAGGTGAGAGTCACAACATGGTGAGATGAGATTTACAACATGCAAAGTTGCAGCAATAATGATAGAAATTTAGAGTTGCATCACTTGTGACCAAAACTTAGAGCTGTAGCATTTGTGCTTAGGCAAAGTTCTAGAAACTATACTCAAGAGTTGTTGCACCTACATATTCGGAGGGAATTACAACAATTATTGAGAGATTTACAGCATAAGCAGTTGGAAGGTAACTATGCAGTCTTGTTTTCTATATATCACTATTAGCACAAAAAGGTGATGATTTTATGAAAATTCATAAGAATAAACATTAAAATGACATATTAAGAGGATATTCATACCTTAACCAAAAGTGCATCATGGTGGATGAGAAATATACTAAGATGAGATGGAAGCAAGAAAAATATGGTAAACAAGGTATTGGGCAAGCATTGAAAAAATGTTAATATGGGCGCCTCTCATCACTCATATGCCCTATATTATGATTCCACACTATTGTATCCAATCATATATAAGCTAAAGGAATAGAAAGGTAATCATTACTAGTACATAAATACTATGTACCTACCTTCTCTCCTTTTTTTGTTTTCAGAGATCCTCTAGTGACCTTCCTTGAATTTTCTGTAAATGTAACTATACAACCTTCACTTCCCAACTGCCACATTGAAATTAGAATTATTATTAAATTAGTAATGCCTTAACTATTTCAAAAGGAATTGGTTTCCATTATGTAATTTTATCCACACCTTACCATTTCCCACAATTTACATGCTTCATCATCACCCAAATAAACCTGTCCAAAATCACCTTCAACATAGTCTTGAAATATTTCCTATGGGGTATGGCATGAAATGAAAACCATAATTCTATCAGCCAATAATAAAAAAATGTTATTTACTGAAAGGATTAAAATATCTTGTAACACATCGCCTGCTACATTTTATTCCCCATTATTTTCTTATTTTCCATCTCTCTTTTTTTCTTTTCTTTTAGAGACCAACAATCTTTCTTCTTATGTCCTTTCTTCCCACAATGCCAATATTTCGACCTCCCTCTAGATTTGTATATGTGATTCTTAGAGTTTCCATGATTCACTAGGTTCTTTCGTCCATCATTTTGTATTTCTTTGTTCTCTATAGTCAAAACATTACCTAATGTCTCACCTATGTTGTTTTGTCATATTTCCTCACTAAGGATAACACCAAAAACATCATCACACTTAGAAGTGTTTGAACCAAAGACGAAATTACTTATAGCCATGACCAAGCCATTCCAACTTTCTAACAATGAGCACAAAATCAAAAGAGCCCTAACCTCATCATCAAATTTTACTCATACAAAAATTAATTGACTAATGACCATGTTAAATTCATTTATATGGTCAAAAATAGACCGAGGTTCTCATACCTTCAAATTAAATAAATGCTTCATAAGAAATAATTTTTTGGTAGTTGAGGGTTTTTCGTACAATTTTGTCAATGGCTTCATCAAACCCTCTATTGTATTTTCTTTTGAAATGTTGAAATCCATTGATGGTTCAAGGCATAACCATACTATTCACAATTCCTTTCTATCAAGAATCTCCCATTCTTCATATTTCATAGTTATTGAATTCTTTTCTATTCCTCCTAATTGAAGACAAATATTTTTCTAATATAGATAATCTTCCATTTGCAGCTTCCATAGCTATTATTTTTCACCATTAAAACTCTCAACTCTAAAACCTTATTCTTTCATTGCTCCCAATCAAACTAGAAACACTCCTTTCCTATGAGTTTTATTAGCCAAATACACATTCAACTGTGATACCAGTTGTTGGGAATAGACTTATAAAGCAATAAAATCAAAATGAATGTGAAAATAAAACATAGAAAGAAATAATGCAAAGGAGACACTATTATATGTGGTTCACTTGATTTGGATATGTCCACGAAGAAATAGTTTGTCCTTCCTTTTATTTTGTTTAGTAAAATGAGGGGATTATAGCATATAGCACATTTGTTTCAACCTCCTATTACCTCTTTCACATTCTCCTCTCTCTAAATTACAATGTTATCTGAATAATACATAGTTGCAATACATCACTAAAAAGGGTTACCTTCTAGGGAAAAATTAAAAATTAAAAAAACCCTAACATAACATCTACCATCATATCTATGACCTAATGATGAAAATTCAACATTGACTATGAAATTACAATATTTTACAAGGAAACATTTCCAAACAATCCTCTTTACAAGAATTTCCCCTTAACCCCCACCATGGGGGCTCCAAGAATTTTTTCCACCCTCCCCACCCCTTTATATCCCTTGGAAATAATAGTAAGGGTGAAATATGCCTGACATACTTGATGAGGAATTGGGATTTAAATGAGGTTAACATACAAGACCTATGAATTAGGAAGATAATCGGGCTCCACAACCAACATAAAGTTGAAATATGGAATTTCTCTAACATATTTTATTGTATTTCTTGAGGAATGTACTATCAATTAGGGGTGCATCTTCCTAGAGGGAAATTTTGGCTAAGGATGTGCCCATGTTTTATATTAGGTAGTCAAATGTATTATATTTTTATTATACTACACGAAAGGGTGAATATCTCTGTGAATATGCCTTTGAGAAGAAAACTCCTGACCATGCACCTGAGAGACACAAAATTAGTTCTTAGCTACTTCATAAGGATGAAAAGGTAGATATATTAGTTTGCTAGCATAAGAACAAAAGTGGAGAATGAGGAATTGGTGCCCTTTACCTTAAATCAATTTACTTCATCCTAGAAATTGTGTTTGCACACATGAAGTTAGCATCCTTTGAGAATCTTTGGGATGACTCTATGCAAGACGAGACAAGGTTAGAATCTAATAACACTAATAAAATTAAATTAGAGTACATAACCTTCATTGCAAGGATGAGAAGGGGAATAAGAAATGGCATAGGAAAGATAATAAGAAAGAATCATGCCAATATAAGAAGTATTTGAGTAATGCGAAATATTTTAGGTGTCACTATAATGGATATTATGTTAACCAATTTCTAGAGAAGAAGAAATGAAAGGCCAAGAAATACAAATAATTTGTGATGAGTAAATGCATTATAGCTAGAGTCGATGAGTTAGCATCCTAACTTGATATTTCCTTCACCATGGCATATTTTTTTATATACTAAAACTATGTAAACGTTGGATCATATGTGGATAATGGGGAATTTGAGACAAATTATGGCAAGTTACTTTTCATTAGGTTTCAAGAGTAAGAGAAAGGAATGAACATCAAGTTTGGTAATGATGCCACTTATCCTATGAAATGATTAGGCTCCCCTTCCTTCTAGGTTCCGTAAAATGATGTTCTTGAGTTAAATGTTTTGCTTGATATTGCTTTAAGGAAATTATATAATATTTTAGTTTTTTTTATGAGGGTGAATACATAAATATGATTCTTGACCTTTAGAAAGGGATCACATGAAAATAATGAAAAGATGCCAATTAAGGGAGTTTTTAAGCCCTCAATCAAGGTTTTAAAATCTCAAATGAGAACATATAAAAGACCTCGATTGAGTTATTTTTGTGCACTTCCAAAACATTGGTCAAGGTATTGGGTAGAGTTAGACAAACCCTTAATCGAGGTACAAACTTAATCAATAATTTGGCCCTTAATCGAGCTAATATCTTGTTCGAGGTTTAGGAGCTCAATTGATGTAAATTTTGTTATATACAAATAATAATCATGCCATTGAGGAACTTTTTTCAAGATTTCATAGGCTACAAGCATTTCAAAATATCAATCTAGTGTTTGAACAACAACAATACTAGAGATTGATCTAGTGTTTAAGCACCTACTAGCCCAAACTATAGCATGGTATTTGAGTGAAAAGGTAGGACATTTTTTTTAATAAATTATACAAAAAATATATTTTTAAATATATTTTTTCTCTAACAATAGTTATTGCCATATTTTCAACTTTTTGGTTTAAATTATATCATCTTGTAGTATTTATGATACCAATTTTATTGCAAACTATGTATTGACAAGTAGAAATCTTGTTAGAATTTTTTCAATCCCCTAGTAATGAAGACAGGATTGAAAAAATCCATTGATACATGGTTAGAAATAAAATTAGAAATGCTCCTTTCTTTCAATTTCTTTAGGTTCAAATAATCAACTACTAGTGGTTTTTTTTTTCCAAACATGTTTTTGCAAGAAGAAACACTGCCATATTTCAAATCCTTTGTTAACTCAAGAAATATTGAACAACATGAAACCTTGTAGCTTGTTGAAAACTAGCACATGTAAAACACTACAACACACATGTTATTGAGTAGATATGGAATGAAATCTTGAAACCAAACCACCTTACCTGCCCATCAATTAAACCTAAGAAAAACCCAACAATTAACATGTTTATCACTATTTTTCACATAAAATGACACTTTTCTTGGAAGATAAAGGACAAATATAATACATTATATTCATTGAAACAATACTAATTGTTACATTGATTACGACACTTTAATCAATACATTGAACAAGAGAACAATGTGTGGGAACGTACGCCACCTATTTATCCAGAGCATATGCCTTCTTTCCTTTCCACTTTTCTTGTAGACATAAGTTATTAGGACATGAAAGGATGTGATTTTATTTATTACTTTCCACTTGTACCAAGTATGTTGGGAAACCCAATTTTTTTTTGGTATCCTTAGATGTTTCTTGTATGTGGGTAGCCTTGGTAATTTTGTATCACAAGTTGTCTCAAAAGTTTTAAGTGGTGACCAATGTTTTTCCTAATTCAATAATATTTTTTTCCTTATTACCAATCTTTACCTTATGCGGTACCCCCCTCTTTACCACTTCTCACTTTAGTCTTCTTCTTTTAATTTCACTTGTTCTTTGCCTAGGGTTTCATTTTAAAATCTCCCTTCCTTCCTTGCCACTTTTCTTGGTAACCCCAAGTTTTTAGTACATTGAGGGATAAAATTTTGTTTACTCCACTAGGTTCATGCCAAAGAATGTGGGAAACCCTTTGGAATCATTACATATTTTATTTGCATGTTAAGTATTGTTTGTTTTGGTTCCCAAGTAATCTTAAAAAGGTTAAATGATGATCAACACTTTTCCTTATTCATCAATTTTTATTTATTTATTTAATATCACACTTTTCCTTGTGTGGTCATTCCCTCTTCCTTGTTTCCCACTTCAATGGAATTCCTCTTAACATTACTCTTTTTTTTTTCTTGGCATTCCATTTGGGCATATGCCTTATTTCCTCAATACCATTGTTGATGACCCAAATTTTTAGTATGTTTATGGATGGTGTTTCATTTCCTATATGGAAATTCTGCCAAAGAATGTGGGAAACCTTGAAATTCATTTGTTCTCCTCACATGTTTCTTTTTGTGGGTAAGATTACTAATTTTATCTCCCAAATAATCTCAAAAAATTTAAGTGGCACATAAATGATGCTTCTCCTTATTCTATGCCTTTTGTTTCTTCTTATTGAGATCTCCCTTGTGTATCACTCCCTCTTTCTTAATGAGGTTTCAATATTCATCTTGCCATTTCGCTACTTCTTTTCCTAGAGTTTTGATTGGGAATTTTCCTTATTATCTTTCCACTCTTCTTGGAAAACCTAAGTTTTCGATACATGGAAGGATGAAATCTGATTTAATCATTCCAACTTATGCCAAGGAAGGTGGGATATACAAAATTCATTTGCCCTCCTCATATCTTTCTTATGCATGGGAAAGTTTGTCAATTTTTACTCACAAATTGCCATTAAAAATTGAAGTGATGATAAATTATTCTCCTTTTTCAGCATTATTTTTTCTTCTTAATTATGTCTTATTTGTGTGGTCATTCCCTCTTTGTTTATACTCACTTCATTCTTCCTCTTTCTATTTGGCATATTATTTTCTTACCATTTCATTTTTGCATCATCTTTCTTGCCTTAGCATTGTTTTTGGCAATCCAAAGTTTTTAGTACATTAATAGATGGTGTCTCATTTACTCCATGATACTTGTGCCAATGAAGGTGGGAAACCCGAAAATTCATTTGGTCTCCTCACACATTTCTTGTCTGTGAGAAAGCTTAACAATTTGGCTCCTAAGCTGTCTCAAAAAATTGAAGTGGCGATCAATGATTCTTATTAGGCAACATTTTTTCCTTCTTACATAGATCTCCTTAGAGTGGTTGTACCCTCTTCCTTTCTACTTTATTTGTGCCTCCTCTTGTTGTTTCCTTTGTTCTATCTTTGACATTTCATTTAAGTGTAGTCCTTGTTTCCTTGGCAGCTTTCTTGGAAAACCCAAGTTTTTGGTACATTTATGGATGGTGTTTCATTTAATACATGCCACTCCTACCAAGGAAGGTGGAAAACCCCAAAAATAGTTTGGCCTCCTCATTGTGTCTCTTTTTTGTGAGTGGGATTACCAATTTTGGCTCCAAAGGCATCTCATAAAGTTAAGTGGTGACTAATGGTTCTCATTATTCAAAACTATTTTTTTATTCTTACCAAGCCCTCCCTAGTGGTCATTCCCTTGTCCTTGTTCCTCCAATATTTCTCTTAGCATTACACTTATTCTTTGTTTAGAATTTATTTGTCCATTTACATTCTTTCCTTGACACTTTTCTTAGCAACCTAAGAGGAAGACCATTAATGGATGAAATTTCATATATCCCATGTTGTTTGTGCCATGGAAGGTGGGAATATTGAAAGTTAATTTGGTCTTCTCACATGTTCCATGACTCAAACAAATCTGAGTATTAACTGATGCTTCTCCTTATGCAACAATGTTTTCCTTCTTATCAAGCTCTCCCTTGTGTGGTTGTTCCCTCTTCCTTTCTACTTGTTTCAATATTCCTCTTTCCATTTTTCTTGTCTTTTTCCCTTCACACCATCAAGGAGATGTGGATGGGGGAATCTACAGTTCTAGCATTATTACAATGAGATAAACATGTCCCTTTGAATTAAACCCTAATGGATGGGAGAACAAATTGTGTTCCCTATAACTCAAGTTACTAACCTAGGATATAAATAAGCTTTCAAGTGAGCCTTCTTCATATTTTAGCAATCAAATCATTCCATAGAGATGGTTCCCTTGTCCCACATAGAAGAGTACCTCATACACCAATTTGATGTTTGGAATGATCGTAACTTTACACACACACACACAAAATATTTTATTTGAAATGCATATTTAAACACATTATTTATGGTAGAAATTGAATTATTATTATTATTATTAAATAGCAAATCCATGTTAAATACAAAAATTAACACATTTCCCTCGTATCAAAATCAATTATTTCCTAGAATTCACACAAATCCAAACACCTCATTAATTTTGTTGAATTTAAAAGTTTGTTGTCATCTCCCTTATACCATTATTGCAAAAAACAACCTAACAATTTCAATCAAACAAATAGATACAGGTTTAGTCAATTGTGAAAACTTGCTATCCCTCATTTCTCCTATAAACACCTCACATTAGCTCCCCCTACCCTCCCCCACAATTTTTTTCACTTCCTCAATTATTCCTAGTTCAAATCTTTATCCATTTTTTTGTTTCTTCTCTTTTCATTACTTGTCTCCTTTTCAATCATTCTTCAATCTTTTTTGTCATAATTTTAAACTTTATCTACCCTTCTTTGTCGTGAGCTCCTTGGATTCCTCTAATTTCAATAATTTCACATTTTATAATTTTATAATTATAAGATAATAATAAATATTAGTATAATAATAATATAATAATTTTAATATAATTAATATAATTTCTTATTTTCTTTTAATTTAAAAACATAATACTTGTGTATTATATGAAAATATTTTTAATATAGTTCATAATTTTAATAAAATAATCATATCATTTAATATTAATAATATTAAAACTATAACAATATAATTAGCCTTATGATTTTTAACCATAATAATGCTAATATTAATATTATTGTAATAATAACACATATATTAATATTAAAATAATATAATTAATATAATATATTATTAATATTAATATAATATTTCCCTAATATTAATATTATAGTACTATGATTTCCTCTTTTAAGATTTATCATATTTTTCCCTCGGTTCTTTTTAATTTTCTTTTAATCATATCAGTATATTATTTTATTTAATATCGCAATAATAAAATAACATCCATTTTAATATGATTAATATTAATTATTTAATTTAAATATTTTGTTATGAATATTAAATTAAAAAAATTATATTAATAATAATCAGAAAAGTAATAATAAAATAATAATATGAATCACTTTATATATTATTATCATTCAACAAATAATAATATAATTAATTAATATTAATATATTTATTTTAATAATAATATTTTAATAATATAATAATATAAATTTCTTTCATTATATAAATTATTCATTATATAACCTAATAACTTAATCCCTTTTCCATAAAATATAATTATATTATAGAATAATTAATATTATAATAAATAATAATAATAATTCTTCTTATTTCTTTTAATAAGTTTTTATTCATTTCTCACTTCTTTGATCTTTTTACATTGATGTTTATTATGGATGTCCTCTTCACATTCTGGATTATGTTTAATTTAAAAATATTTGTTCAATTTATTTATTTTTTAAAATTAATTATTATTATTATATTATATTTTAGCATTTTTTTCTCCTAAAAATTATGATTAATTAAATTTACATTTAGAATATCTATCATTTATTCATTTTATTTTCTATTTATTTAACTTAATCTTATACGATTTATATTGGTTCAAAAAATTCGTTTCTCAAAAAAAAGAAAAGAAAAAGACAGCATATACACTTCAAAAGTCGAATGTTTCCCATACTTTACATAATTATACAAATCAGTAAAATAAAAAATGATGGACAATATAAAAATCATCGCTTAAAACAATAACCAAACCAAATGTAACAACCACATTTAATTAATTATGTTGTTTTACATATTTATTACCTAATTATACCATTAGATATATAAAAAATGATTGATAATATAATAAATATCTCTTAAAACAATGATAAAACCAAATGTAACAACTATACTTAATTAATTGTGTTGTTTCATATATTTATTATATTATAATATGTAGTTTTATATTAGCATATATTCATCTTAATTTCAGATCTATTAAGCATTGGGATGGATAAAATCTCTTAAGATGCAAACTTTTTTGAATGTAAATTTTGAGGAAAGTCGTAACATCGCCAGTAGATCATGTGTAAAAATACATAGGATTAGAAAAAAATTACAGGATTTACTAGCATGTAATATTCTCAATCACTTATTTCATATTCCATAACTTACCATTATATACCATCATTACATAAAGTAAATTTAGAAATGGAATAACAAGTCACATAATGAAACAACCACTGTTGTAGCGTGTTAACATAAAGCTTTCTGTTGTAACCTTGAATAATTATCATTGTTCATTTATTTAGGCTATTTAATCACATATTTGATGATATAAGTGTAAACGTCATGCAAGATAGCAATATCATCAAAATGACAACATAGACAAACACATAATGGACTTCGATATACCTTGGAAACCCCGAAGGGAAAAACCAACAAAAAATTATTCTATTAAATGTTTCATGAGGGTGTTCACTCTTCACTCAATGGAAACAAGGGAGTCCATCCCTTTTCCATTGTTAAAAATATTATAAAGAAATATCATATTTAATTCAAACATAACTAAATAGAGGCCATCACATTAATCATGATATCCTTTACCCCATAATTCCTTTTGTGGCTCGATTGTTCCCTGTAGTGTATTTCTTGCATTTGACAACACTTCACTCTACATGGTTAGCTATTGAAAAAGGGTTGTCAAACCCTAATCCATTATTTCATTAACTATAATGCATTTTTCGGTTGTTGTATAAGGGATGGGTTAGACACTATTAATTCATCCTTTGCATAAGTCACATTTCTTTCCTGCAATTACTGATGTAAGTAGCTTGACATCATGATTGTATAAAATATTCATAAAACCCAAATAATAAACCTTTACTAGTTATGCTTCAAACATCTTTTCATGTGACATGCTTCTTTATTGACACCGCATATATGTTAATTAAAAGCACACAATTATAAAAACATGTCTATTTATCTATGCATGTGTATGGCTATGACACATGTCTATCCATCCAAATCTCACATGCATAAGGTGAAATACATAAATATTACCAAGGCATGCACATTTATTCATACCTACCATGCATTATAAGAAGGGGAATAGTTACATTTTACCTATGTCCACAAGAATACAATAATATTTAAAAGAATCACCATGGTTATCATGGTAATACTTAAAAGAATCACCATGGTTATGACTATCTCTTCTCATAAGAAGTGGAAAATATTTCCAAAAGATAAACACTGCAACTATTAAAACACTTCAAATATTTCATAATAAGCTTCCTCATAAAAAAACACCTTGAAATTAAGCCTCCTTTCTAGTCTTTTTCTTGGAATGAATAAGTTGTCCCATAAATAGTTATTTGTGCTCATCAAAACACATCAAGGCCATTTAATTTTCAATAATAATTTCATGTTATTAAAATTATTACATAGGGTTATTACAGAAGTTGTGCACAAAGACTTGATCTCTCTCAGTGCTTCGTAGATCCAGAGTTAATATGGATCTAAATATTTTATTTTCACTGGTTTTTTGTAATATATACACATCCCACATTGAAACATTTTATTTAAGATTACACTCTCCACAATAAAATGTTAATATATGCCACTTCATATTTAGAAGTAGAAAACATACATCCATAGGATATGATATATCTCTCTACACACATTTAATTAGTTTTGTTATTAATATTTTTTTAAATGTTACATAAATATTGAAGGAATTGCATATTTTCCCATACCTTGAATTAGAAAGCACTTATTAATATATTTGAACTCTCTTGTTCTTTCTCTCTCTATATGTTTTTTTATGTTAAAATCTTTCACTCAACATATAATAAATGTTTTTTTTATTATTTAACTTACTTTCTTTTTCTCTATATAAAATTGATATAAAATAGTGTTATTTAATATAGACATTGTAATATTTTGTTTATGAGTGATGCAATTTTTTTTTTGTTATTACAATATATATTTTTAAAGTATTACATTTCCACGAAACATACTATAAATCATACATCATATCATATCAATAATATTTGTTTTATATGCCTTTTTCCAAGTCCATATTAATTAGTTTTCCAAGTCCATATTAAATAGTGAAGGAATTGCATATTTTCCATTTAGAAAATATAATTCCTACTTGTCTTAGGTGTGATGCTTTCTAAGTAAAGGAGTTTATTCATATTCTTTAGGAGTTGTTTAGATCTCTAGATATTTCCTAGATTTCGTGTATGGTTGAGATATTCTCTCAACCAAGTGATTGAGTGTTCAAGATAGACTCTATCTATCTCGAGACAACACTTTATTATGTAAAATTACTTGATCAATGAAATAGTTTACTTATGTAACAAACTCCCTTAGGGGAGGGCCTAAAGGCATAGGAAGAGTAGTATGTGTGATGATTTTATGTTTGTCCATAGATTGTTAAAGTTCTACATAGATTGCTAAAGCTTTGCATCATGGAGCTGTGTGTTGCTAATGTTGTGTGACAGGTTGATTTTTTGAGTTAATCTTCACTGATAAACTGAAGGCGAAAGATCCTAAAGGCTTTGAATAAGGATCATGGCCACAAAAAAATTATCATTGTATCTCTTTAGGGCCATTGAAGTTACAAGACACTTAGTATCTCTAATTTTTTTTCAATTGTATGTGTTGGAGAGGTTTATTCGATAAAATGCGCTATGCCTGGAATTAATTTGATAGATAAGTGATGAGGTTTGGATTCTCAACACATTATGAAGCTCACTTACTAGATACAAACTCTGTAGCATGACTATTAATTGGGTGCCTAATCAAGTTCACTTGGCGTCAACCTTGTTGTACCTCTCACACCTTTGGACCAGGCCATCGAGCACTTCCATGAGATTACTAGCAAGTTGTGTTGGGAATCACAATTGTTGTTATACCAAAACCCACAGGTGTTAGTCAAGGATCACATCACTAGAGATAAGGATCCATGAGAGGCGGTTAGTCCATGTTGTGAAACACACAGGGAGTGTTGTTTTACCAATGTCCAACAATCACCCCCCAAAATGAGTTAAGGGTGTATCAAACTCATGACTTATGCTCTAATACCACTTGTTGGGAATCCATTAGACCAAAACCTGCAAGTGTTAGTCAATGCACGCATCACTAGAGATAAGGATCCATGAGAGGCGATTAGTCCATGTCACAAAACACACGAGGATGATTGGTTTATCCAATGTAAAACACACGAGGATGATTGGTGTGTATTGAACTCATGACCTACGCTCTGATACTTCTTCTTGGGAATCACGATTTTCATTAGAACAAAACTCGCAGGTGTTTGTCAACGATAACAACGCCAGAGATAAGGATCCATGAGAGGTGATTATTCCATGTCACGAAACATACGAGGATCATTGGCTTATCCAATGTTCAACAATTTGAACCATGCCCGTGTCCATCAAAATTCCTAGAATGATGTAACGACACCTCCCCTCATATATACCCACTATCACTGACTTACCTAGGGTAAACTTGAGATGAGAGGCTACTATGAAAAGACTCAGCCTCTTAGGTGACCTTAAGGAAGTGGAATCGACAGAATCCCACAACACGGGCCTTTTATACTTGCTAAAGGAGTCCCATAAGCCTTCCTAGTCATCCTCACGATAAGTCCCTAGGTCACAGTAATTTTTTGGTGTATCAAACCCATGGAAGCTCCCTTGATATGGATAAGGGTGCATATGGGAGGCTTCAAATGCTCGCACAACAAGGCATGGGTGCATCTGGGGACTTTTCTCCTTAGACCTATGCCTGTGACTCCATGATTTGTGCCACTTTTCAAGCCCATAATCCAGGTCACTGCCTAGAAACCCCTGTAGCCTTCAGAATCCATAATCTACATGACAATGAGACTTTTAAGCCCAAAACTAGCTCCAGGACTAGGCCTGACCACCCCCAACCGGGACTGACATTCCATCAAACACTTAACATCAATGCAATCTAAAGGACATGAATACAAGATAAAGCATAAATGATTGATAACTCATATGAGACTTGACAAGAAGGATCACCACCCTCTTCCCTTAACTGTTTTGACATCAGTTAAGTATTTCATCCATTATCCTTTAAGTTACAAGTAAATACATGAAATAACCATGACTATAACCAATCATATAACTAACATTAAACCATGTAAATAACAATGAGATAACAATAATTAAGGATACATAATAACAAGTACAAGAGAAAGAGAGCTTAGCTTTTATTAAACATAGGCAAGATCCAACCAGGTTTGGGACTTCCATGTATGACCCCACCATAGACATGCTTGAACCAAGTCTTTCTTTCAGCCAGTCACTCTCATGCCATATTCTAAGCATGAATGTGGGATCTCATGGAGAAACCAATGCAAAAACAACCAAGGGAATCTAGAGGTTAAACTATCTCCACCCTCACCAAACCATGATCTCACCAAAATCGACACTGAGATCACAAAACCAAAACGAGTTTGGAATGCCTCTAGACTCCATCACTACCATTGAGGAATTTTATGTCTCCTTGTCTCTTAGGCTTTACCGCAATCCACATTGGATCACTAGGCCCTAAACCGAGACTCCACCCTCAGGCTTTACTGTGTATCCCGCCAAAACTAGTCAAGGGATTACTAGGCCTTTGTGAATTTTCCTGAGTCCACCTCCACCCCGAATTCCGAAACCATCTAGAAATTACAAAGCTCAAAATCGAGAAACAATCCCATCACACATGGCTATCTGGAAAAAGGTAAGGCAATTTTTGAAAAACCGTTGTCATAAACCGACAAAACCATGCCATCGATAATAAGAGAACCAAATACCAACATGCATAGCCATGCATGTCAAAACTAGCTAGGAAATCATACATGCAATATGCTACCTACAAATATTCTTGTTGAAGCTGCTTGATCCTACTCTTCCTTGCTTGATAATTGCTTTCCTTTCCTTTCCTTGTCCCTCATTAGCTTGATCTTCCCTTCCTTGCTCCAAAACTAGATTTCTCCAAGAAAACTCTAATTTTCCAAGAGTGAGAGAGAGAGATAATAATTAGAGAGCTCCAAAACGAAATTGGCCAAAAGCCATGAATTGATCCTCAAAAGTTTTTTTTATTAATGAGGCCTCTATTTTCTTCATTTTCTGTTTTTTCCTTCAATTTTCGCCTCACATGCAACTGTGACCTTCCACCTTCATTTTCTCCTATTTTCCTTTATTTTCATAAATAAATGTGCCAAAGTACCTTTTTTCCTTCTTAATGCCTTAGCCATTGCATTTTCCAATTTCCTTTAGCCATAAGCACATCCAATGATGCCCACTAGGATATACTTTCCCAACATTCAGCTTGGAATAATTGTTCTTTTCATTAGGGGAATTTTGAGGTCTAAAATGGTCCTCCTAAAGAATTTATAAAATAATAGTGGAAATAATAAAATAAGATTATATTACATCATCAAATTTTAAAGGAGAAAAAGAAAAAACTATTTTTTCAACTTATCTCCCTATGGGTTTACTCAAATTTCGAGCAGAAACACTCATTAGATGAAAAATTTGATTCCTCATCCAAGTAGTACCCATGTTGCATACTTTCGATTGACCATACTACACAAAAAATGATAAATACATAACAAATGTGGTTGCAATCACATTTTTTCTTGTATTTCTCATTTTTCATGTAGCAGGGTCCATCGAAAGTAAGCAACATGGGTATTCCTTGGATGAGGAAATATATTTTACATCTAATGAGTACTTCCACTTAAAATTTTAGTAAAACTTTAGGGAGATAAGTTGAAAATACGAGTTGAAAAATTAGTTTTATTATTTTATTATTTTTAATCTTTTTACTTTTTTACTCCAAAAATGGTGAATCATCCCCCATGGTTGACATCATCATCTTGAATAAAGTTTATTTTGGTTGTACATTTTTCTTAGGAGGTCCATTTTAGACCTCAAAATTCCCCTAATGACCATGGTCTTATTTTGCCTTTATTAACTTTAATTACATGAACTTTTAACTAGGGGTTGTTAGAGACCCTCCACCTTGGGGAACACCGTCCACGGTGTTAAACAACACCAAGACCTCAACAAAACCACTAAAAAACAAACATACTTCCCATGGAGCTTTATAACTTAGCTCGTTGCAATATTTACAATGAATAACCTTCTTAAAAGCAAAACATCATGACAACATGACAGGATAACAACCATACCCCTTATTAGAGCTTTATATCACAGTTCGTGGTGGTATTTACATCCATATGCATATGTACATATAACAAAACATCATAAAAAAATATGCCAAACATATATCAAACATCATACCAAAACTTCTTTGCCTCCATCTACAAAAAAAGAAGGATACATGGTTCTCATCTGATTCACCATCTCCCATGTAGCTTCTTCAGGCCTAAAGTGCTTCCACTACGCTTTAACTTGATCTATGGCTTTGTTCCTAAGTATGATATGCTTTTTCTGCAATATGCACTGAGGCTCCAACTGAAATTCTCCTTCTTGCTCCACTTGTAATACAAACCAATCAATAACATGATCAACATCCTTTATATACCTCTTAAGCAATGAAGCATGGAAAACATCATGGACTTTCACTATTGGAGGTAGTGCAAGTCGATAGGCCACTGGTCCAATCCTCGGAAGGATCTCAAAAGTCCCACAATAAAGTGGTGCCCACTTGGCACATGATCCAATCGTCAAAGAGCTCTTATTTGGCTTGATACACAAATACACATGATCCCCAACCTGAAACTACTTGATTTCCATGTGCTGGTCCACATAACTCTTCTATCTATCATGTGCTTCATTTATATTCTTCTTTATAACTTGCATTTCCTATTCCATGTCTTCCAACATATCTAGTCCAGTAAGTACCATGTTCATTGGATCACTCCAACTGATGGGAGTATTAAAACTCCTCCCATATAGTGCCTTGAAAGGACTCATCCTCAATGACTCTTGATAACCATTTTGTATGAAAACTCAATGAATAGAAGATACTCCTCCCATCTTCTATGTTGTTGCATCATGTACATCCTCAACATATCCTCCAAGGCCCTATTGACCCTCTATGTCTGTCCATTTGTGTACGGATGATAGGCTGTATTGAAGGCCAGCTCTATACCCAAACCTACAAATATCTCCTTCCAAAACTTGGAAGTGAACTTCACATCCTTGTCTAACACAATATTCTACGAAACACCATGTAATCTCACAATCTCCTTAATGAAAACCTATGCCAACTCACTAGCTAAATATGTAGTCTTAACTGGAATGAAGTGAGCTCCTTGCTCAATCTATCGACCATGGCCATAATAGAATCATGTTGTCTCATTGTCCTTGGAATACCTATAATTAAATCCATGGAAATGACCTCCCATTTCCATTTTGGAATCAGAATAGGTTGTAGTAGACCACCTGGATGCTTACATTCCGCCTTTAACTGCTGAAAATCCAAACATATAGCCGTGAACTCTACCAATTCCTTCTTCAGATTCGAAAAATAGTAGAACTTCTTCACCACCGTCAACATTGTTTGATATCCCGGGTGACTCGAGTATGGATTGACATGAAATTCCCTCAAGATAAGCTTATTGAGCTCATTGTAATCTGACACATAGTTCCTGTCCCTGAATCTCACCAAACCATCTGTCGTGAGATGATAATCTACATCCTAATCACCTATACCTATACTTTGTTGTAACTTGTGCATAATCTCCATATATCTGTCATCCGCTATCCTGCTTGCAAGATCCTATCTTGTAAATATGTCCCATAAGAGTTCATAACTGCTATATGATTCACCTGTACCTTCTTGCTAAGAGCATCTACAACCCGGTTCTCCTTTCCCTTAATGTATATAATCTTGAATTCAAACTCACTAAGGGTATCCAACCATGTAGCTTGCCTATCATTTAGATTTGGCTGGTAAAACAGGTATATCAACCCATTGTGGTCGCTCATCAATACAAATCTCCTGCCAAGAAGATAATTCCTCTACATCTTCAAGGCGTGAATAATAGATACCAACTCAAGATCATGAGTCACATAGTTGTGCTCGTGTTCATTCAACTTCCTAGCCTCATAGCACACCACCTATCCCTCCTGCATAAAGACTCCACCAAGTCCTCTTTTACATGCATCTATACACACTACAAACTCTTTATCTAGATCTGCAATCTTAAGGACTAGAGCATCACTCAACAACTACTTTAGATGCTCAAAACTAGCTACGCATTCTTCTTTCCATTCAAAATTCTTACCTTTCCACATTCTTAGGAGTTGCCAACTTCATGATGGCCCTTATCCCTTGGATTTACTGCTATGCCATTCTTGGAAATAAAATATCACAAGTAATGCACCTATGTCTGAAAGAAGTTGCACTTGCTAAGCTTGGCATACAACTGATGCTTTCTTAGCAATAGTACCCATGTTCGACGTGCTCCTCTTCATTCTTGGAGTATATCAAGATGCCATCAATTAATGCAATAACAAAATTGTCCAAATAAGGATGCAACACATTATTCATCAAACACATAAATGTAGCTGGGACATTGGTCAAAACAAATGGAACTACAACAAACTCATAATGCCCATACCTGGTCTTGAAGATAGTCTTGTAGATATCCTCTTCCTTGATGTGTACCTGATGGTATCTTGATCTCAATTCGATCTTAGAAACATTGATTCTCCCTTCAATTGATCAAATAAATAATCAATCCTCGGAAATGGGTACTTGTTCTTGATCGTCACCTTGTTCAGCTACCTATAATCAATTCACAATCTAAGAGTACCATCTTTCTCCTTTACAAACAACACTGGGGCACCCCAAGGTGATACACTTGGCCTAATGTATCCCTTTTCAAACATTTTTTTTAACTACAATTTCAAATCTACTAGCTCTAATTTACTCATCCTGTAAGGTGCCTTCAATGTTGGTGCTTCCCCTGGCACCAACTCAATAGTGAAATCTACTTCCCTGTGAGGAGGTAACTCCAAAATCTCTGGTGGAAACATGTCCTAATACTGTTGTAATACATGGTACCTGTTGAATATTTCTGCATCCTCAACATATTTACCCTTGTCATTAGATATATATATATTGCAAACATCACACAACTGTTTTTGCAACTATGCTTAGCTTGCATAGAGGTAACCATCCTCACTGATGTAGGATTCTTCTTTCCCCACAAAATTATCTTTTCCCCATTATCATTTAGGCACTAAATAGCCTTTTCGAAGCAATCCACTTTGGTCTTGTGAAGGTACATCTAATCCATACCCAAAAGCATGCTATACGATCGCAATGGTAGTACATTCAAATGTACTAATGTAGGCATACCATTTAACTCAAATGCACAAGCTCTTATCCAATGGTGGACTCTCTTCTTTGTACTTGTAGCCAACTGTACCAACCAAGATTTTTCATGCACTTCTTTTCTCAAACCACACTTATCCACTAGGTTAGGATTAATATAACTATAATTAGATCCAGGATCAATCAAAATAGAAACAACTTGATCATAAAGCTTACCATCCATCTCAATGATAGATGCCTGATGATCCACCTTCCTACTTTCCATAACTGCATAAATCCAAGGAATATTATGACCAACACCCCCAACTGTATGCGCCTCTTGAGCACTATAGATTTGGTGTCTACTACCCTGATACTGTGGAAAATCCCTCTTACGATGATCCTTGCCACATATCCAACACTACGATGATGCTCTACCATCGCCTCTAATATACTTCTCTCCATGTACCTTCTCAACTGTATTAAAATTCTTGTAAGAGACCACATTTTCTTTCTCACGTGCACCTTGAGGTCTTCCTCACTTTGGTGGCCATTTTACTTTAACTTTCTCATTTCATTTCAAGTCACACTTAGGCTCAATTTTTCCCTTCGACTTCTTATAACAATGTTTCAGCTTTCGGATGACGTCGTCCAATGATCTAGGCTCATCGAACTCAATCCGATCTCTGTATGATACTAGAAATCCACTAATGAATCTTTGAACCTTGGCCTTCTCCTCCTTGAGGTAAGGCACATATCTCAACAGCTCCAAGAACCTACTAGTATAACCACCATCTCTCATGGAACCCATTTGCAACTCTTAAAACTCCTTAGCTCTATCATCATAGTACCTTTCCGACAAAGACTTCTTCTTGAAGAGCCTCTCAAACTCATTCCAAGTCAAGGCATCCTCCCGAATACCTTTAACATTCTTCACATCCTCCCACTAGATATCTGCTTTCCCTTTAAGACTGAAAGTGGCTATCTTTGCTTTCATGTTCTCTATATAGCTATGCAATTTGAAGAATTTCTTCAACCCAAGCAACCATGCCTCAACATATTTTGACTTCTTCATCTCTCCATCGAATGTAGGTGGGTTGACTTTCTTAAACTCCTCAGGCAAGTACTCACCCTTCCTATAAGGATGATGATGGTGATGACTACAGTAATGTCTCCTGGAAGAGGAACCAAAATGATGCCCATACATACCAGTACTCCTGTTAAGTGTGTCCAAGGATCTGCCACCTCTAACCGTGTCCTCTTTATCCATCCTATGTCTGGACCGAGACCTATAACCATAGTCTCCATTGGTCTTTTCTTCCTACTCCTAAATGATCCTCACATGTGGGTATATTTCTACAACTCTAACAAGCTCTGAAGGATAGCTTCATTAACCTCTATTTTCTTTTCTTTAGCCCTTGCAAGTCTTTCCTAAGCCTCAACCAACTTGTCATTATCTGCCTTGCAACTTTTGATTTTAGCCCTCAAACTCCTCAATGTATCTGCCATACTAGGAGAATGCTCATCTCCTTACTGCCCAACTGATCTGTAAGGAGAGTCACGGGAGCTATAGTTTACCATTTTTCTTATCATCCTTGATTCTCTTCTTCTTGCAAGTATATCATGTCAGAAAAACCAAATAGATACCAAAATAAAATCCATACCTTATTGTTGTTCAGGGGAGGCTTATCTCATCTACAAGATTAGTCCACATTAGCATGTACATGTATAAACATAAGCATATATGGATATGTAACATTATCAACACATAACATCATGCATGACCATACCAACAATATACCTTGATCCCATGCATGATGAAAATGACCTTGACAACACCAAAATTTTACATAGAGAGCGCAACCCGCTCTAATACCACCCTGTAATGACACCTCCCCTCATATCTACCTAGTATCACTTGCTTTTCCAGGGTAAACATGATATGAGGGGTTACTATGACAAGACCCTACCTCCTAGGTGACCTTAAAGAAGTGGAATCGACGAAAACCCATAGTACATACCTTCTAGACATCGTACAAGACTCTTAGAATCCTTCCTAGTCATCCCCATGACCAGTCCCTAGGTCCCACTGTGTTTTTGGTGCATCAAACCCTGGACGCTCCCTTGATATGGACAAGGGTGCATCTAGGAGGCTCTAGACACTCGCACAACTAGGCATGGGTGTGTCTAGGGATGTTTCTCCTCATACCTGTGCCTATGAATCTGGTATTTATGCCACTTTTCAAGCACATAATCCAGGTCATTGCTCATAAACCCTTGTAGCTTTTAGAATCCATAATATACATGACAACAAGACTTTCAAGCCAAAAATTGGCTCCAAGACTAGGCTTTACCATCCCCAAACAGGTCTGACATTCTGTCAAACACTTGGCATCAATGCAACCTATAGGACATGAATAAAAGACAAAGCATAAATGATTGATAACTCACATGAGACTTGAAAATAAGGATCACCACCCTCTTCCCTTAATTGTTTTGACATCAATTAGGTCTTGCATCCATTATCCTTTCAGTTACAAGTAAATACATGAAATAACCATGACTATAACCAGTCATATAACCATGCTTATAACCAACATTAAAACATGTAAATAACAATGAGATAAAAATCATTAAGGACACATAATAACAAGTACAAAAGCAAGAGAAATTAGCTTTTATTAAACATAGGTAAGAGCTAACCAAGTTTGGGACTTCCACATATGACCTGACCATAGACATGGCTGAACCAAATCTTTCTTTTAGCCAGTCACCCCTGTGCCATATTCTAAGCATGAATGTGCGGTCTCATGGATAAACCAATCCAAAAAAAAACCAAGGGAATCTAGAGGTTAAACCACCTCCATCCTCACCAAATCGTGTTCTCACCAAAATCGACACCAACATCACAAAACCAAACTAAGCTTGGAATGCCTCCCAAATCCATCACTATCCTTGAGGAATTTTCTATCTCTTTCTCTATTAGGCTTTGCCGCAATCCACACCAGATCACTAGGTCCTAAACCGAGACTCCACCCTCATGTTTTATCGTGTATCCCACCAAAATTGGTCAAGGGATTCCTAGGACTTTAGGAATTTTCTTGAGACCACCCTGGATTCC
The DNA here is from genome assembly GCA_031772625.1 of Pinus tabuliformis. Taxonomy (NCBI): domain Eukaryota; kingdom Viridiplantae; phylum Streptophyta; class Pinopsida; order Pinales; family Pinaceae; genus Pinus; species Pinus tabuliformis. The sequence continues at coordinate 1,524,515,755 of CM062816.1, forward strand.
AAAACCATCTGGTAATTCCAAAGATAAAAACCGAGAAACAATCCCATCACACCATTTCTATCTGGAAAAAGGCAAAGTAGGGCTGAAAACAATTGTCATAACTCGACAAAACCATGCCATTGACAACAAGAGAACCAAATATCAACATGCAAAACCATGCATGTCAAACTCAGTTAGGAAATCACACATGCAATATGTTACCTGCAAGTATTCCTGTTGAGGCTGCTTGATCCTGCTCTTCCTTGCTTGATATTTGCATTCCTTTCCTTTCCTTGTCCTCCATTTTCTTGCTCTTCCCTTCCTTGCTCCAAGAAAAATCTAAGTGTCCAAGAGTGTGAGAGAGAGAGAATAATGAGAGAACTCCAAAACTGAATTAACCAAAAGCCATGAACTGATCCTCAGAATCCTTTTTATTAATGAGACCTCCGTTTTCTTCATTTTCAACTATTTTTCTTCAATTTCCTCCTCACATGCAACTTGTGACCTTTCACCTTCCTTTTCTCCTATTTTCCTTTGTTTTCATAAATAAATGTGCCAAAAAATATTTTTTCCTTTTTAATGGGTTAGCCGTTGCCTTTGGCCATTTCCCTTAGCCATAAACACATCGAGTGATGCCCACTAGGATACCTTTTCCCAACATTCATGTTGGAAAACGTGTCCCTTAACTGTGGTCTTATTTTTCCTTTATTAACTTTTATTATATGAAATTTTAATGAGGGGTTGTTACAAATGACCTCACCACCTCTCAGAATGTCAAGAAACAAGTTTATGTTTAGGGTTCCCATGGTGAAGGTCCCTTTGTGGATAATTGCAACGACCCAACAAAAAATAAACAATGAGGATGACGATTTAAAGGATCTAGAAGAATTCAGTGGAATTGAGAAAAATAATGGAAAAATATCAAGGGTCGAGGCATGAGTAGAGCATGGAGAAGAGTTGGAGATCTCATAAATGACAATGCAGAGATAATTTTGAGTACCCATGAATATGTACTATATTGTTAGGTTATGCATCATGATGTGGATAGTCCTATTTTGCTTGTAAAAATGGATGGGGATAGACAAAGTAAGGCCGCTTCCAAGTATAATATCAAAGGATATCCCACCCTACAGTTTTTTTGTTAATGGTACTTTACATGTTTATACAACAGGCTAATGCAAAAATGAAATTGTGATTTGGGTGTAGAAAAAGACCTGCAATGTTCGCGAGGAAGGACAAAGGGAGAATATATACTCTCATCATTTGTGTTAATTTTTGTTGCAGTTTTTGCGTGTTACACTCTTTGTTCCTCCTAGTGAAGTGATTTAAAATGTTCAATTCATTTGAATTATGCTTATGAATTGTTAATTTGGTATATTTGAAAATTGTCATGTCATAGTTATTGAAGTGACATATAGTTTGGCCAATTATTATAACGAATTTGAGTTTGTATTGGAACCGACCATTCCAACAATAGGCAGGTTTATGAAAGAAGAGAAAAGCAATGAAGATGACATCAAATGATAGTGGTTGGAGCTAACAACATAGATTAAATGATGGTGGACTAGATTGAGTGGTTTGCAGAATAATAATAGACTCATTACCATATTGTTGTGTGAGTCACACATTGTAATTATATGCAAGTCTATGATGTTTACTAGTGGTCTTTGAATTTTTTTTTAATGGTATGTACATGAGTCAATGGTGATGTAAGTGTACCCTCTTTGTGGTTATCTTAAAAACACTTTGTAAGTGCAGGTTTGTGGTGAGCCAGAAACCACTTTGTACTGTAGGTTTGTGGTAAGCCAGAAACCACTTGTGAGATGGAAGTGGACAGGGATTCATGTAGCATGGTTTAGGGTCATCAAATGAAACCTTGAGCATGGTTGAGGGTTAGTTGACAAAACCTTGAGCATGGTTGAGGGTCAGCCTACAAAACGGTTGGTGTATTGTATTAATGGTTGGGGGTTAGGAGGGCTAGCCCGCAGGCCAGCCCTCCCATGTGATCACTACAGATAAAAGCAAGCAAACTATTATCGTAACTGGTGGAAACATAACCGCTCACACTTAATGCTATGATATATGTCCACTACCACGAAGCAGAGGGTTAAGGCTAATGGTTTGCAAAATGCACAGTATTTGCACTAATCTCGAATTAGTGCTGAATTAATTGAGATTGTTGTTAATTTACCCATAATTAATCATTAATTAATATGGAGTTAATTCGGTGGTGTTTTTGGAAGACCCTCCAAATTCGGTGGAAACTCCAACTTTAGTGGAGTTAACTGGAGTTCCTCCAATTTTAAAGGAGGTTTACTAGGAGAAAGCAATTTTGGTCATAACTGGAGAAAAATTTGACCAAATTGAGATCAGGAATAGATGTTCCTAGCTGATTTGAGCATTCTGAACACATTAAAGTAGGTTTCAGGAGCAGTAGAGCTTTGTAACCAACACTTTTTCCATATTGAGCTAATAGAGAGGCCCAAGCCATGGAAGTTGCACCAAGGAGATGTAGCCCAAGAGTGGTTAACTCCTTCATCAAAACATCGTGTTAAGTGTTGAAATTGATGGTTTTCTATACATTTTGATTGCTGCTATTCAACACTTATTTTTTCATGTTATTCTGCTCATGAACATAACATAAAACTTGATAAATTTCCCTGTTTACATTCACAAACACCATAAGAAAACCTATGCATATGAAGTAATGGACAAGCATTTGTTTATAAATATGAAGTTGAAATTAGCGTAGAAAAACTAACATTTAACAATAGATCAAGCTGTTATCAGAGCAAAAGGTTATTTGCTTGATTTCTTGAGTTTTGTGCAAGTAGTGTTTTAATGGCCGCAAATTTGTGATGCTTACAAGGTTAAAGTTGCAGAGAGGAGAAGGGAAACTATTGGTAGAAACTCTTGAGGTAATGCCCAGAAGAAGGAGAGCCACAAGGCCACAATATCCACCCAAAGTTCCAATTCCAGTTGCACTTGAAACACCTCAAGTTTTACCTTCAATTGAGATTGAGGAGGTACAAGCAGTACCAGAAGTTGAGCTTGAATCCAAATCCATCATGTCTCGAGCAAGAGAGACTGAAGGTCTTTTAGAAGCGGAAGCATTCAATACATATTTCTATGACTTAACTAACATGGTTAGATTCACTTATGACGAGAGGAACACTAGAATGGATGGAGAGAGTTCTAAGCCTCCACACGAAGAGGGAATCTCAGGATAAAAATATAACAAGATAAAAAATATGATAAGAAGGATTCAAAGGGTAATGGAGGAAAGCCTCCTCCATATCCATCATCTTCCTCATCATCTTAATCATCCTCAACATCTCAAACAACATCATCTTCCACTTCCACCACAAAAACTGTTCATACTCATTCAAAAACCCCAAAGGAAAAAACTCCCTTACTCAAATTGGACATTAAATTTGAACTTCCCATGTACAATGGTGAGGTGAATGCAAAAAGGTTAGACAATTGAATTCGACAATTGGAGGTTTATTGCAAAATTCAAAACCTTCAAGAAGATGACATAAATATCAAGTTGGCTTCATTGAGGCTAGAAGGAGTAGCACTAGTTTGGTGGGAAGCAAAGACTCAAGAGGAAATGTGAATTCATTGTAAGATATCCATTTCTTGGGTTGAATTTGTTTCTACAATTAAAAAACAATTTTATCCTTTAGCCTATATGCAAAAAGCCATTATGAGTTGGAAAAATTTTAGGCAGCTCAAGGGCCAAATAGTCTAAGGCTATACCCAGGAGTTTAGAAAGAGGGCTTTGTTGTTAGGAGTAAACTTGAATTCCCAAGATACACCGTTGAAATATATTGATGGTTTACATTCCTATTTAAAACATACTATCATTATGTTCAATCCAAGTAATTTGGATGAGGTATGTGTGCAAGCCATGCACCTTGAAGCAAAGGGAAAGAACATTCAGGAAGAGGGTAGTAAGAAGAAGCCATACAAGGGTAAGGAGAAAGAGAAGGGAGGAAAATGGAAGGGAAAGAAGAATGAAAGTACAAATAAATAAGGGGAGAAAAAAATATGCCAACATTGTTCCAAAGTTGGGCATGATGCAACCCATTGTTGGAAATAACATCCTGAACTAAGGCCTAAGAAACCAAACAATAAGGAAAAACAACAGATGAACACTACCACACAACATGATCTTGGATCAGATTATGGTGATGAGACCAAGTTTTAGGCCATGGTCACAAAAGGAAAAGAAGTTGTTGCAAGCACTAGTTCCTCACACAGTCACAACAACACTCCAAATGAAGAATCAAGAATAGAATTGTTTCATGTAAGGGTAATTTCAAATCATACAAAGATTGATGCATTATTTGATAGTGGGTCACAATCAAATTTAATTTTAGAAGGCTTGGTCAAAAATCTTAACCTTGAAACTGTACCTCATCATAAGCCATATCTATTGGGTTGGATAGTCAATAATGCAAATTTATAGGTTACAAGGAAGTGCTTATTCACGTTTGCCATTACTGAAAAGTTCATTGATGAAGTGGAGTTAGAAGTAGTTCCACTTGACATCTTAGGAATCATTTTGGGTAGTCCTTATTTGTATGATAGGAAAGAAATATTTTATCGCCATGAAAACAAATATCTGTTTCTCAATAATGGAGTGGAGTACAATAGGAGATCCCATCGCAAAAAGCTAAACATTTCTTTGGTTAATGTAGGGCAGATGAAGAGACTAGTAAATGCATGTAAAAATTTTGTGCTTCCATGATCAAGAAAAATAATGATATTGATTATGAATCTTTTGAAGGTTGTGATGAAAAATTAAAATCTGATTTTTTTGATGTGGTAAGCAAGCATGGTGAGATGTTTCAGGAACCAAATGGGTTACCTCCCAAGAGGGGAATTCAACATGAGATATAGTTGCAACATGATTTTCCACTTCCAAACAATGGCATGTATCGCATGTCGATTATGGGGAGCATGGAAATCAATAATAAAATTCAAGAATTGATGAACAAAGGTATCACACACCCATTTACTTTGCCATGTGGTTCACCCATTGTTTTGGTGCCAAATAAGGACATGAATTGGCGCATGTGTGTGGATTTCCATGCACTGAAAAAAATAACGGTAAAGAATCGCTATCTACTCCCAAGAATTGATGATTTTCTTGATCAGTTGAGGTATGCAAAGTATTTCACTAAGTTAGACTTAAGAAGTGGATATCATCAAGTTTGAATAGTTGAAGAGGACATTTGGAAAATCACATTTAAAACCAAACAAGGATTGTTTGAGTGGCTTATTATGCCTTTCAGTCTTACAAATGGTCTAGCTACTTTCATGATAGTTATGAATGATGTATTGAGACCATTTATAGATGACTTTTTCATTTTTTACTTAGATGATATTCTCATATTCAGTAAATCTAGAGATGAACATGCCATGCATGTAAGCCAAGTACTTGATGTCTTGAAAAAAGAATAGTTGTTTTTAAAGATGTTGAAGTGTGAATTTGGAAAGACTTCTTTAGTGTATTTGGGACACATTGTTGGAGGAGGTGAGCTGAAGATACACCCCTCTAAGGTTGAGGTCATTCTGAATTGGCCCAAGCCCAATACAGTTACATAGGTAAGAAGCTTTCTAGGGGAAGCAAAATATTGGAGGAAATTTATTGCTAATTTTTCTTCCATTGTAGCTCCACTACATGCATTGACTAATGTCAAGAAAGTCTTCCACTGGGGAGATGTACAGTAGAAATCATTTGATGCATTAAAGAAAATATCAGTTCAGCAATGGTATTGGCTCTTCCAGATCTTAGACAACCATTTGAGATTCAAATAGATACTAGTGATTATGCCATGGGAGCAGTTCTTATGCAGCATGGTAAGCCCATTTCATTTCATTCTGAAATTTTTAATGGAGCTATGACTAACTATCCCACTTATGAAAAATAACTTTACACATTGGAACAAAGTGTCAAAAAATGGAAACACTACTTAATGGGGAAGGAGACCATTATCCATACCGACCATAAACCATTGCAGTACTTATAGTCACAGTCAAAGTTGCAGCAATCGTGACATTTTAGATGGATGGGTTTTCTGCAACAGTTTCATTTGGTTATCAAGTACAAAAAGGGAATCTACAATAAGGTAGCTGATATTCTTTCTAGGCCTATTGTAAATTCATCTATTATACTCAAGCACAATTCTGTTTTGCATGAAAGTTACATTGAGCAATATGCATATGATAATGCCTTTCGAGATGTGTTTGCAAGCTTGAGTCAAGGAAACCAAATTGAAGAGTTAGATTACCATGTACATAATAGTTTGTTGTATCACTTGGGAAAGTTATGTATTCCAAAGGAAGAAAGAAACAATATCATAAGGGAGGCGCACACTTCATTGATTGTTGGACACTTTGGTGTAGGAAAAACAATCATGAATCTCCAAAGGTATTTTTATTGGCCACGCATGTTTGAAAATGTATCTCGTTTCATTAGAGGATGTTATTTGTGTGAAACAAGTAAGCCTAGCAACAGGAAACTAGGATTGTACACTCCACTTCCGGTACCTTCACGTCCATGGGAGAGTATTTCAATGGATTTTGTAGGAGGTCTCCCATTGTGAAGGAAATGTCATGATTGCTTGTATGTAGTTGTAGAAAGGTTCAACAAAATGTGTATACTAACACCATGTAAAAAGAAAATTACAGTTGAACAAACAACTCATATTTTATTTCAAAACATTTGGGTTCATTATGGTCTTCCTACTTCTATTGTAAGTGATCGAGATTTTAGATTTGTTGGGAATTTTTGGTCAAATTTGTGGGACATTATGGACACTAAGTTGAAGAAGAGTACAACCTTTCATTTGCAAATAGATGGACAAACCGAGGTGATCAACAGGACAATCATTCATCTTCTTAGAGGATATTGCAATAAACATCCCAATTTGTGGGATGAACAATTGCATTACATACAACATGCATACAATAGGGAAAATCATTCTTCCACAAGCACATCGCCATTTGAGGCATGTTTTGGGTACTTTGCCAAGATATCCATTGGACTTCATCTTTGAGAAATATATCACCATCAATGGTCATAGCGACATCGATAAAGCAAGGAAGTTCATAGAGAAAATTCAGTTGATACATCACACAATGTAGGAACAACTTGAAGAAGTCAGAGAAGCTACAAGGAAAGGCATGAAAAACACCGTGTCAATCATAAATTTCAAGTTGGAGACAAAGTTTGGTTATATATTAGCAAATAGAGACTTCAAGGGGAAGGTGAAAATCTTAAGCCAATCTGTTATGGTCCTTTTCAAATTCTAGAAAAGATTGGTAACAATGCATTTAAGCTATATTTGCCTCCTTATATGAAAATACTCTGTTGTTAATGTTGAGAATTTGAGATTGTTTGAGCCTCCTTTGATTGATGATCAAGGAGAGCATGTTCAACTGCCATTAATAGATGATTTCTCCCCAAAATATCTTGATGAGCTTCAGCAAGATCTCATACTTGAAAAAAGAACCAAAACTTTGAAGAGAGGGAATGTTGAATACCTTAGAGTGCGACTCAAGGGACAAAAGCCTTCTAAATCCAAATGGTTCCAGATCAAGAAGGTGAGGGAGTTGTACCCTCACTTGTTGAACAATTGATAGTATATTTTGGGGTCCAAAAGGCTTCTAGTGGGGAGGAATGATTAGGTGCTCAGTATTTAGCTCAAAAATCAAAGTTCTCAAAATCGGTCGAAACCTAAATGACCGCATCCGTCTTGGTGAAACGATCCCAACGCAACTCATTTCACTGAAAACCGAGTTTGTATGAGGAAGATAATGAGTTTTGTTCGCTTTGCCAAACAAGGGAATTTTACAAAAACAAAATACAATCACTACACAGTTAGCAGTCCGTACTACTAACGTGGCAGGTGATTGTACAAAATCAATAATGGTCAATGATCCAATTAGGTTATGCCATGTTTCAGATGGTGGTTGGTTTGTAGGTGGTGACATGGCAAGTTTTTATTGGTTTGAATGGACCAACGAGGAGGGGACAAGTGGCAAGCCTAGAGGCCACCACGTGTCCCTCCCTTAAGGACCACATAACCAGTGCGCAACAAAATTTGATGGCAGGTCAGGGGGCCGAACCCAGGACCTACTCCATGTAAACCACATGCCATACCACTACACCACACCATTGAATTTTAATAGCCTATGGGTTCTGTGTATATTTTTTGTGTATTGTATTAATAGTTGGGGGTTAAGAGGGCCCACCCTCCCATGAGATCACTACAAATAACCGTAAGCTAATAATTATTTGAACCGGTGGCAACATAACACTCACAGTTAATGCTATGACATATTTCCACTACCACGAAGTAGAGGGTTAATGCTAATCGTTTACAAAAAGCGTGGTATTTGCACTAATCTTGGATTAGTGCTTAATTAATCCAGATTGTTGTTAATTAACCCGCAGTTAATCATTAATTAAACTGGAGTTCATTCGGCGGTGTTTTTGGCGGACCCTCCAAATTCGTCGTTAACTCCAAGTTTAGTGGAGTTAACTGGAGTTCCTCCAGTTTTAGAGGAGGTTTACTAGGAGAAAGTAGTTTTGGTCATAAGTGGAGCAACATTTGACCAAATTGAGATCAGGAAAAGGTGTTCCTAGTTGATTTGAGCATTATGAACACATTGAAGTGGGTTTCAGGAGTAGTAGCTCTTTTTAAACAACACTTTTTCCATATTGAACTAATGCAGAGGCCCAAGTCATGGAAGTTGGACCAAGGAGATGTAGCTAAGGAGGGGTGAACTCCTTCATCAAAACATTGTGTTAAGTGTTCAAATTGATGGTTTTCCGTACATTTTGATTGCTGTTGTTCAACACTTGTTTTTTCATGTCATTCTACTCATGAACTTAACATACAACTTGATAAATTTACCTGTTTACATTCACAAACACCATAAGAAAACCTATGCACATGAAGCAATGGACAAGCATTTGTTTATAAATCTGAAGTTGAAATTAGCACAACATAACTAGCATTCAACAATAGATCAAGAAGCATTTGAAAATCTCAATCTAGTGTTTGAACAACTACCATCCTAGAGATTGATTTAGTGTTTAAGCACATACTAGCCCAAACTATAGCATGGTATTTGAGTGAAAAGGTACGGCATTTTTTTAATAAATTATAATATATATATATATATATATATATATATATATATATATTTTTTTTTTTAATTAGAATTTTTCTCTAACAACAGTTATTGCCATATTTCAACTTTTGGGTTTAAATTATATCATCTGGTAGTATTTATGATACCAATTTTATTGCCAATTATGTATTGGAAAGTAGAAATCTTGTTAGAATTTTTTAAATCCCCTAGTAATGCAAAGATCATTGAAAAAATCCATTGATACATGGTTAAAAATAAAATAAACAATGCACCTTTTTTTCAATTACTTTAGTTTCAAATAATCAACTACTAGTGGTTTTTTTATTCCAAACATGTTTTTGCAAGAAGAAACACTGCCATATTTCAAATCCTTTGTTAACTCAAGAAAGATTGAAAAACATGAAACCCTATAACTTGTTGAAAACTAGAACATGTAAAACACTACAACACACATGTTATTGAGTAGAGATGGAATGAAATTTTGAAAACAACCACCTTACCTAGCCATTAATTAAACTTAAGAAAAACCCAAGAATTAACTTGTTTATCACTATTGTTCACAAAAAATGACACTTTTCTTGGAAGATAAAGGACAAATATAATACATTATATTCATTGAAACAACACTAATTGATTTATATTATTAAGACACTTTAATCAAGACATTGAACAAGAGAACAATGTGCGGGAACCTACGCCACCTATTTATCGAGGGTATATGCCTTCTTTCCTTTCCACGTTTCTTGTAGACATAAGTTATTAGGACATGAAAGGATGGGATTTTGTTTATTACTTTCCACTTGTACCAATTAAGTTGGGAAACCCAAAAAAAAATTGGTCTCCTCAAATGTTTCATGTATGTGGGTAGGCTTGGTAGTTTTGCATCACAAGTTGTCTCAAAAAAATTAAGTGGTGACAAATGCTTCTCCTAATTCAATAATAATTTTTTCCTTCTTACCCATCTTTACCTTATGTGGTCATGCCCTCTTTACCACTTCTCACTTTAGTCTTCTTCTTTTCATTTCATTTTTTCTTTTCCTAGAGTTTCATTTTAAAATATCCCTTCCTTCCTTGCCACTTTTCTTGGTAATATCAAGCTTTTAGTATGTTGAAGTATAAAATTTTATTTACTTCATTACGTTCATGCCAAGGAAGGTGGGAAACTCTTTGGCCTCATTACATATTTTATTTGTATGTTTACGCTTGTTTGTTTTGGCTCCCAAGTAATCTCAAAAACATTAAGTGGTGACCAACACTTTTCCTTATTCATCAATATTTATTTATTTATTTAATATCACACTTTCCCTTGTGTGGTCATTCCCTCTTCCTTGTTTCCTATTTCAATAGAATTCCTCTTAACATTACTCTTGGTTATTTATTTAATATCACACTTTCCCTTGTGTGGTCATTCCCTCTTCCTTGTTTCCTATTTCAGTAGAATTCCTCTTAACATTACTCTTGGTTTTTTCCTAGCATTTCATTTGGGCATATGCCTTATTTCCTTAATACCTTTGTTGATGACCCAAATTTTTTAGTATGCTCATGGATGGTGTTTCATTTCCTCTATGTAATTTTTGACAGAAAAGGTGGGAAACCTTGAAATTCATTTCTTCTCCTCACATGTTTCTTCTTGTGGGTAAGATTACTAAATTTATCTCCCAAGTCATCTCAAAATTTTAAGTGGCACCCGAATAATGCTTCTCCTTATTATATGATTTTTTTTTTCTTCTTATTAAGATCTCCCTTCTGTACCACTCCTTCTTTCTTAATGAGATTTCAATCTCCCTCTTGCCATTTCACTACTTCTTTTCCTAGAGTTTTGATTGACAATTTTCTTTATTATCTTGCCACTCTTCTTGGAAAACCTAATTTTTCGATACATGGAAGAATGAAATTTGATTTAATCCTTCCAAATTATCCCAAGGAAGGTGGGATATCAAAAATTCATTTGGCCTCCTCACATCTTTTTTATGCATGGGAAAGTTTGTCAATTTTTACTCACAAATCACCTTTAAACAGTTAAGTGATGATAAATTCTTTTCCTTTTTCAAAAATATTTTTCTTCTTACTTATGTCTCCCTTGTTTGTTCATTCCCTCTTTGTTTCTACTCACTTTAGTCTTCCTCTTGCTGTTTGGAATATTCTTTGCTTAGCATTTCATTTGGGCATCGTCTTTCTTGCCTTAGCACTGTTTTTGGCACTCCAAAGTTTTTAGTACATTAATAGATGGTGTCCCATGTACTCCATGCTACTTGTGCTAATGAAGGTGGGAAACCCAAAAATTCATTTGGTCTCCTCACATATTTTTTGTCTATGAGTAGGCTTAACAATTTGGCTCCTAAGTTGTCTCAAAAAATTTAATTGGTGACCAATGATTCTTATTAGACAACATTTTTTCCTTCTTACATAGCTCTCCTTAGTGTGTTTTTCCCCTCTTCCTTTCTACTTTATTTGTGCCCCCTCTTGTTGTTTCCTTTGTTCTCTCTTTGACATTTCATTTAGGTGTAGTCATTGTTTCCTTGGCATTTTTCTTGGAAAACCCAAGTTTTTGGTACATTGATGGATGGTGTTTCATTTAATACATGCCATTCCTACCAAGGAAGGTGGAAAACCCCAAAATTAATTTGGCCTCCTCATGTGTCTCTTTTTTGCGAGTGGGATTACAAATTTTGGCTCCAAAGTCATCTCATAAAGTTAAGTGGTGACTAATGGTTCTCATTATTCCATTTTTTTATATTCTTACCAAGCCCTACCTAAGGTGGTCATTCCCTCTTCCTTGTTTCTTACTTCAATATTTCTCCTAGCATTCCGCTTGTTCTTTGTTTGGATTTTATTTGGCCATTTACATTCTTTCCTTGACACTTTTCTTAGCAACCTAAGATGAAGGCCATTAATGGATGGAATTTCATCTATCTCATGTTGTTTGTGCCATGGAAGGTGGGAAACTCTAAAGCTAATTTGGTCTTCTCACACATTCCATGTCTCAAAAAGCTAAGTAATGACCAATGTTTCTCCTTATTCAACAATGTTTTCCTTATTATCAAGATCTCCCTTGCATTGTTGTTCTCTCTTCCTTTATACTTGTTTTAATTTTCCTGTTGCCATTTTTCTTGTTTTTTTCCCTTCACACCATCAAGGAGATCTGGATGGGGGCATATACACTTCTAGCCTTATTACAATGAGCTAAACATGTTCCTTTGAATTAAACCCTAGTGGATGGGAGAATAAATTGTGTTCCCAATAACTCAAGTTACTAACCTAGGATATAAATAAGCTTTCAACTAAGTGAGCTAATACAAAATATATTACATTTCTTCATATTTTAGCAATCAAATTATTACATAGAGATGGGTCCCTTGTCCCACACATAAGAGGATCTCATACACCAATTTGACGTATGGAATGACTATATATATATATAGATATGACAAATATTTTATTTTAAATGGATATTTAAACACATTATTTATGGTAGCACTGAAGTATTATGTTTTTTTTTAATATCAAATCCATGTTAAATAAAAAAATAACACATTTCCCTTGTATCAAAATCAACTATTGTCAAGAATTCACACAAATACAAACACCTCATTAATTTTGACAAATTTAAAATTTTATTGTCATCTCCTTTGTACCATCATTGCAAAAAAAACCTAGCAATTTAAATCACAAGAATGGATACAGGTTAAGTCACTTGTGAAAACTTGATATCCCTCATTTCTCTTGTAAACACCTCACATTAACTCTCCCACCCTGCCCACAATTTTTTTTGCTTTTTCAATTGTTCCCAGTTTGAATCCTTATCCCTTTCCTTCTCTCTCCTCTTTTCATTACTTGTCACCTTTTCAATCTTTCTTGTCACCATTTTAAACTTTGTCTACCCTTCTTTATCTCAGACTTCTTAAGTTCCTCTTAATTTCAATAATTTCATCATTTTATAATTATAAGATAATAATAAATATTAGGATAATAGTAACAAAATAATTTTAATATAATTAATATAATTTCTTCTTTTTTATTTTAATTTAAAAATATAATACGCCAATATTCATATAATAATATGAAAATAATTTTAATATAATTCATAATTTTAATAAAATAATGATATATCCTCATCATTGAATATTAATAATATTTAAAGTATAACAATATAATTAACCTTTTACTTTTTAATAATAATAATTTTATAACAATATAATTAACCTTCTACTTTTTAATAGTAATAATAAATTATTAATATTATTGTAATAATAACAAATATATTAATATTAAAATAATAAAATTAATATAATATATTATTAATATTAATATAATATTTCCATAATATAATTTTCATGCTTTAAGATAATAGTAACAATTTATCATAAGAGTAAGCATTTTTCCCTTAATTATTTTTAATTTTAAATCATTTTATTGCATATTTCACTAATAAAATAACGTTCATTTTAATATCATTAATATTCATTATTTAATATAAATATTTTGATTATATTAATAATAATTAGTATAATAATAATAAGAAAATATTAATAATATTTCAAAAGAAATAGCAAAACCAATCCATGGTATGACAAAGATTGTAAAAGTGCAAGGAGAGCAATTAAGGAAGCTGTTGATGAATCTCTTAAAATAGATAAGATAAAAATATACAAAGCCCTAAATAAAAGGAAAAAGAGGCAGTACATTCGTCAAAGACAAGAGAATCTCCTACACCTCTCTAAAGTAGCTCCTAAGAAATTTTGGAGGCAGATTCTAACTAGGAAGACTAAAGATAATAATAAAATTGCTCTTCACGATTGGAATTCCTATCTTAAAAAGCTTTATGAATCTCCAAATGTCATGGATAATTTGGAAAACCTTCTCACAACGAAAGAAGTTTTCTCTTTAAAAGACATTAAGTTTGGGGTTAATCGCCTCGCTAATAAGAAAGCTAAGAACATTAAAGATTACCAAACGGAATCTTAATAAATTTGCTTCCTTAAATTAATTATTCATTATGTACCCTATTATATAACATAATAACATACTTCCTTCACCCCACAATTTAATTATATTATAACATAATTAATATTATAATAAATGATAATATTAAAACTTCTTATTTCTTTTAATGGGTTTTATTCATCTATCACCTCTTTGAAATTTTTTCATTGATGTTTATAATTGATTTCCTCTTCACATCATGGATTACGTTTAATTTAATATTATTTTATTTTTAAAATTTAATTAAATTAAATTAAATTGTTCATTTTAGTTTTTTTAAAGACTAATTATTATTTTTTCTTAAAAAAGGTATTCATAATTTGAATCAATGATTTTTCTTTCTCAGAAATTATGAATAATTAAATCTACATTTAAAATATCTATCATTTATTCATTTTATTTACCATTTATTTAACTTAATCCTATACTTTTCGTTTTAAATTTTTTGTTTGTCTATAAAAATAAGTAGAATATACATTTCGAAAGTTGAATGTTTTCTATATCTTGCATAATTATTCTAATCAACAATATAAAAAAATAATTAATAATATAAAAAAATATTTTTTAAAACAATAATAAATTAAATGTAATAACAATATTTAATTAACGTAAGCATATTAATAAATGTGATTGATATACTTTGTAAACATCAACTTAATATATACTAGCACAACCACATTAGTAAATGTGATTGAAAATGTCATAAAAATTAATAATATAGATCTAATTAATAATAATATTAATATGCATATTGATAAATATACAATAATAAAAATAATAATAATATTAAAACATAAATATTATAATGAATATTAATATTAATATCAATAATAATTTATATTAATTATATTAATATAAATTAAGTTATATTAATATAATAAATTAATAAATTAATATTAATGGAATAATAAATCCAATGGATTACTATTATAAACCTAAGGTATATAAACCCTAAGATAAATATTATAAACCCTAAAATAAACATGGTTCACTATAGCTTACCATGGTTGATTTTCACATTGAGACAATCTTAGCCACAATGTGAAATTGGACCATGATTAACCATAGATGACCGTCATTATAAACCCAGTGGGTTCATACGAAACCTCCTGATTAATATTATAAACCTTGTGAATAATATTATACCCTAAGAATATGAACCCTTAAATTAATAAACCTAAGGGATTGATATTATAAATTGGGGGGAATAATAAAACCAAGGGATTAATTCTAAAACCCCAAGATATTATAAACCCAAGGTATAAAAACCCTAAGATAAATATTATAAACACTAAAATAAGCATGGTTGAGCATGGTTCATTTTCATATTGAGGCAATATTTGTAACAATGCGACGTTGGACCATGGTTAATTTCATATTGAGAAAATTTTTATCACAGTCTGATGTTGGATCATGGTTGACCATGATTATAAACCCAAGGGATTTATATTAAACCCAAGGATTTATATTATAAACCCTATGAATAATATTATACCATAGGAATATAAATCCTTAGATTAATAAACCCAACATATTGATATTATAAACCCAAGGGAATAATAAACCAAGGAATTAATACTAAAAACCCAAGGGAATAATATTAAACCCAAGGGATTAATATTATAAACACTAGGTATATAAACCCAAAGATAAATACTATAAACCCTAAAATAAACATGGTTTACCATGGTTTATTTTTATATTGAGATGATCTCTTTCACAATGCAACATGCGACCATGATTGATTTTCATATTGAGACAATCTTTGTCACAATGCAACATTGGACCATGGTTGACCATGGCTAACCATGGTTGATTTTGATATTGAGACAATCTTTGTAACAATGTGATGTTGGACCATGGTTGATTTTCATTTTGAGACAATCTTTGTCACAATGAGACGTTGGACCATGGTTGAGCATGGTTGATTTTCATATTGAGACAATCTTTGTCACAATGTGACATTAGGCCATGGTTGACCATCATTATAAAACCAAGACATTTATATTGAATCATAGCATTAATATTATAAACCTTATGAACAATATTATACCCTAGTATGAACCCTTAGATTAATAAAGCAAAGGGATTAATTCTAAAACCCTAAGGTACTATAAACCTAAGGGATTAATATTGTAAACCCAAGGTATATAAACCCTAAGATAAATAGTTTAAACCTTAAAAAAAACATGATTGCCCATCATTGACCATGGTCCATTTTCATATTAAGAAAATCTTTGTTGAAATGTGACATTGGACCATGGTTGAGCATGATTGATTTTCATATCGAGACAATAGTTGCCACAATGTGATGTTGGACCATAGTTGATTTTCATATCAAGAAAATATTTGTCACAATGTGACGTAGGACCATGGTTGACCATGATTATAAACCCAAGGGATTTATATTAAACCCAAAGATTAATATAATAAACCTTAGGAATATGAGCCCATTAGATTAATAAACCCAAGGGATTGATATTATAAACCCAAGCGATTGATATTATAACCCTAGGGGATTAATTCTAAAACCCCAAGGTATTATAAACCCAATGGAATAATATTAAACCCAAAGGATTAATATTATAAACCCAAGGTATATAAACCCTAAGATAAATATTATAAACCCTAAAATAAACACAGTTGACCATGGTTGAGCATGGTGCATTTTCATATTGAGACAATCTTTGTCACAATGCAACGTTGGACCATGGTTGACCATAGCTGAGCATGATTGATTTTCATATCAAGAGAATATTTGTCACAATGTGACATTGGACCATGGTTAACCATGGTTGAACATGGTTGATTTTCATATTGAGATAAGCTTTGTCACAATGTGACATTGGACCATGGTTGACCATGATTGATTTTCATATTCAGAAAATATTTTTCACAAAGTGAAGTTGGATCATTGTTGACCATCGTTAATTTTCATTTTGAAACAATCTTTATAACAATGCGACATTGGACCATGTTTGACCATGATTTATTTTTATTTTGAGACAATCTTTATCAGAATGTGACATTGAACCATGGTTCACCATCATTATAATCCCAAGGGATATATATTAAACCCTAGGATTAATATTATAAACCTTATGAATAATATTATAAACCTTATGAATAATATTATACTTGACGAATATGAGCCCTTAGATTACTAAACCCAATGGATTAATTCTAAAACCCCAAGGTATTATAAACCCAATGGATTAATTCTAAAACCCCAAGGTATTATAAACCTAAGGGATTAATATTGTAAACCCAAGGTATATAAACCCTAAGATAAATATTATAAACCTTGAAATAAACATTGTTGGCCATGGTTCATTTTCATAATGAGAAAATCTTTGTCGAAATGTGACATTGGACCATGGTTGACCATGCCTGAGCATGATTGATATTCACATCGGGAAATCTTTTTCACAATACTATGTTGGTCTATGGTTGATTTTCATATTGAGAAAATATTTGTCACAATGTGATGTAGGACCATGGTTGACCATGATTATAAACCCAAAGGGATTTATATTAAACACAAAGATTAATATTATAAGCCCTATGAATAATATTACACCCTAAGAATATGAACCCTTACATTAATAAACCCAACAGATTGATATTATAAACCCTACGAATAATATTACACCTTGGTAATATGAACCCTTAGATTAATAGATCCCAACATATTGATATTGTAAACCCAAGGGATTAATATTATAAATCCTAGGTATATAAACCCTAAGATAATATTATTAACCCTAAAATAAGCATGGTTTACCATGGTTGATTTTCATATTAAGATAATCTTTCTCACAATGCAACATTGGACCATGTTTGACCATAAATAATTTTCATATTGAGACAATATTTTTCACAATGTGACATTGCACCATTGTTGACCATGGTTGATTTTCATATTGAGACAATCTTTGTCACAATACGAAGTTGGACCATGGTTGATTTTCATTCTGAGACAATCTTTGTCATAATGAGATGTTGGACCATGGTTGAGCATGGTTGAGCATGGTTGATCTTCATATTGAGACAATCTTTGTCATGATGTGACATTGAACCATGGTTGACCATCATTATAAACCCAGGGGATTTATGTTAAACACTAGCATTGATATTATAAACCTTATGAATAATATTATACCCTAGCAATATCAACCCTTAAATTAATAAAGCCAAGGGGTTAATTCTAAAACCCCAAGGTATTATAAACCCAAGGGAATAATATTAAACCCAAGGGATTAATATTGTAAACCCAAGGTATATAAACACTAAAATTTAAATTATAAACCCTAAAATAAACATGGTTGACCATGGTTGATTTTCATTTTGAGACAATCTTTGTCACAATGTAACATTGGACCATGGTTCACCATCATTATAGACCCAATGGATTTATATTAAACCCTAGGATTAATATTATAAATCTTATGAAGGATATTATACCCTAAAAATATGAACCCATAGATTAATAAACCCAAGGGATTAATTCTAAAATCCCAAGGTATTATAAACCTAAGGGAATAATATTAAACCCAAGGGATTAATTTTCTAACCCTAAGGTATATAAAACCTAAGATAAATATTATAAACCCTAAAATAAACATGGTTGACCATGGTTAACCATGATTCATTTTGATATTGAGAAAATCTTTGTCGAAATATGATGATGGACCATGGTTGAGAATGATCAATTTTCACATTGACACAACTTTTTTCATAATGTGATGTTGGTCCATGGTTTATTTTCATATTAAGGAAATACTTGTCATAGTGTGACGTGGGACTAGGTTTAACCATGATTATAAACCCAAGGAATTTATATTAAACCCAAGGATTAATATTATAAACCCTATGAATAATATTACACCCTAGGAATATGAACCCTTACATTAATAAACCCAACAAATTGATTTTATAAACCCCATGAATAATATTACACCTTGGGAATATGAACCCTTAGATTAATATACCCAACAGATTGATATTATAAACCCAAGGGATTAATACTAAAAACCATAGGAATATAAACCCTAATATAAATACTATAAACCCTAAAATAAACATGGTTTACCATGGTTGATTTTCATATTGAGACAATTTTTGCTACAATGCAAAGTTGGACCATGGTTGTCCATGGTTTATTTTCATTTTGAGACAATCTTTATCAAAATGCAACATTGGATCATGGTTGACCATGGTTAACCATGGCTGACCATGGTTGATTTTCATATTGAGACAATCTTTGTCAAAATGAGACATTGGACCATGGTTGACCATATTTGATTTTCATTTTGAGACAATATTATTGACAATGAGACGTTGGACCATGGTTGACCATGATTTACCATGGTTTACCATAGTTGATTTTCATGTTGAGACAATCTTTGTCACAATGTGACATTGGACATAATCCACTTAAAAGGATGGTGGGAAACATATGGGTCTATGAGGGAAAAATCTTATAGTGTATCTATAGAAAGGGAAAAAAATTATAATTAAAAATAGGTAATAAAGTTTAGGTTTACAAGATTTGTTTTAGATTATGCAATTAGTTTTGAATATTATAAACTTTTTCTTCTATTGAAAAGGAATACATGTTTACTTGAGATTCACAAGGTTTACATAGGGTTGATATATAAATTAAACTTTCATTTTCATATTTAAAAAATAGAATTAAATAGCTAGTTTCTAAGAAAGAATAATGTTAACTATTATTTGTAGATAGATAAATTTAGTGGAACATATCATTTTGATATTTTAATTAAAAAAAAACTTAAGAGTTTGGGAAAGGTAGATATCCTTTGGTAGGAACATTTTCATCAAACAAACATTTGACTAAATTTCATAAAGTAGACCTCCCTTTCTCCTCACTCATTCAATGAAACATTTATATAAATTTGGTGAAATAGGTACCCCTTGATACTAACAACTTAGTTTGTGTTTTGGTTAAGGCTCCACATTCAATAGTAAAAGTCTAAAGTTTCATTCTCTAACTAGTCTTGTTATACCATGACAACCATGCATATAATATTAAAATATTAAATATGTGGGTACCTTTTCAAGCACCTTGATTGTGTTGTTAAGAGTGGAAAATATAATTTTCCACACAAACCCCTCCCCTCTATTTTCATTGAACAAAGTTGTTGTTAAGTGTGGAAAATATAATTTTGTTGTTAAGACCCCTCTCGTTTCGTTAAACAAAGTTGTTGTTAAGTGTGGAAAATATAAATTTTTTTCGGGAATAAAATTGAACTGAACTCAGTTGTTATGTGTTCCGTGGAGAAAGGATTTGCTTATAGTATACAAGTAGAGGCAATTAATTTAGATAGTAATGACTTCTTAATAACTTTGTGGTTCTAAGTGGTTGTGTTGTGTGATAGGAGCAAAGTAAAATTATTATAGGTGGTAGAGTGATGTAATAGGAGTGATCAACACTTTTGTGTAAGTTAATTTTTTTTGAATGTAATGATTTAAATTATTTCAAATTAAGTTAAAATTTGTAAATATAATTTTATGGTTAATTTTTTTTAAGCTTAGAAATAAAATTTTAATGTTTAATTTTGAAAATGGTAAGAAAACAAAAAAAGAAAAGAGGAGGTTATACAAGTTTCTACAAAGTTTCAAGATTTCTATCACTTTTTTAATAGATAAAAATTACTTTATGAGGGAGAAAATATTTCCCAAAACTAAAAATTTCATTTCATTTAATTGTCAAAAAGTTTGACTAAGAAATTTTAACAATATAAGAAAAGAAACACTGATATTAGCCTTTATTCTGGAAAGGGAAATGAGAAACACTCATATCCTCCTCTATTCTGAAAAAAGTAAAACCTTAAACAATAGAAAAGATTATGGTAAAGATCTATATTCTTAAAACAATTGACAAGTCTGTGCAATTGATGATATTAGTACTAATCTATGACAAAGACAACTTCAAAAAGAGATAGATTCTTAATAAAAAATTGATAAGTCTATGCAATTGATGATAACTTTAGTATTTAGTATTAATCTACGATAGAGACAACTTTAGAAAGAGCTAAATTCTTTAAAAGAACGAGATAAGGTTGTGCAATTGATGATAAATTTAGTGTTAATATATAATGGAGACAACTTAAGAAAATAGTAAAGCAGTAAAATCACAGTCAATAGGCTACTCTCTCAGCGTTTGAGGTAGAAATATTGTCATATCGATCTCCTATATGCAATTTGATCAGTATTATTTTAAAGAGGGACGAAATGCTTAATTCCATAATGCCACATGATCAATATTACTTTAAAAGAAAGACTGAATGATTAATTCTACACTGCCACATGATCAATGTTATTTTAAAAGAGGGACCAAATTCTTAATTCTACAATGCCACTTCGATCTCTCTAATCATGAAGATCTTTCGCAACAGGGGATGGTTTAGAAGTTTCGGTTCTTGAAATGTGGACTCGTCCTCCAATTCTTCACACTTTCCAACACTTAAATATTTAATTCCCAACTCTTAGTGACTTGACTCTCTAAAACACACTCATATTCATTATCTAGTAAAAACTCTTTGTTGGGCCCTTCAAAGGAGGAAAATTCTAGTTCGAGTGCCTAGGAAAGTAGAACTTAGAAACTTTCACTCCTCGCAATCAATCCTAAACGAAAAGTCTCATAGGAAAAGTACAAAGATCCACTTATTATAGGGAAGCTTGAACAATTCAATTCAACCAGCTTCAACAAACTCACATCAAAATTCAAATATTCATTCAGACAACATGTTTTGATTAATGCATTTAAAAGTTTCATACACTTAAATTTTTCAGTTGGAAAAAAACCATCAATGGGCGAAATTTTACCAAGATTTCCTTGGGAACATTTGTGAGCACAAAGAATGCCTCTGCACTTCTTTTTCTTTTATCTGATCTCCTTCTACCATGATCCCTAACTAATTTATCTGCAAGAAATCCCTTCTTCATAGAAGGTGATACTTTGTCCCCAAATATGGTAGATGGCACAATAGTGATTGAGGCTCCTACTCCGCCTCGCTGATCAACATTGGGACTCATGGGGAGCCCCAAAATCAAACCAACCATATATGAAGTACCTGCCATGGAATTTTAACTTGACCACTACAAAAATATTTAGGTGGGCGAATGTAAGAAGGCTCTTATAATCCAAAGCACCAGGTTGTAGACAAGTTATAACTTTATTTATGATGGAGATGGAGAGGAAAGGATATACAGAATGGAAGATCATCTCAAAATTTCAATCCCGCAGGTTTAATCCATTCCACAACCTTCTGTTAATCCCGTAGGTTTCTATTAATTAATGAAGTGTTGGGAGACAAAGGTGATGAAGCAAATGATAGAGAGCTTCATTTCAAATAAACTCAAATGACATTTCACCGCTGCAAAATTAAATACACTGCTTCGCTCTCCCCCATGCCACAATCGTTGATGTGAGACTCACACAAAGCATATTCTAGCTATATTCCCCTAGGTTAAATTTGATTCATTTAATAAAATTCAAAAGAAGAGAGATTCAATGATGCCCCATCCACCCAGGGTCGAAATAAGAACGCCTACGATGAATTAATTATGTTGTTTTATATACTTTATATATTATAATAATTAATTTTATATTAGTATATATTCATCTTATTTTTAGATCTACCAAGCACTGAAAGGGATCAAATCTCTTAAGATGCAAATCTTGTTTTGAGTGCAAAGTTAGAGGAAAGTTGTAACATCCCCCGGTAGATCACATGTAAAAATACATAGGATTAGAAATTTTTTGAAGGATTTACTAACATGTAATATTTCCAATCACTTATTTCATATTCCTTAACTGACCATTAGATACCATCATTACATAAAGTAAATTTAGAAATGGAATAACACGTCACATAACAAAACAACCATTGTTGTAGCATGCTAACATAAAGCTTTCTATTGTAGCCTTTAATCATTATAATTATTCATTTATTTAAGCTAGTTAATCACATATTTGATGATATAAGTGTAAACATCATGCAAGGTATAAATATCATCAAAATGACAAAATAGGAAGACACATAATGGACATCGATATATCCTAAAAGCCTCAAAGGGAAAAACCAACAAACATTTATTTTATTAAATGTTTCATGAGAGTGTTCACCCCTCACTCAATGGAAACAAGGGAGTGCATCCCTTGTCCATTGTTAAAAATATTATAAAAAAAATCTCATCTTTAATTCAAACATAACTAACTAGAGGTCATTACATTAATCATGATATCATTTACCCCACAATTCCTCGAGCACTGTGTTTATGTGGCTCAGTTGTTACCTGTAGTGTATTTTTTACATTTGAAAACCCTTCACTCTGCATGGTCCATTAGTTCATTACCTGCCATAGTGTTAACTATAATCCGTTTTTCAGTTGTTATACAAGGGATGGGTTAGACACTATTAATTAATACTTTGCATAAGTCATGTTTCTTTCCTGCAATAATTGTTATCAGTAGCTTAGCATCATGATTATATAAAATATTCATCAAACCCAAATAATAAACCTTTACTAGTTATGCTTCAAACATCTTTTCATGTGGCATGCTTCTTTATTGACACCACACATGCGTTAATTAAAAGAACACAATTACAAAAACATGGCTATTTATCTATGCAAGTGTATGGCTATGACACATGTCTATCCATCCAAACCTCACTTGCATAAGGTGAAATAAATAAATATTACCAAGGAATGCTCATCTATTCATACCTCCCATGCTATAAGAAGGGGAATAGTTACATTTTACCTATGTCTGCAAGAATACAATAATATTTAAAAGAATCACCATGGTTATCATGGTAATATTTAAAAGAATCACCATGATTATCACTATCTCTTCGCACAAGAAGAGGGAAATCTTTCCAAAAGATAAACACTACAACTACTATTATTTCCTTCGCACAAGAACACATTCTTTTCCAAAAGAAAAACCACCATAACTACCCATATTTTTAAAAGAAAACTAGCACAATAACTATTACTTTTGTGCATGTAAATACATATTATTTTTCCAAAAGAAACTAGCCCAACAACTATTATCTTTGTGCATGTAAACACATATTCTTTTTCAATAAAAACTAATACAATAACTATTATTTTTATGCATAGAAAAGCATATTCTTTTTCAAGAAACTTGTAAATTAAATAGATGTCATTTTTCAAGATAATTTAGTAAAATAGATATTATTTATGCGCATATAAGCACACATCTTTTTCTTAAGAAAACTATCATAATAGCTATTATCTATGAGCACAAGAAATTTACCTATTTTCAAAGAAAGACCTATAACAAGTATATTAACTCTGTACATGAGATCTTTTTATTATTTTCAAAAGGAAAGCACATGGGTTATTATATTTAAGCATAACTACATATTCCTTTTTAAAAAATAAACTACCATAACTTATTATCTCTATTGATGAGAATCCATGGAAATATTTCCAAGAATTTATTAATTAACTAATCTTTTCAACCAAAATAAACATGCCATAGAATTTCCAAGAGGCATTATCATGTACCTCAAATCTGCAATAATCAATGGTGGCCAACTTCCTCGTGGTTTTTCTTCTCCATTCACCATAGCAATGGCCATCACAGCTACAACTTTCTAAGCCGCTACTTGAGAGGGTCAACAAATTCGGTTGCATTATCTGACAACTCTCACCTAATGATGGCTTCATCCTTTGTTTAAGACACTAGATAATGACAATACTCTCACAAGTCTTCCTCTGCATGATGGACCCCCAAATTCGAAATGTTAGAGAACACAACAAGATCTTAAAAAAATAGGCCAACACCTTGGAATTTGAACATCGAAGAATTGAGTGACTCAATGGGAGAATGGATGTTGGAATTTGTTGCAGTTATGCTGACTATTTTGCCTTCTCTTCTCCCTAGCTACACTTTCCAGTAACGTCAACCACTAAGATAGACTAAGTCGCAAGCTGCAAGAGCGAAAAATATCTGAACAGAAAATTGTGCCATTGCAAGAATAATCCAAAGTTGTTTTACAAGTGCTTATGACCTCAAACCCTCTAGCTTAGTTAAATTAGGAAGAGCCTTATTCTCTCTGGTAATGTTATCTGTATTATCAAATGAAACCGAGGCATCATATCCCTTTAATCATCGCCCTTTTTGGGAGAGAGCATGATCATTCTTTATAAACATGGTTTCTATCCATGTAACACTTAGTCACATTAACCATTGGAAAACCAAATCCTCAAGTAATCTAATTTTTGTATTCCTCGTAATGAACTTCCTCACAAAAAACACCTTGAAACTAAGCCTCCTTTTGAATCTTTTTATCAGAATGAACCATATGGTAGTTATAAGTCGTTCCATAACCAATTCTTTGTGATCATCAAAGCACATCAAGACCATTTAATTTTCAATAATAATTTCATGTTATTAAAAATATCACGTAGGGGTATTACCAAAGTTTTGCACAAAGACTTGATCTCTCATTGCTCGGTAGATCCAGAGTTAAGATGGATCTAAATATTTTATTTTCACTGGTTTTCAGTAATATATACATGGTCCACATTGAAATATTTTATTTATGATTACACTCCCGACATTAAAATGTTGATATATGCCTCTTCATATTTAGAATTAGAAAACATATATCCATAGGATATGATATATCTCTCTGCACACACACATATATACACACATTTAATTATTTGTGTTATTAATATTTCTTAAAATGTTAAATAAATATTGAAGGAATTGCAAATTTTCCCGTACCCTAAATTAGGAAGCACTTATTAATATATCTGAACTCTCTTGCTCTTTCAGACTCTCTCTATATGTTTTTTATGTTAAAAAATTTCACTCAACATATAAGAATTTTTTTTATTTAAATTACTTTATTTTTCTCTATATAAAATTGATATAAAATCATGGTATTTAATATAGACATTGAAATATTTTGTTTATGAGTTACACTAAGATAGTTTTTTGTTATTGCCATATTTTTGTTTTAAATATTAAATTTCCACAAAACATATTATGAATCATACATCATGTCATATCAATAATGTTAGTTTTATATGCCATTTGTCAACTCCATATTTTTTTTTTGTAAACTTGGCAGTTCTTCCTCTATTTATATTACTTTTTCAAAATCTTTAACTTCCATTTGCTCCAGGTGGCTTACCTGCCTGAAGGAAACCAGATAGCCACCTGTCTGCATTAAACCCTGTCCAAAATTTAAAGAGGTTTATTGCTAGCCATCTAGCATCACTGTTTTGACTGTCTATACTACTGTTTCTAGAAAGAAAATTAAACAAGTAAGTCATCAAAAAAAAATTTGAATTCAAACTGGACCACTGCGTCAATCCTCGTCTGAGGATATTACTGGGGCTGGTGCCTTGCACTAGAGCCTGGCATCTTGCTCCTCTGCTTGATTCTCCACTTCATCTCTTTTAGAGTTTGTTCAATTCTTCCCAGGGCCAGGTTATTTTTGTAGGTCTGTATTTGAATTGTCGCTATCTCCCTGAGTAATTCCACCCTGACTGGGTCCTTTTCCTTGTTTTTCTCCTGTGCCTTTGCTCCGTCACCGACCGCTTGGTCTCGATTCAGGGTCATGGCCTATGCCACCACGTTCTTCATTACCCAGTATTGTTGTATGGTTTGCATGAATAGGGAATTCCTTCCATGAGTATTCCCTGGATCATGCACCATGCTTTCCTACTCCTCCATGGGGACGTCTCGGTGCTTAATACTTTCGTTCAGTTCCCTCTCCCAACTCGCAATTTGGGATTTAATGTCTAGCGGATTCCATGCCATGTAAGCGTCAATAATTGTCTTCATATGTTCACTGCTTGGCTTCCTTCCTCTTTTCCTGGTTGGCCTGCTTGTTCCTTCTTCCTTCTTGGTTTCTCTCTTGCCTCTCCTGGGGTCCATATGACTCTCTACCTATCTACAACTTTCTTCTTCCTAGTGTTCTTTGTTCTCCTCACTGTACTTTCCACAATATGTTAAGATACCTATCACAAATCCATTGCATTTATGAGAGTTATAATATTGAATCAAAACTATTTCCCATTTGCTCGTTTTCTTTCCCTTTCTAGGTTTTGTTACCTTTAGGGTTTTTGTCAGAATGGGTTTAGAGCCAATCCTTTTGTGAGAGATTCTTCGGCGAAAATCACATGGAATACCAATCCTTTTTTTGATAAGGTTTGGTCTTTGCTTGGGTTTCTTCCCATTTTCCCTCCATGGCAGCAGTTTGCACACGACCTTTCCATTTTGGTCATCCTCATGGGTTCCTCCTTGGATGAAGTTGGTCTTTTGTTCCACCTTTCCCAGGATCTCCTTGGCTTGTCAATAGGTTTCCTCCTAGATCTGACTCTACATCCCCCCCCCCCACCCCAAGGTTTCTTGATTTCCTGGTTCACTAGAATCCTTGGGTTTTTTCCCCCTGGTTGCTTCCATTTTGCCTACTGGCTCTCTCCCATCAATTCCTATAGGGATGGCTAGGGTCATGCTCTGTCAGGGGATACTACGGGCTTCTATCACTGGATGGCCCTCTCCCTTCCTGGGTACGAGACCCTCCCTCCCAATCTCCCTGCCCCGGACATTCAACTGCATTGCAAAATTGGTTTTAATAGTGTCACGAGAGGTTCTGATCTCCTTTTTTACAGGCTTATGCATGTTCCATTTCAGATATCCTATTTTCCTACTGTAAATAATCTTGAGCCTAGCAGGGATGGGGAGCATAGGAACTACATACCAACTTGCCAGTCTGTTGCCTCTTTCATCCGTCATCTGCTTCTTCGCTCTTCAGCCACCTTCCCTCTTGCCAGCTCTTCTCGCCTTCGTCTGCATGCGTTTTTCTATATTTTGATTTCCGTTAAGTTTTATTCCTCTCTCCCTTCGGTCCCTTGCCTTTACTGCCACCTGTCTGGCATTATTACCTGCACGGATCCCTACACCCTCCTCTCGGGATGTTGCCCCTCTGTCCTTACTGCCATCTCCTCTCATTAATCTGCACTTTCTCTCGGCTGCTCTTGTCGTGTACCTGTTGTCCTTGTCCTGCCACTTGTTATCATTCTTTTGCCCGCCCTCCTGCTCACTGCCCTGCCCTCCTCTTTATCATTCTCTTTCGCCACCACCCTCGTACTCTTGGGAGTTATACCTTCTCTGCCCTGCTTCGTCACCTGCCAGATTATCAGTCTACTCACTTCATTCTCCGCATCTATTCTTTCCCCCACCTGTCCTCTTCCTCCCCCTTCTTGGCTTTGTCTCCCTGGTCTCTCTAGATTTCCTATGATGTTCCCTGATCTGGGGTTCCTCTCTCCTCCTTTTCCTTGCTTGCATCCAGAGTTCTTCCACCGTGCCTGCATCCCAATTTTTCCTGGTTGTCTGCTGGTTCGTTGCCTTTCCTTCTCATGTGGGTGGGAAGGATGTAGTCTACCTGTCTTATGAGTTTTCTAATCTCCTGCACCAGCCAGGCGGTTCTCCAGCTACAGCTGATTTTCTCCGCTTGGGTTCCTTGCTGTAGCTATTTGACTATATCAACTACCATTTTTGAGTCTCCTTCAACCTGTAGATTTTGGTATTCCTCCCTTATGGCAATTTCCAGCCCTTTTTTCAGTGCATGGAGCTCTGCTTCATTGTTTGTAGCATTACCGCAGTCCATCGCATAGATTCTGAGAGTCCTTCCCTTGTCGTCTCTGAATACTCTGCCAGTCCCTACCTCGCCTGGGTTTCCTTTCACAGCCCCATTGAAATTCAACTTAATAAACCCTTGTTGAGGATTTCTGTAGTGATTGGCCACCTCCACCTCGTTTTTTGGTGTATCCTTATTGTCTTGTGTGTCATACTTGGCTTTAGTTTCAGGCGTATCATTATTCTTGTTTCTGTTGGGTCAGTTTTCCAATCCTCCTCGTACCACCTTTCTGTAAGAATGGTCTCTCTGATATTTTGAATGATTTGGTTCCATATCTCTGTTTTTTTCTCTACCATCCTCCTTGAAAATTAGGTGGTTTCACTCTTTCCAGATATTCCATAGAACAAATCCTATCGAGAGTATCCATTCCCTCTTCAGGATCGTATTCTGGTAAGGTTTTTTTCTCCAGTTCTCTATTGTTGTTTTCATGTTGTTTATATCTCTATCACTGATTTCAAATATTTGCTAATGTTGTTTCCACAGGTTTACGCTAACTTTGCAGGCGTTGGTTAAATGCTCCATGGTATCTTCCTATTCTCTACAGAGGGGACATCTCGATGGGCCTTGTGTTCCTTTTTTCCTCAGTTGGTCCCATGTTAGTTCTCTCCCATGGCTTGGGATCCAGGTAAAGAATGCTACCTTCGGCCATGTTTTTGTTTTCCATATTCTTTCCCAATTTTTTATTTCTGGATGTCTATTGTATCCTGCTTTTAGATGGTATCCTTTTTCTATTGTGAACATACATTTGATTCTATGTCCCCATCTTAGAGTGTCCGTCCCATCTTTGATCGCTACTTTCCTTGTTGTCATTTCCTTTTCATAGATTTCCCATTGGGCTGTTGTAGGCGCTTCTGGCTAGTTTTCCTTTTGTTTCCACTTTCTCCAATATCCATTAGGTTCCGGGTTCCAGTAGTTTCGTACTATGTCCCCTTCATTTAGGCTGGTGCATTGGTGGATGTCTTGGAGTTGCGACTGATTATCAAGTTTTTCTCTCTGTTGCCATGCTCCTTCCCAGAAGTTGGCTTTATCCCATCCTCTGACTTCCCAAAAGCTATGCTCCCTGATCAGATCCCTATTGGCACTTTCCAAATTCCAGATTTAGAGCCTTTCTTCTTAGTTTGGCTTCTCAACTTTCCTTCTGGAGTCCTGGGCATCTCATATTTTCTCTCCCATAGTTTTTTCCACAGGTATTCCCCTCCCTATGTCCATCGCCACCACAACTTTGCCCCCATTACCTGGTTCAGGATGTATGGGTCTCTCAGACCTAATTCTCCTTCTTTTAGGGATTTACTTAGCCAACTCCAGGATAGAAGCACCCATTTTTTTGTCTTACTAGACCCTTGCCATAGGAATTTTTTAAACATATCTACCATTTTCTGGCAGATTGTTTTAGGTGTGGCTTGGATGGTAAGTTGATAGATCAGGATGGATTGGAGCACCGATTTTAGCAGAATGATGTGGCTCGGGATATTCAGCGCCCTGAATGTCCAGTTTTGCATTCTCCGTTGAATAATTCCCATCAGGGTACTCCAATTGGCCACTCTGTTTTTCTTGTCACTTAACAAGAAGCCTAAGTACTAGTAGGGAAATTCCTAATTCTAAATTCAATGGTTCTTGCTAGGAAGGCTTGGGAGGAAGCTTGGGTATTGAAGAAATAAATTTCTGATTTCTCTTTGCTTATCTCTATCCCAGAGGCCCCTGTGGAATCTTTGAGAATTTCCATTATTTTTTTTGCTTCTTTGAATGTTGCCTATCCATATAGCATAACGTTATTGAAAAATTGTTGGTGGGTTAGAGGTAGGTCATTTCCCCAAAGTATTAGTCCCTTCAGTTGTTCACTATTAACATTAGCTTTTATTAGTCTTCTTAGTCCATCTGCTGTGAGGATGAACAGGAACGACGATATCGGGTCGCCCTGCCTAAGCCCTCTGGATGGATTGAAAGCTTCTGTAGATGACCCATTTAGTAGTACTGACATAACTGGCGTAGTTATCATTGACATTACCCTGTTTATCCACCTGTCGTCAAAGCCGTATGCCTTTAATATTTTTTGGAGGTATCCCCAATTAAGTCTGTCATAACCTTTGGCTAAGTCTAATTTTATCAGCATCCCTTTGGTTTTTGAATTTTTCAATGAGTGAATTGCTTCTTGTGCTACCACTATGCCATCTGTTATTTGTCTGCCTTTGAAAAACCCTGTCTACTCCTGGGATATCAACTCTGGTAGTATTGGTTTTAGTCAATTCACCATAATTGTAGCTAATATTTTGTATATAACGTTGCAAAGCGCTATAGGTCGGAATCCTTGTGGTTCTTCTGTGTTTTTCATCTTTGGTATCAAGGCTAGGAATGTAGCATTCAAGGCCAGATGCATTCTTTTGGTGCATCTGGATTCTTCTACTACATTCACTATGTCTTGGCTCATGAAGTTCCATGTAGCTTGATAAAATTCTAAAGTGAATCCTTCAAGCCCAGGTGCTTTATTCTTTTCCATATTTTTGATTACCTCCTCCACCTCCTCTTTCGTTATGACCCTTAGGAGAGCCAAGTTCTGATCTCTAGTCACTATTTTAGGGATATGTTGACTAATTTTACCAATGTTGTCCTCCCTTCTGATATTGGGTTTTGTCATGAGCTCTTTAAAATGTTGTACCAACAGATTCTCCATTTCAACTTTCTATGTTAGCCTGTTGCCTTAGTGGTCCCTTAGGGAGAATATTATATTTTTTTGTCGATGCTATACCATGATTGCCTTATGGAAGAATTTCATGTTTCCTTCTCCTTCTTTTAGCCATTGGATTCTCGATTTTTGTTTAAATAATATTTTCT
Source organism: Pinus tabuliformis (assembly GCA_031772625.1). Classification (NCBI taxonomy): domain Eukaryota; kingdom Viridiplantae; phylum Streptophyta; class Pinopsida; order Pinales; family Pinaceae; genus Pinus; species Pinus tabuliformis. The sequence continues at coordinate 1,524,547,440 of CM062816.1, forward strand.
CTTGTTTTCTTCTTTCTTCCAGTTTATTTAGCACCAGTCCTTCTTCTTTTGCCAGCTCTTCATTTCTTCCTTCATCTATGATTTTCTGTTGTATTCTTTTCATCTTTATCTAGAGTGTTTCTCATTCCTTTTGAATGTTTCCAAATTCTTCTCTGTTACACTTCTTTATCCTTCCTTTTAAGTCTTTTACTCTGAGTTGGAGGGTGTGCATTTTGCTTCATCCTTCCATCCCAGTCTTAGTCTCGTTCCACCAATTCTTCATTTTATCTATGAAGGTGGGTTCTCTTAACCAGAATGCCTCAAACCTAAAGGGTTTGTTCTGGTTCTGTCGATTCATAACTATTTCTAATTTAATGGGCCAGTGATCTGACCCTAAACACGAGAGGGTTGTTGCTTATAGAAGATATCTTTTCCAATGAAGTGTTCTGTTGCTGTGAATCTTTCTAACTTGGATGCTATTTGTCTGCTCCCTCCTCTTCGATTGTTCCACGTATATTTTCCATTTATGGTTGGGATATCTACCATTTTCAATTCTGCTTGAAGATCCCTCAACCTCTCCATCTCTGGCTCTTCTATTTGTAATCCACCTTTCTTCTCATCTTTTGATGTTGTCATGTTAAAGTCTCTTGCTATCATCCATAGTTTCTCCTCATGAAGGTTTCCAAGCTGTTGAAGTTGGAGGAGAAAGCTTCCTCTTTCCGCTGGTGTATGAGGGTCGTATACTGCCGAAACTAGAAACCATTCTCTGTTTCTGATTAATTGAAACTTCCTCGTGAGTATTATTTTCATGCCTATCCAGTAATCTGCTGTGATTTCTGCAGGGTTCCATAGTATTGCTATGCCTCCTGCATTTCCTTTCGCATCTATGGTCATGCATTCATATTTCGGTTTTATTTTATTTAGGTTTTCCTCCATTTTCCTTCCTGAGATTTTTGTTTCTTGTAACAACATTAGTTGGGGTTTTTCTTTTCTTAGCCTTTCTGCTAAGTGTCTTTGTTTTCCTTTACTATTAAGGCCTCTTATATTCCAGGATGTAATTATCATTGGGGTGCTTGGCTTGTTTGGTGGAATATCGCCGATAGCGGTACTACTCTCCCGGTGTTCACTAACATTTCTCCCATGATTTGTATCGATTCCTGTAGATTTCTTCGACCTCTTTTCTTCCTGTCTTTTGATTTTCTTTGAAGGCTTCATTTTTCTACCATTTCCATTTTTCCCTGTTCCTATTTTTCTTGGTACTATTGAAAATTTTCTCTGTATAGTCTTTTTGCTCTTCTGGAATGAATATTTCGTCTAGGTGTCTCCATTCATTTAGTAGTTTCTGCAATACTTCTTCTTCTGAGCTTAGTTCTTTTCCTCTGCTTGTGTCAATTTCAATTATTGTGTTGTCCATCTTCTCCCTCTTTTCCTTTTTGTCCTTCTTTTTTGGTTCACTTTGTGCCTTCCTCTTGGTTTGTGATTTTCCTTGGCTTGCGCTGCTTTCCTTTCCTTTTTCTTCCTAATAGTCCATTGTTTGGGTCTCGATGTTATATTCTTCTTCTTCTTGTAGGATTTCAAAGCTGTTTGTATTACTTGGCTAGGCTTGTTGTTCTTTCTTTCCTTTGTTCGGGTTCTCTCTTGCTTGTCTTCTTTTGCTTTTTTACTTCTTAAAACCCTTCCTTGTCTTCATGGTTTTTTCTCTGTTGTTTGTTCCTTCGCTCCTCTTCTTCTGTATTGAGTGGGAATTCCTTAAACAGATGTCCATACTCATGACATATTTTGCATCTAAATGGAATATGTTCATAGTTGAGGGTTTGCTGCCATACCTCCTCGTGATACTCTAGTTCGACTGTGTCTAGAATAGCGTAAGCTATATTCATGTAAACACAAATTCTAGCATATGAGGTGTATCTTCATATTTTTGTAGTTTCTGCTATTTTAACAAAACTTCCTATTGTGTTTCCTATTCCCTCTAGGATCTCTGGATCCCAGAAGTCCATTGGTAGCCCAAATAACCTAACCCATACCGGGGCTGCCAAGAATTTTTCCTTATTAGGGTTGTAACATTCTTCCCAGTATCTCATGAACAGTCCAACATTATAATGAAAGTAAGGACCATTTTCAAACAATTTTTCTTTATCTTGCAGGTTCGAGAAGATTACCGTGAAGAAGCCTCTTGCTCCCAACTTTAGCTCAATGTGGCCTCGGGGTTGCCATTTTTGCTCGATCCATCTGGTGAGGTCCTTTTCTGTCAGCCATACTTCGATGAACTTGCAAATGAGCGCATGGTCTTTCATGTAGCTTCTATATCGCTCCAATTTTTTCATTGGGATTATAAATCTTGGTTTCTCCGTCGCACATGGTAAACACTTGCCTCTGCTGCCTGCCAACCATCGTGCTCCAAGGACAGGTCCTGGTTTTCTTTCTTCTTCCACCTGGTTGTAGGTGTTTTGGCCTTCTCCTACCACTGTGTCTCGATAGGAGGGGATCTCTCCCCTCCTCTCCTCCTTTGTCATTTCTTCTGGTTCTTGGTTTCTATGTCTGTCGCTTGCCGTAGTTTGTGGTTTTTCCCCGCGCCGCCTAACTCATGGCTGCTTGACCATTAGGGTTGCAGAGAAATCTTGTCAACTCCATATTAAATAGTGAAGGAATTACATATTTTCCATTTAGAAAATATAATTCCTAGTTGTCTTAGGTGTGATGCTTTCTAAGTAAAGGAGTTTCTTCCTATTCTTTAGGAGTTGTTTAGATCTTTAGATATTTCCTAGATTTCATGTATGGTTGAGATATTCTCTTAACCGAGTGATTGTGTGTTCAAGATAGTGTTGGAAATAATACTGAGAGGGGGGGGGGGGGGGGGGGGGGTGAATCAGTATTATCAGATCAATAAAACTTTTTCAATTTCATACTCAGAAACATATACGCTACTTCAGTTAAGTGAACCAGCGTGTACACGCTACTGTGTCTAAAGCAACCAGCATATAACCAGAAAACTTATGATTCAGTTAGCTTATCTTTAGTAAATGCATCAGGACATTATTAACCATATTAATAGTAAACAGAACAGATCATCACATAAAAGCCACACACATGAACACCATGATATAAGGTGGAAACCCAATGTGGGTGAAAACCACCTGCTGCAAGTCGTCTCTATCTTTCTTTAATAAAAACTTCAGTTTACAATCTTTTGTACTGGTGCAGCCTTATACCAGTACGCAGGCTACAACCTGCAGAAGGCTACAACCTTCTCTCGTTTTCCAGACTCTTCTGGAAGGGAGCTCCAACCCCCTTTGCTCTTGTACTAGCTAAGATACTAGTACGTAGGTGCTGGCCTACAATCTTCTTTCCTTCAGGTACCACTTTTCATCAATTTTCAGACTGGATATTCCTGAAGCACAACATTACAATCTGAAGACCACAATTCATCCAATTTTCATAACAGATCATTGAAGCACAAGACAACCAATACTAGCATCATCAATCTTTGAATCGCTGAACCACTGAAACCCTGTCAACACCCAGTCACCAGAACACAGAGCAGACTACAGAACTCTGCAATAACAGTCAGACCCAACTGCAACCCCAAAAATTAAACTTCAAAAGATATACGCTACTTCAATGAGACCAACCCGCGTATACACGCGCTTTTACCAAAGACAACCTGCGTACAGATCTAAAAATAATTTCTCATAACTTGCAGCTGTACCAGACATCAGTCATACCCAGAACATAACATTGCGTCAGTATGCAGATCTAAAGGTACGCATAATCAACCATATACTGATAGTTCATTTCAAACCATTTGATCCCGATCTGTCCTTAGATCTAGTCTTCCATCACCCAGTGTGATCTCTCCTTAGCTTAGATCAAGCAACCCAGAACCTGCATACTAGATCTCTTTCTTTATCAGATATTCAAGACTTTTTCAATACACTTGCCTAATGATCTTCTTCTCCTTTTATAGTCTTAGGCCTTGCTCAATACCACGGGCCAAAACCATAGTAATCCAATACCAACAACTTCAAAACTAGGGATCAACACGCCTGTCGAGATACCTTGGTCAAAAACATAGGCTCAAGTACCGAGGACTAACTACCACGGACCAAAAGAAAGCTTCTCGACATGTACGCCCTTTTCTGTTCATGAAACTGCGTGTATACGCGACTTCGTATATAGCGAGACTGCGTATCCGCGACTTAGTATATAGCGTACCGGCGTGTATATGCAACTTGGGCTTAATGAACCTGCGTATATGGAATTTCTCTTCATTCTTGTAGACTGGACTGAGATCTGTCATCAAAGAGAGTTGCCATCAAGGACAACACCTGTACCGTAGCGCCACACCTGTGCCAAAATGCCAACAATCTCCCCCTTTGGACTTGATGGCAACCCCAAGATCTAAGATCTTTAGAATCATTCTCCCCCTTTGTCATCAAGGGCAAAGGGTTGTGCTCCCCCTGAGTACATGCTGATATCTCTGCTCTGCTGTGCTGAACATGATCCCCCTGACTGTAGGCAAGATCTGCAAAATATGTTCTTCAAAGAGAACCAAGACTTATACAACATAAAGGACCTTCCTATCACCAAAAGACTCAATACATACATCCATACTCCCAACCAAGAGGGGATACATCAGAAATTTACATATAACAACCAAATACATTACATCATTCATCCCAGGCATAGTGGGGAAACCAACAAAGGCCGTTACATGACCTTGACACCATAAAAGAGATATCACAAAAGAGATACATGACATAGAGACGAAAAATCTAGACCAAGACTTATGAAAGTCATCAGCAGCATCTGATAATCATCTTTTAGATCAGCAACCAAGATTTCCTTCTGTGCTCCTTCTCCTGAAACCAACAATAGTTTGTGAACTAGAACCAAAAGCATCTAAATGCCAACAATGCTTTATTAGACTTTAAGCTGCTCCCCCTGAAACTGTGCCTGCTGCACCCCCTGAAACTGTGCCTGAAGGATTCTGGCATACCCATCTCAGACCTTCTCCAACCAGAGTCTGCCCTTGCTGTTCAGAACTCCATATACGCGACTTCACCTGCATAAATCAGCGTATGTACGCGGATATCCCTTATACAACACGCGTATACCAACTTTTCTTTAGAACAGACAAGCTTCAACAGCAGGATGAAGCATCAACTACTCCCAGCTTTTGTCTGAGATATTCAAAAGTCTCCCTGGGCAGTGGTTTTGTGAGAATATCAGCAACTTGTTCTTTAGAAGGAACATACTCCAACTTGACCTTTTGTTCAAGCACTTGTTCCCGGAGGAAGTGATACTTGATTGGTATGTGCTTGGTCTTTGAATGCATGACTGGATTCTTTGAAATGCTGATTGCACTTGTATTATCACATAAGATAGAGACAGGTGGATTACAAGTGATTTGAAAATCCTGCAAGGTCTGCATCATCCAAAGAAGTTGTGTGCAACAAGATGCCGCAGCCACGTATTCTGCTTCAGCTGTAGATAAAGCAATCGAACTCTGTTTCTTGCTGAACCAAGATACTAATCTGGAACCCATGAAGAATGCACCACCACTTGTGCTTTTCCTGTCATCCACACTTCCGGCCCAATCTGCATCTGTGTAAGCATGAAGAGTGAGATCTGTATCTCTAGGATACCATAAGCCATAGTTTTGAGTCCCTTGAAGATACTTGAAGATTCTTTTGACTGCCTGAAGATGAGTTTCCTTTGGGTTGGCTTGAAATCTTCCAACAATTCCTACTACATGCATAATATCTGGTCAGGTACCTGTCAAATAGAGCAAACTCCCAATCATGGATCTATAAGTTGGTTGATGAACTGCTGCTGATTCATCATTTGTACTGAGGCTGCATCCTGTAACCATGGGGGTACATACTGGCTTTGAATCTTCCATGCCATACTTCTTCAAGATCTGCTTGAGGTACTTGGTTTGAGACAAGAAAATACCTCCTTCATTTTGTTGGATTTGCAATCCAAGAAAGTATGTCAGTTCTCCAAGTAATGACATTTCGAATTCTTTCTGCATAACCAAGGCAAAGTTTTGACTCATAGCCTCTTCATTGCTGCCAAAGATAATATCATCTACATACACAACAAGTATTAACAATTTGTTATTTTCAACTTTCATATAGAGATTGCTATCTGCTGATCCTTTTGAAAAACCTTTTTGGTGAAGATATTTGTCCAAACGATAGTACCAAGCCCTTGGAGCTTGTTTGAGACCATAGAGAGCCTTTTTCAATCTGCATACAAGGTTTGGATCATTCCCAAGAATGAAACCATCTGGCTGCTCAATATATACTTCTTCTTCTAAGTCTCCATTCAGAAAGGCTGATTTCACGTCCATTTGAAATACCTTGAAGTTTTGAAAGCTTGAGAGAGCAAGGAACATTCGGATGGTCTCAAGTCTTGCAACAGGAGCAAAGGTCTCTTCAAAATCTATTCCTTCTTGCTGTGCATACCCTTTACAAACAAGTCTGGCCTTGTTTCTAATTACTTCTCCATTTTCATTCAATTTATTTTTGAAGACCCATTTTGTCCCTATGACATTCTTATCTTTTGGTCTAGGAACCAATTCCCAAGTTTTGTTCTTTTCGATCTGCTCAAGTTCTTCATCCATTGCTTTGACCCAACATTCATCTTTGCATGCCTCTTTCACATTTTGTGGTTCAGTGGAAGAGAGTAATGCCAAATAGCTTGAGGCTTCTACAATTGTTCTTCTTGTTTGTACTCCTGCTTCTTTCTGCCCCACAATCTGAGATTCTGGATGATTCTTCTGAACATATCTGGATGGAGTCTTTTCTTATATTCTTGTCTGCTCCTCTGGTTCTTCTTGAGGTTCTTCTTCATCATTCTGTCTTTGAGGGTAGCCTTCATCTTCTTCGATGTCTTCATGATGAACTTGCCTAGGAATGTATCCCTTCTCATCAACCACAACATCAATGCTGTCAACAATTCTGCCAAGTCTTTTATTGTAGCACTTGTATGCTTTGTTATGTGGAGAATAACCAAGAAGAATGCCTTCATCTACTCTTGGCTCAAGTTTTCCAAGTTGCTCATCAGTATTCTTAATATAACATTTGCTCCCAAAGATTTTGAAGTGCTTCACCGAAGGAGTCTTACCACACCAGAGCTCATGAGGAGTTTGAGTATTGTTTACTCGGACATTTGTTTTGTTGAGAATAATAACCCCAGCATGTGCAGCTTCACCCCAGAAAGTTGCGGGAGTACCTGATTCATCAAGCATAGCACGAGCCATCTGTTGGACTGTTCTGTTCATTCTTTCCACAACTCCATTTTGCTGAGGAGTTCTAGCTGTAGAGAATTCTCTTCTTATCCCATGTTCTTCACAGAAATCGAAAAATTCATTCGAGGTAAACTCCCCACCTCTGTCAGATCTGAGGCACTTAATTTTGTGTCCTGATTCATTTTCAGCCAAGGCTTTGAAGGATTTGAATTTTTCGAATGCTTCATCTTTGTGCTTCATAAGTCCTAACCAGACAAACCTGGAGAAATCGTCAATGAATAATATCAAATATTCTTCTCCTCGAGGAGTTCTTTTTCTGAATGGACCACATGTATCTGTATGTACTAGCTCAAGAGGCATGCTAGCTGATCCTTCCTTCTCAGGAAAATTAGTTCTGGTTTGCTTTCTAAACTGACATGATTTGCATATGGTGTTGTCTGGAATTTTGATATCTGGAAGATCATGAACTGCCTGATATTTGCATGCTTTCCTTATTTGTGAAAAGCTTAGATGCCCCAACCTCCGATGCCATAGCCAGTGTTCATCATCCTTGCTCAAATAGCATTGTTGTTTTTCTTCAAATATGTATAGATTATTTGGAGTCCTTCTTCCTTTGATCACTGTTTCACCTGTATTAAGATCACGAACACAACATCCATTTGATCTAAATATTACCTCTGTTCCTTGATCGCACATCTGACTGACACTCAGAAGATTATGCTTCAACCCATCAACATACAAAACATTTCCAGCTTTGACCTTCTCTTTCAACTGAGCAACGCCTTTTCCTTTTATGGCTGCAGAGATATCGTTTCCAAAAGAAACTTTCTTTCCCTTTTCTAATGCGGTATATGATTCAAGTTTTTCTTTGTCCCCTGTCATATGCTTCGAACATCCGTTGTCAATGTACCATAGACTTTCTTGACCTTCTGCATAAAGGCTATCCCACATCTTTCTGGTTGCGGTTCCTTTATTCTCCATGTTCTGACATTTGAGGTTTGTTCCTTTTGAGTTGTCTTCCAAAATCTGCTCCTGCATTCAGAGTTTTCATGACCAAAGTTATTACAAATAGAGCATTCAACTTCATTTTCAAGAACCGAAAAGTTTTTATAAGTCCTTTTCATGGTTCTAGTCATACTTCTTTGCTTTTGAGCTTCTCTAGTCATGATTGTCTTGTAGGCAACACATTGAGCTGCTTTGTGACCGAAGTTATGGCAAGAAAAACATTGGCCATTAAAGAAATTTCTGCGATAATCAGATCTATCATCCAACCGATTGTAGCTTCTATTGGCATCCATTCTTGGGGCAAATTGGGAAGATTTTACCTGTGGCTGATTGTAGCTTTTGTTTGTCCTTAAGGCAGCTTGTCCCCGAATTTCTTGATAGTCTTTATTTGTTCTTGAGGTAACCTGTCCCTGATTCACCTGATGACTTTTATTTGATCTTTGCTCGCTCCTCCTTGCTGCATCAAGATAACTTTTAGAGGTAGAAGCTTGAGATGTTCCTCCATTATATCCCAGACCTGTCTTGATCAGAGGAGAACGCTGCACATTGATAATCTCATCCAAGGTTTCAGATCCTTTAACAAATTTAAGATTAATCGCTTTTGTTTTCTCAATCTCTTTTCTAAGACAAACAATCTCACATTCCAATTTTTCAAGATGTTTTTCCTTTTCAGCCAGTTGACATTGTAGAGAATCAATAATAGCACTTTTCTCTTCTAAGCAAACTTTGAGATTATTCATTTCTTCACAAAAGCCTTCTACATCTATAGCATCCATGTTGTCATTATCTTCAAAAGCCATTAAAAGTTTATATCTATTACCCTGTTCATCTTCGTCACTATTTGAAAGACCATCACTATCTTCATGAGTGTAATAGCTTTTCTTCTTTTCATTCTGTTTCTTGTTCCATCTAACAGGTTCCTTTCCCTTGTCATTCTTATATTTGTGAGGACATTTGGCAGCATAATGACCTACTCTTCCACAAGCAAAGCATTTAAAAGGTAACTTACCTCTGAATCTTCCAGAACCCCTTTGAAGATTTCTGACAAAATTTGATTCTTCTTCTTCATCTTCTGGCACGTGACTTGCTTCATAATAATCTTCTTTGCCCGAAGCCTTGAAAGCAGCTTCTCTTCTGTTTGATGGACCTCCCTTTCTCATTTCATAAGCAGTTAGAATTCCGTGAAGCTGAGACATAGTAAGAGTTCGTAGATTTTCCTTTTCTTCTATTGCAGACACTTTAGATTCAAATTTGGGGGACAATGATCTTAGAACCTTTTCAACCACAATAGCCTCTTTTATTTCTTCTCTCAAGTTTTTCATGCAATTAACAATCTCATCTACCCTAAGGAAATAGTTAGCCACACTTTCATCATTATACATTCTGAGAGTCTCATACTTAATCTTGAGAGTTTGAAGTTTAGCACGCTTTACCTGTTCGTCTCCTTCATAGCTCGTGACAATTTTGTCCCATATTTCTTTTGCGGATTTATAGTGCATTACCTTCATGAATTCTGATTGGGATATACATCCCAATAGAGTACTGACTGCTTTCGCATTTGTTTCATATTTCTTTTTCTCGGCTGGATCTGTAGGAGTAGCTGAAGGGAAAGTGTAGCCTGTCTCTACGATATCCCAAACTTCTGTACCAAGAGATTGAAGATAGGCAGTAACTCTTACCTTCCAATAATTGAAGTTTGTCCCATCAAAAACTGGTGGCCTGATTGATGCTTCTCTCTCGTAGTTGCTCATGATGAACAATCTTCCTTCAAGCGATCAAGCTTCTCTGAAGGACCTGCTCTGATACCAATTGTTGGAAATAATACTGAGAGGGGGGGGGGGGTGAATCAGTATTATCAGATCAATAAAACTTTTTCAATTTCATACTCAGAAACATATACGCTACTTCAGTTAAGTGAACCAGCGTGTACACGCTACTGTGTCTAAAGCAACCAGCATATAACCAGAAAACTTATGATTCAGTTAGCTTATCTTTAGTAAATGCATCAGGACATTATTAACCATATTAATAGTAAACAAAACAGATCATCACATAAAAGCCACACACATGAACACCATGATATAAGGTGGAAACCCAATGTGGGTGAAAACCACCTGCTGCAAGTCGTCTCTATCTTTCTTTAATAAAAACTTCAGTTTACAATCTTTTGTACTGGTGCTGCCTTATACCAGTACGCAGGCTACAACCTGCGGAAGGCTACAACCTTCTCTCGTTTTCCAGACTCTTCTGGAAGGGAGCTCCAACCCCCTTTGCTCTTGTACTAGCTAAGATACTAGTACGTAGGTGCTGGCCTACAATCTTCTTTCCTTCAGGTACCACTTTTCATCAATTTTCAGACTGGATATTCCTGAAACACAACATTACAATCTGAAGACCACAATTCATCCAATTTTCATAACAGATCATTGAAGCACAAGACAACCAATACTAGCATCATCAATCTTTGAATCGCTGAACCACTGAAACCCTGTCAACACCCAGTTACCAGAACACAGAGCAGACTACAGAACTCTGCAATAACAGTCAGACCCAACTGCAACCCCAAAAATTAAACTTCAAAAGATATACGCTACTTCAATGAGACCAACCCGCGTATACACGCGCTTTTACCAAAGACAACCTGCGTACAGATCTAAAAATAATTTCTCATAACTTGCAGCTGTACCAGACATCAGTCATACCCAGAACATAACATTGCGTCAGTATGCAGATCTAAAGGTACGCATAATCAACCATATACCGATAGTTCATTTCAAACCATTTGATCCCGATCTGTCCTTAGATCTAGTCTTCCATCACCCGGTGTGATCTCCCCTTAGCTTAGATCAAGCAACCCAGAACCTGCATACTAGATCTCTTTCTTTATCAGATATTCAAGACTTTTTCAATACACTTGCCTAATGATCTTCTTCTCCTTTTATAGTCTTAGGCCTTGCTCAATACCACGGGCCAAAACCATAGTAATCCAATACCAACAACTTCAAAACTAGGGATCAACACGCCTGTCAAGATACCTTGGTCAAAAACATAGGCTCAAGTACCGAGGACTAACTACCACAGACCAAAAGAAAGCTTCTCGACATGTACGCCCTTTTCTATTCATGAACCTGCGTGTATACGCGACTTTGTATATAGCGAGACTGCGTATCCGCGACTTAGTATATAGCGTACCGGCGTGTATACGCCACTTGGGCTTAATGAACCTGCGTATATGGAATTTCTCTTCATTCTTGTAGACTGGACTGAGATCTGTCATCAAAGAGAGTTGCCATCAAGGACAACACCTGTACCGTAGCGCCACACCTGTGCCAAAATGCCAACAGATAGTCTATCTACCTTGAGACAACACTTTATTATGTAAAATTACCTGATCAATGAAATAGCGTACTTATGTAACAAACTCCCTTAGTGGAGGGCCTAGAAGCATAGGAAGAGTAGTATGTGTTTTGATTTTTTTGTTTGTCCACTGATTATTAAATTTTGCATAGATTGTTAAAGCTTTGCATCATGGAGTTGTGTGTTGTTAATATTGTGTGACAGATTGATTTTGTGAGTTAATCTTCGACGATAAACTGAAGGCAAAAGATCCTAAAGGCTTTGAATCCGGATTTATGGCCAATGAAAAAATGATCATTGTATCTCTTTAGGGCCATTGAAATCACAGGACACCCAGTCTCCCTAAAATTTTGTCAATTGTATGTGTTGCAGAGGTTTATTCGATAAAGCGCGTCATGCCTGGAATTAATGCAACAAAGAATTGATGAGGTTTGGATGCTCAACACATTAAGAAGATCACTTCCTGGATTCAAACTTTGTGCCATGACTATGAATTGGGTGCCCAACCACGTGCACTTGGCGTCAACCTTGTAATACCTGTGACACCTCTAGATCAGGCCATCGAGCTCTTCCATGAGGTTCCTAGTGATTGTGGCAGGAATCACGATTTCCATTAGACCAAAACCCATAAGTGTTAGTCAACGATCGCATCAACATAGATAAGGATCCATGAGAGGCAGTTAGTCAATGTCGTGAAACACACGAGGAGTGTTGGTTTATCCAATGTCCAACAATCTCTCCCCCAACACAAGCAAGGTGTGTATCGAACTTGTGACCTACTCTCTGATACCACTTGTTGGGAATCACGATTGTCGTTAGAACAAAAATCACAGGGGTTAGTCAATGATCACATCTCTAGAGATAAGGATCCATGAGAGGTGGTTAGTGCACGTCGTGAAACACACGAGGAGTGTTGGTTTATCCAATGTTTAACAATTTGAACTGTGCCCGTGTCCATTGAAATTCCTAGAACGACCTTACCACCTCTTAGAATGTCGAGAAACAAATTTATATTTAGGGTTCCTAGGGTGAAGGTCCCTTTGTGAAGAACTGCAACGACCCAATAAAAGATTGATGATGAGGATGATGATTTAAAGGATCTAGAAGAATTTGATGGAATTAAGAAAAATAATGGAAAAATTTCAGAGGTTGAGGCATGAGAAGAGCATGGAGAAGAGTTGGAGATCTCACAAATGACAATGTAGAGAGAAATTTGAGTACCCATGAATATGTACTATATTGTTAGGTTATGCATCATGATATGGATAGTCCGGTTTTGCGTGCAAAAATGGATGGGGACAGACAAAGTAAGGTTGCTTTCAATTATAATATCAAAGGATATCCCTCCCTAATGTTTTTTTGTTAATGATACTTCACATGTTTATACAACAGGGCAAGGTAGAAATGAAATTGTGATTTAGGTGTAGAAAAAAACTGGCCATGTTTGTGAGGAAGGACAAAGGGAGAATATCTACTTCTCTCACCGTTTGTGTTAATTTTTGTTGCAATTTTTGCGTGTTCCACTCTCCTTTCCTCCTAATGAAGTGATTTAAAATGTTCAATTCATTTGATTATGCTTAGGAATTGTTAATTTGGTATATTTGAGAATTGTCATGTCATAGTTATTGAAGTGACATTTAGTTTGCCCAATTATTATCATGAATTTGAGTTTGTATTAGAACATGTCATTCCAACAATAGAAAGGTTTATGGGAGAATATAAAAACAATGAAGATGACATCAAATGATAGTGGTTGGAACTAAAAACATAGATTAAATTATGGTGGGCTAGATTGTGTGTAGAATAATAATAGACTCATTACCATATTGTTGTGTGAGTCACACATTGTAATTATATGCAAGTATATGATGTTTTCTAGTGATCTTTGAAAAAAATTGTAATAGTACATGCATGAGTCAATGGTGATGTAAGTGTATCCTCTTTGTGGTTATCTTAAACCACTTTGTAAGTGTATGTTTGTGGTGAGCCAAAAACCACTTTGTAGTGTAGGTTTGTGGTAAGCCATAAACCACTTGTGAGATGGAAGTGGACAACTTGTGAGATGGAAGTGGACAGGGATTCATGTAGCATGGTTTAGGGTCATCAAAGAAAACCTTGAGCATGGTTGAGGGTCATCTGACAAAAACCAGAGCATGGTTTAGGGTAAGTCGATAAAATCCAAAGCATTGTAACGAGTAGTCTGAGAAAACCTAAATTGATGATGATGGAGGGGAACTTGTAAGTACAAGTATGTAGATATAATGGTTGACCACAACTAAACTTTACTATTTGAGATCAAAACAATTTGTCATTAAAAAAAAAACTTAAAAAATATAATTCCTATTCTCTTAAGTGTGATGCTTTTTAAATGGAGATTTATTCTTGTTATCTAAAAATTATTTAGATGTCTACGTACTTCTTACATTGTACGTAGTTACACGGGGTTGATATATTCTTCAAAAACAAGTAATTGTATATCTAAATTAATCTATCTCAATCTCAGGATTTATTCTCAAGTAATCAATGTATATACAAAGCTCAGGATTTATTCCTCTGGTTCGTCGGCGACTCCTGAGGACCGACAACAGATCATGAGTAGAACAATGAGAAGCACGATGGCCACGCCTACAGGAGATCCCCCTGACACCAGATCATGAGCAGAACAATGAGAAGCACGATGGCCACGCCTACAGTAGATCCCCCTGGCCGTTTGACGGAGGACGGATCCCCACCACCAGAGACTTCATTGGCGTTGTTATTGATGGAGGAGGAGGAGAGGCACCTTATAATGAAGATCAACACCAACGGCGCCGCCATGATCATCACGGGATTTATGTCATTCGCCATTTCCAAGGGACTACTCTGTTCTGAAACAAACACGGCACCGCAAGGATAATGGCCACCGCAGCTAGCAGGAGAAAGGCATACGGAGGAGAAGAATCATATGCAGTGGCGGGGCAGGCAGCAGTAGCCATGGCTTGAACCTCTGACCTCAGAAATATGTAGCAGATCAACTACTCAAAGCCGCGTATACTCTGTGGAGGAGATGGGGCAATTTTATTGAGACCCAACCTGCAACGCATGCGTGTGATGGAAGGTGTTACGAAATCTCTCAGGCTTGTGCGTGTACCTAGAAATTGACCCATGACACATATTACACGCGGTTTGCTGTTATTACTTGAATTGGGCATGTAAGTTTATTAACATAAATAAATAAATTAAAATATAAATATTTTCTTTTTAAGTATTTATTTTTATTTTTTAATTGTAACAAGAAAATATTATATTAAAAAAATTACACCAATGCAACCACATTTCTTAATATTTCTTGATTTTATAAATTTACAATATAAATATATAATACTACATAAAATTTAATGGAAAACATGATGTCAACTAGCTACTTCATATAGGCCTACATTCCATGGGTTAGAGCCATATATTACTATTTCCATGTGCTCTAAGTTGGCACAACCTTTTTTCTTAACTCCTAATGGTTTGAATTGACTCATTCCCTCCCCTCATGGTTTGAATTGACTCATTTCTTACACTTAGAAGTCCTAGCGTGATCACCCTTGCTCAAGTTTAAAACTATATCTCTAAGCATGTTAAATTCTCCTTCAAGAATACTTGTTTGACGCCTCTAATAAACACGTGTCTACATGATTGTTTCCAATTAAGAAGTGGCTTATTGTTCACTTTCATGAAATTTTTAGGTAACTATGAAGATGGAAGTCCTACAACATTATACAAACTCCCCATGATTCTTGAACACATCTAAGTTTCTGTAGTTCTAAATAATGTATTGATATTTCCTTGTTAAAACTATTGCATCAAATTGCCTTTAGATTCTCAATGTTGCTTGTTTCGAAATTTCCTTACCATGTCCGCAAACTCCAAAAATCCTAATATCTCTTCTTTCTTTACTCTTTGTTGTCTATGAACCAACCCTTCAAAAGAATCCTTCCTAAATTTGATGAGAAACAAATATAAGAGGTTAAAAGAGAATATTCAATTGTGTAAGACCGTTCCACCAAGACCAAAGCTTTGAGCTATCTAAGAAGATAAGAGCTCTTTTGAATTGTCCCATGGTTCAGTGGGGAGGGTCATTTGTAGAAAATAGAGAACACCCATGCATACATGACCCCAAACAAACAAATATGGAGACTTTACCAAAAAACCATGTAAATCTAAAGATCAAGCATTCCACCTTTGATTTATAATCATGATTGATCTATAATACCACCTCAATGAGTGATAGTTTTTGGTGTGGGTTCAAATTTGTGCTAAGTCGAGGGCCTAAGCATGTGATGGGGTGGCTCAAGTCTCATCTCATAACTATCTTGCTACATGACTACATTCAATGTTGCATTCAATGCGAAGCTTTAATGGATTGATAAGTGTCTTTATATTCATGTTAATCACATGAAGAAATCGGTTGATTATTAAAAATACCATTTATGTGGGGTGATTATTAACAATACTACTCGTGTTGATGATCCAGACTTTTTGAGGTGTGGCTACATTAGTAAACCCATTTTCTTGATGGTTATTCTCCTACAACACACAATAATGCATGATATTATTGAATTATTATACTCTTGTTTAGCTCAATATAGAACTAATATTAATAACTTATCAACTAGGGTGGTGTTTAATGCCATTTGGCTTATAATATCCTTTGAATATTCCACCACTATTTGTGACTAGATTTGAGAGTCATTTGCTATCCTCATGCCTTGTAATAAGGCATAAGCTTCTACTTGATTATTAGAATACATACTAAGGCCCCATGAGAAGGTTGTTTCAATTGTTCGTCCAAGTTCCATAATGACCCACCCTCCTGCCAAACTTGCTACCCTAGGATTTCCCTTTCAAGCTCCACCAAAACATAAATTGTAAGAGTGTTGAGCATATTTCCATTTATAAAAGTCATGTTTACTCAACCAAAGCTACCAGTTTGGTTTAGTGTTGAACCTTTTCATTCTTAACCCTATGGATAGAGGAGTTATGTGGAATTGGTGGCACCATTGTCTACATTTTTTCCCTCTCTATTGTTTTAATAGTAACTAGTAAATATTTGTATTAAGAAAAAATTCATGACAAGAGAAAGAGAATGAAACAAGTGGCATTATAAAAATTATTGGCCATGAGTTTCAAGAAAAATTATGGTTTCTTTATTTTCCAACCCCTTTATAACAAGTATGGCCTTATACCTCTTTTTTCCTCCATATTCTTCCTTAAACTTGTAAATCCATTTATTTTACAATGCTCTTTTTCCTATAGGAAATGTGGCCAAATCCCAAGTATGGTTATGTACCAAAGAGGCCATCTCTTCTTTCATGCCTTCTCCCATTTCTTTCATATTTCTACTTGCATTTCTTATTCACATCTTTCTAGTTCAAAACAATATGTGAATGATACATAATACAATGAAGGAGGGTATAGTTTAGGGTGTCTACTCAACCTAGTTAATTTTTCTAACAACACTTGTATGAGTTTGAGGTACCTGTTGTTACTATTGTTTTGAAACACTTAGATTTTTGTCACCTTTGGAATTTATTTTTCTATGATTTCATCAAGCACTATGTATTATGTGCTTTTATTTTCATGTTTCTTTCTCTACAGTTGATATTTGTACATGACCACCTCATTGAATCCCACATCTCTACTCCTAATGATTTGTGATTTTCATAATATCATAAGCGATACCAATATCATTAACCCCATATCCAATAAAAGCACATTCATATTTTTCCTCAAGCTTTTTTCTATTTCCTCTATCAATATGGGCAAATGCTTCACAACCAAAAGTTTTTAGAAATAACTAGTTTACCTCTTTACCTTTCTATGCCTCCTCTAGAATTTGACCATCCAAGGAACTTAAAGGCCCTCAATTTATTAAGTAAACAATAGTACTAATAACATCTTTAAAATCCTATAATGGAAATATGGTACACAATCTCATAATCCTTGCGTTCTCCATAATTCTCATGATCATCCTTTATGACACACCATTTTCTTGTGGTATTCCTGATCTGTCTTCTCTCTACAAATCCCATGGTATGAACAATAAATATCAAACTACTTGTTGTAATATTCTCCTCCATTATGTGATCCAAGAAACTTAAACTTATTTATTCTCTCATTCTCAACCAAAGATTTCCATTTCCTAGATTTATCAAAGACATTAGATTTGTTTCTAATGCAATAAACCCAAGATTTCATAGCTGCATCATTAATGAAATTAACATATTAATAATATTCATCAAGAGATGATACCTGAGCTCATCCCTACATATTTTTATGCACAAGTTATAACTTTTCACTCTTCTTTTCCTTACCAAATTTTAGGAGTCTAACTCTTTTCTATTTTCCATAAACTTAATGCTCACAAAAGTCTAAATCAACCTTCTTCAAATTTGGTAATAATTTCCTTGAGTGGAGAATCTACATCCCCTTCTCACTCATGTTCTTGATCCTACACTAGAAGACTATTACATTCACTCATATATAATTTAAATCAATAGAAAGGTCAACATTACGAATACACAAATACAATGTACCTACCTTCTCTCTTTTTTTATTATCAGATATCCTCTAGAAGTGACCTTCCATGAATTTCTTCTAACTATAACTATACGACCTTCAATTCCCAACTACACTATTACAATTATATTTCTTCTTAAATCAAGGAAATGTATTTCAACAACCATTTGTTTCCATTCTATTATCCATACCTTACCCTTTCCCACAATTTTACATGGTTCATCATCACCTAAATAAACTTGTCCAAAATCACCTTGAACATAATCTTGAAAATATCTCCTATGGGGTGTGGCATGAAATGAAGCCCCTGATTCTATCACCAAAGAATAAAAAATGTTATCCACTGAAAGTATTGAAGCATATTGTAACACATCACATGCTACATTTTCTTCCTTATTATTCTTGTGTCGATCTCCTTTTTTTTTTTCTTTTAGATACCAATAGTCTTTCTTCTTGTGTCATTTTTTCCCACAATGCCAACATTCCATCTTCCCTCTGGATTTTCATCCATCTCTATTAGAATTTCCACAATTCCATAGGCTATTTACTTTCTCTAATTGTCTTCCCCTATTCTTTACAGTCAAATATTTACTTAACGTCTCACCTATGTTTTTCTATCATTTTTCCTCACTAACGATACACTTACAACATCATCAAACATTAAAGTGTTTTAAATAGAGACAAAATTACTCACATCCATGACCAATCCATTCCAACTTTATAGAAATGAGCACAAAATCAAAAGGAGCCCTAACCTCATAATCAAAGTTTTCTCCTACAAAACTTAATCAACTAGTGACCATGTTAAATTCATCTAAATTATTAGCAAGTGATCCACCTTCTCACATCCTAATATTAAATAAATGCTTCATAAGAAATACCTTGTTGGAAGCTACGGTATTTTCATATAGTTTAGCCAATGTCTTCATCAAACCCTCTATTGTCTTTTCTTTTGAAATGTTGTAAGTCATTTATGCTTCTAAGAATAGTTGTATTGTTCACAATGCTTTTGTGTCGAGGATCTCCAATTTTTCATATTTCATATTTCATATGTGTTGGCTTCTTTGCTATTCCATCCAATGGTAGAAAAATATTTTTTTGGGAAACACTTCTAGAAGAAAAATGTGTGCACTTCTTGAAACTTCACACAATTTTCTTCTAGAAGTATCTCCCAACATGATTATTAATTGTGGCCCTTTTGCATGCTAAGAAAATTATGTTTCTATTACAGATATTATTCCATTTTCATCTTCCAAAGTTGATAGTGTTGGTCATTAAGCCTCTTAATCATAAAATATTATTTCTCCATTGGTCCCACTCAAATCAAGAACCCTCCTTATTTTTAATTTTATTAGCCAAATAAACCTTTGACTTTAGCACAATTTGTTAAGAATAAAATCAAAGAGTAATAAAATAAAAATGAACATGGAAATAAAATATAGAAAGAAACATTGTAATAGATATTGGTAGCTCTAAACAACCCTAGGAATGGCTTACTTAATCTCATCCTCTGTAGCCATAGTAGATGTCTAGGGATACTCGACATTGATAGGGAATTGACCCCTAAAGCCAAATTTCGTTGAATTCTTTTCAAACATGTGTCGTAGGCCGATGGTAGTTACTAGAGTTGTTGAACATAACACCATGGAATATGTTCATTAGACAAGACCTTTAGGTGTGTGGGACAACCAAATGTGACTCTTATCTCTGTATATCAAGGCCCTTATAGGGATCTCGACTTTGTGCAACATGGAAGCCACAATGGGCCTAATTATGAAATGTTGACCTAGAGTCCAGAAGAGAATGTTGCCATCTCTTAGGTCAATTATGGTGCAGCTCCACTATTAGATCACTTGAATTTAGGTTTAAATGATTTTTTTGAAAGAATTGGAATAACTTCGCTAGGATGGAAGAAACATTAGCTCTTAAGGCCCCTATTCTGCAATGTTTTTTCTATTCCTTGGGGGAGGTTACTACCCAAAATCTGGCAAATTTCAACATATGTATGAAATAAACATTAGGAGGTCCCCCTTTTTTGTAGGTGAAAGTCATAGATCTCATCTCCACACTTGTAGCCAGGATTCAAGATTGGGTGAGAACCTCATATGGCAGTTTCCATTTCATATATTAAGGTTGGAATCTTTAGGATTAGAAAACCCTTAGTGATTATCGCATAACTAAGGACACTATGATCTATTTGGTTTCAAGAGTAATGGATGGAGCCAAAGGCTAGTGCGTGTCCTCCTCATCTCAATCCAATTCCTTCAATGATGTTATTAAACTTGGAACTCCATTTTTGAACCCAACAGATCTATTAGGATTGACAATTTTGGTAGATCAAGTAACGTAAACCCCATATATTGAAGTGGATAATGTGATCTGTAGATTCCTAACTACAGATAATGAACAATAAGCACTTATTTTCTGATTTAATGGATTTTGGCCCTCAACATTTTCTCTTCAAGAGTGGGTGAAACATAATTGGTCTCAGAATATTGGGCTACATTTTTTATCCAAAGGATTCTTTGTTATGTCTTCCAAAATCTATTGGATCGACATAAGGTTTTTCTTAAAGGACCTTAGATTTAAGGATATTTTGGCCCCTTTTTTAAACCATGGTTCCCTAGTT
Organism: Pinus tabuliformis; assembly: GCA_031772625.1. Lineage (NCBI taxonomy): Eukaryota > Viridiplantae > Streptophyta > Pinopsida > Pinales > Pinaceae > Pinus > Pinus tabuliformis. The sequence goes on from CM062816.1 coordinate 1,524,568,217, forward strand.
TTAGTCCTCTTTCCATGTTAGCACTGGAAACTCTTGTCCAAGTAGGCTCCCTAACCCACCCATCCATTTGTCTCATCCTGATGTTTTAGAAAATATGGGTAACTTAATAGGTCACGACATCACAACTAACAATGATAGGATAGCTAAAGGAATTATCACATTTGTTCACATATGTATTGAAGTGGACCTCACTGAAGGATTGTCGAATAAAATATTCCTCAAATGGAGGGGTAGGGTTTATGCATAATTGGTGGATTATGAGAATATTGCTTTTTGTTGCAGGACTTGTCAACAACCTCGCCATTTTCGGAATGCTTTCCCTTTTTCACAAGGTTTCAATACCCACTAGGATCCTAAGAAAATGAACTATGGTTGGCAATATTTGAAGGCAACAAAAATAACTAACACTACTATGAATCACAAGCAAGATACCTGTTACACTAAAAAATGTCACCATGACTATTTACAGTTAGTATGGCTCTATCAACAGTCATGCTATCCTCTTAGGCAAGTCTTATGCCTCTGCTCTCCATGTCAAACTCCAAAAAGAGAGAAAGTCTTTATAAATGTATTTATCTCTGGGTACGCAGGTTCTCTCAACCTTACCTGCGGGTACGCACCCAATGTTCACAAAAGCTGCGTACTTGTACGCTCTGTATGTAAAGGGGCAGGTGCGTCCCCCTGTAAAGGTCAAAATGCGCAAGTTTCATCTTTAAAAAGTTACTTGTGGTCATTTCTAGAGCATTCTAGAAGGTTGTTTGACGTGTATTGAGCGCCTCCAGATGGTTCATGTACCCCTACCAAAGAGGAACTTATCCCATCAATAAGGGAGCTATCCCATCCAAAGAGGGGATTATCCCATTGATGGTGGACCTGAATAACTTCCTCTAGAGCACTATAAATACAGGCATTGGGCCAGAAGGAGGAGAGGTTGGAAGCTAAACATTTCTAAGGGTAGATGCTGCTGGAATTAGGACTCCCATTTAGAAGCTTGTGAGGAGAAATTGCCATCTTTGCTTGTTCTATTTGGAAGTGGGTGAGCTTTGTCAAAGTAAAGGAGAACTCTTGATGGACCCTGGGAGGGACTTGCACAACACCAAGGCTCAGGTTGTAATTGTTCCTTTTGTTTCCTATTAATGCAAATGAGTCCATTCTTCTCAATAACTTGTTATTTATGAGTTGTTTCATGTACTCCTTGGTCTATGTGTTAAATATGTTTTATTCTATGAGATTATCAAGTGCTATTTAATCGTTTGATTGTTAGTGGATGCAGGTTTCAAAGTGAAGGAGGAGCTCATCCGGATCAGCGAGGCTGGACTGCTACAACAGCGTTGGATTACAGGTAGGATCTAAACACTTGATTTCTTATATATTAAATGCATGTTTAGAGAAGGATTGCTCTTGTTTGTCTTGTTTGTCACTAGAGAGTCTTAGGCTCCTAGGGAGGTTGGTTGTGTCCGCACTATCAACTCTTTCCGCCTGACAAATTGGCGACTCCGCTGGGGACTCCATGAATGTGTTTGAGTTCTTTTTTATTTGATATTTTGGTCTAAGAAAAATTGCTTGTTTTCTGATTTTTGGTTGTCTAGTTGTGTATTTGGGTGGGTTAGCTTAGAGTCAATTTAGTTTTTTTATTTTTCTTAGCTTTGCCAGCAGTACGCAGTCTCTGGGTTTAACATAGTGCGTACTTGTACGCACTGCGTCTTTGTGCACAGTGCGTACCCGCGCCTGTGTGAACAGATGACCTGCGTACCCCTGTCAATTTTGAGAAAATTTCAATTTTTGCTTTTTGCTCTTTAGATTTTGTTTTCAATTTGTTTTTACTGCCCAGATCCACCGGTTACCTGCCATAAATCTTCACCTAGGCTTGTTTCATTGGCATTTCTGCTCTAAGATTTCATCAATTGGGTGTTTTGAGTCTCTTTTTTGAGAAATTCTTGATTTGTTTTCCTTTGATCATTACTTTGAGGTTTCTCTCAGTCTTTTCACAATTTTGCATCTTTTTGCTTTCGTTTTTGCAAAAAAAAATTCCCCCTCATTCGCCGGGGGGGGCTAGATTGTGTATGAGTGTTAATCGCCTTTGAGTGTTTTTATGTTTTGATCTTTGGAACTCTCACCCAATTTTCTCGACTTGCACTTGATTGGTTCTTAGATTACATTAGAATCATCTTGTGTTTGAGAATTCTCTTGCATAGATCACATTTGCATAATTAGAATTCTCATTTTCAGAATATGAATGAAAAATGTGCATAGATTACATTTGCATACTTTTCAAGTGAATTGTGCTTAGATTACCATTGCATAGTTTACATTCTGAAAAATCAATCGTAGATTTAGATCAGCTTTCTTTGATTTGAATTTACACAAAAAATAAAAATGAAAAAAATGGTTTGGAATTGATTTGCATTAGTTTTTCTTGATAAAATTAGTGCATTAGAGAATTTGTTATATTTTCTCTTAGTGATCAATTTTTTGCATTGTCGGAAGTGAATGGAAACTCTCTCCTTACTCTAGTTAGGATTCATCGAATTGAAAGGATTGCATTATCATATTCGATTGCATTCAGTTGAGTCGGGTCATAACACCATTGGTTTCATATCCATTTACCCATTCGAGTAATAACAGCCTTAATAACACAGCGCTTAATTAAAATTCATCTAGTAATTTTTATATTTCTAGGGCTCTGATACACCAACATAGCTTAGGCTAGTGTCTTGGAGTAGGAGAGTAATTAACTCTCCAAGACAGCAAAACCAAACAAGTAGCTCATCTTGTGGTAGGATAAATCCAACTGTTACATTTATACTCTGGGAAAGCTCCTCTTAAAGGAGAAGCACGAGCTCGTGTCCGAACCAGTGAGGGGATCAATCCTCCCTCATTGGGAACGACGCCAGACACGCACGTATTATAAACGGTAAACCTCGGATTAACCATTGTCGAGGAGCCAGGGGTCACTTGTCGGTAAACCTTGGATTATTGTCAAGGAGCCGGCAAGGGGATTGAGCTTGATACTCTGCCCTTGCGTGCTGTCGAAGTGTAGACTGTTCCCCCAGGTGCATTTGTTGCTGTTGGTAACCTTAGTGACCATTATCTTTAGGGTTCTACCCAAGGTGACGGTGGAGGGAAGATCCCACTGTACCTGGAGCAGACGTCGGCTAGACTCACTTGGATTTTCTGGGGGGTTCACTTTACTCGAGACGGTTAAAGTGGAGGAACTTGGTCCAGTCTATTCATTAAGCAGGTTGTCGGGGTAACTGTTCCACCCACCACTTCTGTACTGAATTCGGCGATGTTGGGTTTCATCACCAACTAGTGTTTTCGGTCCAGAAGGCTACTTTTTGTGTGTGGTTTGACTCCTAGATTTGATAGCGCGTGTTAATTTGTTTGTTTTTACTTTTAGAGACCATAGGTGTGAATTGTGAATTTTAATTGTTAGGTGTGAATTGTGAATTGTTGATTTTAGTTTTAAAAATTGTTAATAAAATTCACTGAAGTTGAATATAATGGCAAATTTTCCGGAATTTACCAACCTAGGAACCCCTCCTAATGAGAATCCTAGTACTTTTCCTTACTTTGGAAATGTTGGTCCTCCTTATATGGCTACTTTGTCATTACCTGGATTTACAATAGGATTACCGATATGGTTATTTTCAACTTCGTTGGCCCAAAGTACTCCAATTGTTCCACCTCAACTGGATGCTTCACCTCAACAGAGTTCACCATCTCAACATCACCAACCTTCTGTTGACCCTTTACCTTCTTCGCCTAATTTTTCTTCCTCCATTTCTTCCTCTTCGCCTGGTAAAAGCCTTGATGCTAGTAACCAGGAGGCTAAGAAGAAGAAGAAAGGGAAGAAGAAGAAGAAGAAGAAGAAGAAGCAAGATAAGAAAGAAGTCAACCAACCAACCACGACTGTAAGTGTTAGTTGTGTTGAGGAAAACTCCGACATGCATCGTAAACCCAAATACCCTTGCAGGCTTTGTAAGGGTGACCACTTCCTTGTCAATTGTCCTGGTATTCCAAAGGTCCTGGAAGTATGGTCAGAAAAATCTCATCAACTTTCCATTGATCCATCAACCAGTGATAGTCAGGTTCCTGGGAAAAAGGGTAAAGTTAGGTTTCCTTGTAAGTTATGTGAAGGGAGTCATCAAACTCACACTTGCCCTCACATGGATGAAGCCTCAACATTGTTGGAAAACCTTACTGTTCCACAGCAAGAATTTCCAACTGGTTACCGTAAACTTTCTCCCAACCTACCGTCAAATGACGGAGTGATTGATCTAAATTCAAGTACAATCGATCACACTCTTCCATTGGAGAGTGAAACTCATGTCACTCAGGTTGATGATCAATTAGTTGATCAAGTGATCGATTCAATTTCACATTCGGTCGATCCCACTTTCCCTTTAGAGAGTGAACTTCATACCGCTCAGGTTCTTCTTGTTACATCAGATTCTTCTATGCCGGGGGGCATTTCACCTGTTTCTACAGAACCCCCTCCAAGTACTGAGGTCTTTTCCTTTGATTGGAATAGACTGACAGAACCTCGTCTTCCTTCCTCCATCCCTTTCCAAATCATAGTCAAGGCTGGAGGTAGGGACATACATCGTACTCAGGTCAATGAAGGTGCTTCTATTAGTATTTTATCCTCAACTGTTTGGAAAGCTTTGGGTTCCCCTCAGCTTGCACCTATTACGCAGAATCTGAAAGCTTTTAACAGAACCATTAGTGAACCTTTAGGGATCCTTCCTAAGTTTTCTATTACCTTGGAAGGTAAAACTGTCTGCATTGATCTTATGGTAGTTCGAGGTCCCTTGGATTTCAATTTACTCCTTGGGCGAGACTATGTTTATGAAATGAAAGCTGTCGTATCGACACTCTTTCGCGTGATGTCTTTCCCTCACAATGGCAGTATTGTGACTGTAGACCAGCTTTCATTCCCTAGTCTTGTTTCAACTACCAATAATATGACACCCCTAAATGTTCCTGATTCTAAAGTGGTATCTACCCTGCCACGGGTTAATTATGTGGCAACTGGTCCCATGTTTTCAGTTACTGATGTAAGTGAGCCTCTCCCTGTTTGCTCATCTTCCTTTGATATAGATCCGGTAATTGACATGGAAAACTCTATGGGATTACTTGAACACGATGTTCTTATCCCTTTTGAGTCCCTTGACATGTGTTCCTTCCAAAGAACTATTCTTCCTTATGATGAAGACCTCTTGGAAGCCATGATCAAGGTGTGTCCATTGACATGTCTTTCTTCCAGTTGGAAGCCATGATCAGTGGGTGCGAGGATAGTTTGTTCCTGTCTCAACCTCGTTAAAAAATGAAACTGGATGTTGTGAGGAAAGCTTCTTTTACTGTGTCAACCTCGGTAAAAAATGAATCAGTGAGTGTGAGGAAAGTTCCTTTTACTGTGTCAACCTCGTTAAAAAATGAATCAGTTATGTGAGGAAAGTTCCTTTTACCGTGTCAACCTCGTTAAAAAATGAATCAGTGTGTGCGAGGATAGTTTTTTCCTGTACCAACCTCGTTAAAAAATGAAACCTCATTAAAAAATGAATCAGGTAGATTTTAGGATATGTAGGTAGATTGTAGAAAATAGGGTTTTGAGGATAGTTCCTGTTACTGAGTCAACCTCGTTAAAAAATGAATCAGGTATGAGGATAGTTCTTTTCTTGTGTCAACCTCCTTAAAAATGAAACAACTCCCTTTTCAAGTTAAATATTGAAAGTAAACCTTCATTTCATCCATCTGGTTGAATGCAATGAAGCCTGGGGGGCATGTACCTCGCTTTGCATCATTATACTGGGGGCATGCGAACTTTTTGAGCATAGTTCCTTGTCTTGTGTCAAGCTCGTTAAAAAATGAAACAAGGGTAGGTTAAGTAGGTAGATTATAGAGAGTAGTTATGAGCATAGTTCCTTATCTTGTGTCAAGCTCGTTTAAAAAATGAAACAAGGGTTTTGAGGATAGTTCTTTTCCTGTGTCAACCTCTCTAAAAAATGAAACAACTCCCGCAAGTCTTTCCAAGATTTCGAAAGTAAAGCTTCATTCCATCCACCTCATTGAATGCAATGAAGCTTGGGGGGCATGTACCTCGTTTTGCGTCATTATGCTGGGGGCAAGGATAATTTTAGGGGCGAATGTTCGCCCTTTGGCGAAATTAAGGGGTTTTAAATTTTTAGTGGGCGAATATTTTGTATCATAGTACATTTTTACAAATCACCTCAAATAGCCCACCTTATTTTAAGGGAGAGGGTAAAAAAGGTAAATTTAGCCCTTGAAATTATGACTTACAACCTTCCATTCGCCCATTTTCAAGAATAGGTTTTATTTAAGTGAATCCATTCGCCCATTTTCAAGAATAGGTTTTATTTAAGTGAATCCTATGGGCCAAATACCATATTTATAAAACAGGTATGGTAAATTAATAAAAATATAAATAACTGAGAGGTATGGTAAATAAATAAAACATTTTTTATATTTACTCCATAAGTCACCTTATATACATGTAAGGGTGTAAACAAATAAAAATATAAGTAAAGTGGAGGTATGGTAAATAAATAAAACTTCTTTTTATACTTACTCAAAAGGTATGGTAAATAAATAAAAATATAAATAAACTAGATGTATCGTAAATAAATAAAACCTCTTTTTATATTTAGTCCATAACCCTCGTTCTATTTATGAAGGCTCAAGAAAGAGGTTTTATTTAAGTGAATCCTATGGGCCAAATACCATATTTGTAAAAGAGGTATGGTAAATTAATAAAAATATAAATAAACGAGAGGTATGGTAAACAAATAAAACATTTTTTTATATTTACTCCATAAGTCACCTTATATTTACAAACACTCAAAAAATGGGTTATATTTAGGTGAAACCTATGGCCAAAATACTATGGGACAAATACCATGGACTAGATTGTTATTAATACCATGCAAAAAACCATTATTAACCCTAATATTAGGATTAATAAAAATAAAAATGGCACATGGTATTGATCCATGGTATTCACCAAAATGGCACATGGTATTGACCCATGGTATTCACCTGGAATGTAGCCTATTTAAATGGGGGAATTAAACCAGCATGTAGCTTATGCTAAGATTCACTAGGACTTTACAAAGTTTTATTATTTAGTGAAAGACTCTCCAAGATCTTACAAGATTTTATAATTGAGTAAAATATTCGCCATGCCTGGTGAGAGATTCGCCAAAAAATTATATATACATATTATATTATTGATAAAATCGCCTTCCATTTTTCCTATGTACCATGGAGATTCGCCCATTTATTTTATTTATAAATTTAGGGGGGGTTCTTAAAATTTTCTCTGGCTGGGGGCATGCGAACTTGTAACAAGCATAGTTTTTCGTTTCAAGCTTGCGTAAACATGAAACCGAATCCGAGCATAGTTCTTTTCCTGTGTCAAGCTCGTTAAAAAATGAAACAAATCCTCCTCTAATTGAGTCGCGAGTTTGACTAGATCTCATAAATGTTAAGTTGTATATTTAGGTTAGTTATTTCAGTTTTTTGCATAATTTTCTTACAGTTTTAGGTTGAGTCTTTCAAATGATCTCATAACTCAACCTTCATTTCATCCAACTGGTTGAATGAAATGAAGCTGAGGGGCATGCGCTCTAGCAGTTACGCTTAAGGGGCATCAAGCACAATTTTCTCTCTGTTTCAAGCTTGTGTAAAAATGAAACTACTCTGAAGCATAGTTTTTTCTCTTTCAAGCTTTTGTAAAAATGAAACCTATCTCGAGTCAATTTCAGTTATTTTCAAGACTCGTTAAACTCATGAAAATCCCGAGATTATTTTGCTATCTTTCATTCTCGTAAAACAAATGAAAATGCCGAGTTCTTTCCGTCTTTTCCTGCTCGTAAATTAAATTGAAAGTCGGCCATATGAGTACATTTTTATCATTTTTTCGAACTCATTAAAACTTACGAAAAAATGAAAACCATGAGTACATTTTTATCATTTTTTCGAACTCGTTAAAACTTACGAAAAAGTGAAACCTTGGAGTTCTCTTTTAAGCCCTTTTCTGACTCCTAAAACATGAAAAGATTGCCGAGCGTTTCTTTTACACTCGTTAAAATGGAATTAAAAGACGGTCCTCTTATATCCCTTTTCTGACCGTAAAAACAAGAAAAGATTGTCGGATTTTTGTCGTTTCAAATTCGATACTGGAAATAAAACGACATGCCTCTGATCGCTTTTTACTTTTCAGGTCAAAGGCATTAATCATGAAAGTACTCCTTGGTCGCAAGATCAAGCGGTTCTCCGAGGTATTATTTTATACTTTTTCGAGCTTGGGGGACACAAATTTACGAAAAAGTTCAACCTGGAGTCTTCTTAAGTTTTTCAGACTCTCTAAAATTGAAAAACGCCGAGTTTCTCCTATACTGGACTCGTTAAAATTTCACAGTAAAGGACCTGTTCAATTACAAACAGGAACGAACCACTCCTTCCTAGGGTTCGAATCAAAACTAGGTTGGACTCATCCGAAGGATGAGCTTATAATCAAGCATATGTTATCCTCCTCAAGCTTGTTAAAAATAAAGAGGTACTTGCCAGAAATGGTGGGGGAAAAGAGAGAAGAATGAGCCTATTTGTTATCTTTTGTCTCAGAAGAAACTTTATTACCACTCTTGGACACGACACTTTTCATTCACCTGGGTTGGGAAATCCTTTACCTCACAGTTGATCAAACCACTTTGAAAGTCTTCAGCCGGGTTCCGGGAATTAACTTTGAGTCGTTTATCACCAAGCCATCTGTCGTGTCGTTATGTGTTCAAGAGGTCTGCAAGCAAAACTTTCATCTGCGAAATACTTATCATCCATTTGACCATCCCTGAGTCAGTCCTTACAGCAACATTTCTTCAACTTGAACAATGATTTCGTGTTGTGGGCTTGCCTGCAACGGGTCGCTTTCTATCGACATCAACACATTATCTAGAGAGATGACTTAGAAATCGTCAGTACCTTGAAGTCTGCATGCATCAATGGCATGTTTCTCGCCTTTGACGTCAGTTTACATCATTGACTTTCGATCAAAGGATTCCGTGAAATGTTCGACATCAACTCATTCATTCACATCTCATGGATTGTACTGGGTACTTTGAGAACCATTGACATTACTGGTGGTCTCTCTCACACTTGTTAATAGTTTACATCATCGTCTGGTAATCAAGTGGTTTCTACCATGTTCGACATCAACTCATTTATTCGCATGGCTAGAATCGTACCAATTCGGGAAGTAGAAATGAAGACCCTGGATCTAATTTCCACCATCCAGGCTGCGAGGAGTTTTGTATTCATTATCTAAGTAGACTAATAATAAACAGATGGCTGCGCCCATACTGTGTCTACAAAAGTCTATGATTATGATGTATTACAAGATCATTCCTGTATCAGAGTAGTTAGTCTGTTAGTTAAAGTTTTGATCTGAGTATGGGGATGCCTACCTCAGTGATGATATAATCTTATACATGTATTTTGTGTTGAAAATTGCAGGTTCTGACCAGGCTCTCCACGAGATAATCCTTGAAATGATAAAGCGCTTCACCCTTCCTAGATAATACAAAACCCTAATCTATTACAGGCTTCGCACTTTAGGGGGCAATCTGTTACACTAAAAAATGTCACCATGACTATTTACAGTTAGTATGGCTCTATCAACAGTCATGCTATCCTCTTAGGCAAGTCTTATGCCTCTGCTCTCCATGTCAAACTCCAAAAAGAGATAAAGTCTTTATAAATGTATTTATCTCTGGGTACGCAGGTTCTCTCAACCTTACCTACGGGTACGCACCCAATGTTCACAAAAGCTGCGTACTTGTACGCTCTGTATGTAAAGGGGCAGGTGCGTCCCCCTGTAAAGGTCAAAATGTGCAAGTTTCATCTTTAAAAAGTTACTTGTGGTCATTTCTAGAGCATTCTAGAAGGTTGTTCGACGTGTATTGAGCGCCTCCAGATGGTTCATGGACCCCTACCAAAGAGGAACTTATCCCATCAATAAGGGAGCTATCCCATCCAAAGAGGGGATTATCCCATTGATGGTGGACCTGAATAACTTCCTCTAGAGCACTATAAATACAGGCATTGGGCCAGAAGGAGGAGAGGTTGGAAGCTAAACATTTCTAAGGGTAGATGCTGCTGGAATTAGGACTCCCATTTAGAAGCTTGTGAGGAGAGATTGCCATCTTTGCTTGTTCTATTTGGAAGTGGGTGAGCTTTGTCAAAGTAAAGGAGAACTCTTGATGGACCCTGGGAGGGACTTGCACAACACCAAGGCTCAGGTTATAATTGTTCCTTTTGTTTCCTATTAATGCAAATGAGTCCATTCTTCTCAATAACTTGTTATTTATGAGTTGTTTCATGTACTCCTTGGTCTATGTGTTAAATATGTTTTATTCTATGAGATTATCAAGTGCTATTTAATCGTTTGATTGTTAGTGGATGCAGGTTTCAAAGTGAAGGAGGAGCTCATCCGGATCAGCGAGGCTGGACTGCTACAACAGCGTTGGATTACAGGTAGGATCTAAACACTTGATTTCTTATATATTAAATGCATGTTTAGAGAAGGATTGCTCTTGTTTGTCTTGTTTGTCACTAGAGAGTCTTAGGCTCCTAGGGAGGTTGGTTGTGTCCGCACTATCAACTCTTTCCGCCTGACAATACCACTCAGCAACAAAATACACCTATGGCCAAAGAAATTGCTTCAAACTCAGCTCAGCTTCACATAGAGCCATCAATCCATATGTAGAGGAAGTTCACCTCTTGACTGAACCCATAAAATGCATAATTTTGGCTCTATTAATGAGTGGGAATAATGTACCCATGAATCAGACTGCTTGGATAGTGACAAGGAAACTATAAATGTGTTGGAATCTTTAGCAATGTAAGCATCTCAAGGAAATTATATTGTTGTCTCATTTTCTCCTGACAATCCCTTGGATTGGATAGATTTATGTAAGAGAAGGAAAGAAGGATAAACCCATGCTCAATCCTAGGAAGGTTGTAAATGTATTGTTGTGTATTATGTTTAAAGAAGGAAGGATGTAATCCAGTTATTTTCTGAGACAATACAAATTGATTTACAAAAAATAAACATAGAAAGAAATAATAAAAATGAGACACTGATATACGTGTTTCACCCTATATGAGATACATCCATAGAGAAATAGCCAATCCCTCCTTCTATTTCATCTAGAAAAATGAAGGGATTACAACCTACAAAACATGCACTACGACCTCCTCTTCTCTCTTTCATAATCTCCTCTCTCTCAATAATATACACCACAATACAATTCCTTGATTAAAAAAATAGGTTTCCTTCTATCGAAAAAAAAAATGACATAACATATACCGTCAAATCAATGACCTAATGACGAACAATCCATATTGAGTATGAAATTACAATAATTTATCTTTTATTTTTCTATGATTTCATCAAGCACTATGTATTATGTGCTTTTATTTTCATGTTTCTTTCTCTACAGTTGATCTTTGTACATGACCACCTCATTGAATCCCACATCTCTACTCCTAATGATTTGTGATTTTCATAATATCATAAGCGATACCAATATCATTAACCCCATATCCAATAAAAGCACATTCATATTTTTCCTCAAGCTTTTTTTCCATTTCCTCTATCAATATGGACAAATGCTTCACAACCAAAAGTTTTTAGAAATAACTAGTTTACCTCTTTACCTTTCTATGCCTCCTCTAGAATTCGACCATCCAAGGAACTTAAAGGCCCTCAATTTATTAAGTAAACAAAAGTACTAATAACATCTTTAAAATCCTATAAGGGAAATATGGTATGCAATCTCATAATCCTTACATTCTCCATAATTTCATGATCATCCTTTATGACACACCATTTTCTTGTGGTATTCCTGATCTGTCTTCTCTCTACAAATCCCATGGTATGAACAATAAATATCAAACTACTTGTTGTAATATTCTCCTCCATTATGTGATCCAAGAAACTTAAACTTATTTATTCTCTCATTCTCAACCAAAAATTTCCATTTCCTAGATTTATCAAAGACATTAGATTTGTTTCTAATGCAATAAACCCAAGATTTCATAGCTGCATCATTAATGAAATTAACATATTAATAATATTCATCAAGATATGATACCAAAGCTCATCCCTACATATTTTTATGCACAAGTTATATCTTTTCACTCTTCTTTTCCTTACCAAATTTGAGGAGTCTAACTCTTTTCTATTTTCCATAAACTTAATGCTCACAAAAGTCTAAATCAACCTTCTTCAAATTTGGTAATAATTTCCTTGAGTGGAGAATCTACATCCCCTTCTCACTCATGTTCTTGATCCTACAATAGAAGACTATTGCATTCACTCATATATAATTTAAATCAATAGAAAGGTCAACATTACGAATACACAAATACAATGTACCTACCTTCTCTCTTTTTATTATTATCAGATATCCTCTAGAAGTGACCTTCCATGAATTTCTTGTAACTATAACTATACGACCTTCAATTCCCAACTACACTATTAGAATTATATTTCTTCTTAAATCAAGGAAATTTATTTCAACAACCATTTGTTTCCATTCTATTATCCATACCTTACCCTTTCCCACAATTTTACATGGTTCATCATCACCTAAATAAACTTGTCCAAAATCACCTTGAACATAATCTTGAAAATATCTCCTATGGGGTGTGGCATGAAATGAAGCCCCTGATTCTATCACCAAAGAATAAAAAATGTTATCCACTGAAAGTATTGAAGCATATTGTAACACATCACATGCTACATTTTCTTCCTTATTATTCTTGTGTCGATCTCCTTTTTTTTCCTTTTAGATACCAATAGTCTTTCTTCTTGTGTCATTTGTTCCCACAATGCCAACATTCCATCTTCCCTCTGGATTTTCATCCATCCCTATTAGAATTTCCACAATTCCATAGGTTATTTACTTTCTCTAATTGTCTTCCCCTATTCTTTATAGTCAAATAATTACTTAACGTCTCACCTACGTTTTTCTATCATATTTCCTCACTAACGATAACACCTACAACATCATCAAACATTAAAGTGTTTTAAATAGAGACAAAATTACTCACATCCATGACCAATCTATTCCAACTTTATAGAAATGAGCACAAAATCAAAAGGAGCCCTAACCTCATAATCAAAGTTTTCTCCTACAAAACTTAATCAACTAGTGACCATGTTAAATTCATCTAAATTATTAGCAAGTGATCCACCTTCTCACATCCTCATATTAAATAAATGCTTCATAAGAAACACCTTGTTGGAAGCTACGGTATTTTCATATATTTTAGCCAATGCCTTCATCAAACCCTCTATTGTATTTTCTTTTGAAATGTTGTAAGTCATTTATGCTTCTAAGAATAGTTGTATTGTTCACAATGCTTTTGTGTCGAGGATCTCCAATTTTTCATATTTCATATTTCATATTTGTTGGCTTCTTTGCTATTGCATCCAATGGTAGAAAAATATTTTTTTGGGAAACACTTCTAGAAGAAAAATGCGTGAACTTCTTGAAACTTCACACAATTTTCTTCTAGAAGTATCTCCCAAGATGATTATTAATTGTGGCCCTTTTGCATGCTAAGAAAATTATGTTTCTACTACAGATATTATTCCATTTTCATCTTCCAAAGTTGATAGTGTTGGTCATTAAGCCTCTTAATCATAAAATATTCTTTCTCCATTGGTCCCACTCAAATCAAGAACCCTCCTTATTTTTAGTTTTATTAGCCAAATAAACCTTTGACTTTAGCACCATTTGTGAAGAATAAAATCAAAGAGTAATAAAATAAAAATGAACATGGAAATAAAATATAGAAAGAAACATTGTAATAGATATTGGTAGCTCTAAACAACCCTAGGCAATGGCCTACTTAATCTCATCCTCTGTAGCCATAGTAGATGTCTAGGGATACTCGACATTGATAGGGAATTGACCCCTAAAGCCAAATTTTGTTGAATTCTTTTCAAACATGTGTCGTAGGCCGATGGTAGTTGCTAGAGTTGTTGAACATAACACCATGGAATATGTTCATTGGACAAGACCTCTAGGTGTGTGGGACAACCAAATGTGACTCTTATCTTTGTATATCAAGGCCCTTATAGGGATCTCGACTTTATGCAACATGGAAGCCACAATGGGCCTAATTATGAGATGTTGACCTAGAGTCTAAAAGAGAATGTTGCCATCTCTTAGGTCAATTATGGTGTAGCTCCACTATTAGATCACTTGAATTTAGGTTTAAATGATTTTTTTGAAAGAATTGGGATAACTTCGCTAGGATGGAAGAAACATTAGCTCTTAAGGCCCCTATTCTGCAATGTTTTTTCTATTCCTTGGGGGAGGTTACTACCCAAAATCTACCAAATTTCAACATCTGTATGAAATAAATATTAGGAGGTCCCCTTTTTTTGTAGGTCAAAGTCATAGATCTCATCTCCACACTTGTAGCGAGGATTCAAGATTGGGTGAGAACCTCATATGGCAATTTCCATTTCATATATTAAGGTTGGAATCTTTAGGATTAGAAAACCCTTAGTGATTATCGCATAACTAAGGACACTATGATCTATTTGGTTTCAAGAGTAATGGATGGAGCCAAAGGCTAGTGCGTGTCCTCCTCATCTCAGTCCAATTCCTTCAATGATGTTATTAAACTTGGAACTCCATTTCTAAACCCTACAGATCTATTAGGATTGACAATTTTGGTAGATCAAGTAACGTAAACCCCATTATTTGAAGGGGATAATGTGATCTGTAGATTCCTAACTATAGATAATGAACAATAAGCACTTATTTTCTGATTTAATGGATTTTGGCCCTCAACATTTTCTCTTCAAGAGTGGGTGAAACATAATTGGTCTCAGAATATTGGGCTACATTTTTTATCCAAAGGATTCTTTGTTATGTTCTTCCAAAATCTATTGGATCGACATAAGGTTTTTCTTAAAGGACCTTAGATTTAAGGATATTTTGGCCCCTTTTTTAAACCATGGTTCCCTGGTTTTAATCCTCTTTCCATGTTAGCACTGGAAACTCTTGTCCAAGTAGGCTTCCTAACCCACCCATCCATTTGTCTCATCCTGATGTTTTAGAAAGTATGGGTAACTTAATAGGTCACGACATCACAACTAACAATGATAGGATAGCTAAAGGAATTATCACATTTGTTCGCATATGTATTGAAGTGGACCTCATTGAAGGATTGTCGAATAAAATATTCCTCAAATGGAGGGGTAGGGTTTATGCATAATTGGTGGATCATGAGAATATTTCTTTTTGTTGCAGGACTTGTCAACAACCTCGCCATTTTCCGAATGCTTTCCCCTTTTCACAAGGTTTTCAATACCCACTAGGATCCTAAGAAAATGAACTATGGCTGGCAATATTTGAAGGGAACAAAAAGAACTAACACTACTATGAATCACAAGCAAGATACCACTCAGCAACAAAATACACCTATGGCCAAAGAAATTGCTTCAAACTCAGCTCAACCTCACATAGAGCCATCAATCCATATGTAGAGGAAGTTCACCTCTTGACTAAACCAATAAAATGCATAATTTTGGCTCTATTAATGAGTGGGAATAAATGTACCCATGAATCAGACTCCTTGGATAGTGACAAGGAAACTATAAATGTGTTGGAATCTTTAGCAATGTAAGAATCTCAAGGAAATTATATTGTTGTCTCATTTTCTCCTGACAATCCCTTGGATTGGATAGATTTATGTAAGAGAAGGAAAGAAGGATAAACCCATGCTCAATCCTAGGAAGGTTGTAAATGTATTGTTGTGTATTATGTTTAAAGAAGTAAGGATGTAATCCAGTTATTTTATGAGATAATACAAATTGATTTACAAAAAACAAACATAGAAAGAAATAATAAAAATGAGACACTGATATACGTGTTTCACCCTATATGAGATACATCCATAGAGAAATAGCCAATCCCTCCTTCTATTTCATCTAGAAAAATGAAGGGATTGCAACCTATAAAACATGCACTACAACCTCCTCTTCTCTCTTTCATAATCTCCTCTCTCTCAATAATATACACCACAATACAATTCCTTGATTAAAAAACTAGGTTTCCTTCTATCGAAAAAAAAATGACATAACATATACCGTCAAATCAATGACCTAATGACGAACAATCCAGATTGAGTATGAAATTACAATAATTTACAAGGAAACATTTCCAGAAAAATTCTCTTCATATGCATTTCCCCTAAACACCCACTAGGGTGGGCTACAAATAATTTTCAATTGCCATGGACCTTCTAGTGAAAACAGTAAGGGGACAAGCCCCCTTACACCCTCTATGGGAGATTAGGGCCCAAACATGGCTGATATACAAGACCTTTGAATCATGAAGATAATTAAGCTCCCAAACAAACTTAGAGTTGAAATATGCGACTTCTCTAACATATTCTATTTGATTTCTTGAGGAAGGTACTCTCAAGAATAAGTGCATCTTCTTGGAGGGAAATTGTGGATAAGTATGTGCCCATGTTCTATATTAGGTAGTCAAATGTATGATATTTTTATTTTCATGAAACTAGAGTGTTAATATCTCTAAAAATATTCCCTTGAGAAACAAGCTTTCAGCCATGCACTTGAGGGACACAAAATTAGTGCCTAGCTACTTCCAAATCCATTACCTCCTCATAAAGAGTGACACACTTAAAACCCTTGAAGTTAATCACATTTTTCAACATCCTTCTAACGACATCTAGCATGGAATCGATTAGCTTGACCCCTTTTGTAATGGCCCTTGGCCCAATTATTTCCAATCTTAGACTTACAAAAAAATTAAGCTATCAAGCCTAAAGACCTAGCCATAAAATCGATCCTCATACTATTTATGGTGCCATGCTCTGGATCCATGAGTATAGCACGAGGCACACATCTCCTATAGCTCGCCTCATTGTAGTGAACATTAATGATTTCAATATGTAGATCAGAAGTTCCTTGGTATCACCTGGTTGGAGCGATCTTGTGCTCATCACAAACAACTTCCTCAAACTAGGCATTGATTTGGTTAACCCATTGGCCACCCTTAATGTGCAAAATCTCATGCATTTTGGTAATTTTAAAATAGAATCACTACTCATCGCACTCAAATTACTAGCTTCAACTTCACATTCAATAGATATAAATGTGGCATCAAGATGATTATTGTGTTCATTTTTTCCTTAGGCTAGGAATGACTAAAACCATTGCGTGAGAGAAAGTGAATGAGTGAAACATCATTTTTATTCTAATGCCTTATATTCATGACCAATTGTTCATTGCAAAGAAAATATACACCTTAGATGTTTTTTCACCATAAGAGAGGTGAAAAAATGCATTTCATACAAGAATGACACTGAATGAGTAGTGTCTCTATGTGTAGAAGATTCATAAATGCAGATGTGAGAAGAGAAACATGTGCCAGATAAATATATGCTAAGGAAATACTAGACTTCAGCAGGGCACGAATCTAGCAGGATCTAAAGAGTGACATGCTTTGGAGACCACCCAACTTTGATACCACTGTTAGATTGTGTAAACTAGAATGAAAGAATAGGCGTTAATTTCTATTTCATTAAGATGATATAGATATAACTACAATGTTCTAACCATTGGATTCAACTTCCAAGGTTTCTTTGAATCCCCATAATGGTTCACATTCCACACCATAATCCTAATGGATTAGGTTTCCAACAATTTTCTCTATGGCATTTGTGCCAAGTGTTGTAACTCATTTTAATATTAGTCTATGTTGTATATATCTTACCTTATTTCTTTAAAAAAATCAAATACTCAAGTAAAAAGAAAAATAAGAAGAAAGATAGTTCAGTTTTGATCATATTGAAATTATTTAGTTCTTATTAAAGTATTTTATTAAGGACTAATCATTTGCACAAAGCGCTTGACATAAGTTTCATTAAGTGAAGGTGGGACCATGTGTCGAGAGCTACAAAGTTAAAAAGAAAACAAGTTGGATGTTAGAGATGAATTAAAGTGGCGAGGCCCACATGATGGTGCAAACCCGACACCACAAACCGCTTGATGGTTATCATAAGGGGTGCCTCTACAAAGACTTGGAGTTGGGCGTGTTGACCTCAGATCAACTACGTGGACATTACTCTAGAAACAGTCTCGTACAGAGAAGTCCCTCCGTAGTTGCGTCACCAAGAGATCCAGACCCCACCCATTCCTCTGCCATGTCATTCCCCTTTTGCCAACTGTCATCCTAATTTTTCCAATCGTTCATTAAATTCATTCTGCCAAGAAATTAAATTTCCCACGAAAACAATAAATATTGTTTTCCCTCTGTCGTTATTCCATTTTACCTATAAAATCTCATTCCCAAGTCATTATTTTTTCACTTGTCCTCACGCTCTGGTTGTCGAAGACTCCGAAAACTCCAGCTAGCGTCCCAATCATCATAACCCGTCAACACCAGGTATTTATATCACAATTAGTCATCATATAACTATTAAAATGGCCAAGAAAGTTACTTTAACTGGATCATCCTCTCATATTCCCCTCATGGACACAGAGAGGGACATATTTGATATTGTCTGCCTTGTAAACCACCTTGAATTTTATCAGCATGTTCATCTAAATCAGTCTAGTTCTCCCATTTATGTTGCAGTAATAAGGTTAGGTGTTTTGTCAGCATTTGTCCCTCAGACCTATCTTTTTCCAGAGTTTATCAATTGGCTAGTCTCAATAATGTATCCTTAGAAATGCTTTGTTATGAATAGATTAGGAGAAAATATTTTTCAGGTATCCTCACTTCTAATCCAACAAGCTTTGTGTTATCCTTCTGAAGATTCATATTTCTCCTTCTCTGAAGAATCCTTATCTGCCTATTTCCAAGATTTATTTGGGCCGGAGTATGACCTAATCATCCTTTACATTATGTCTGATGGAAAACAATTTTCTTTGGATTCAACTCAATTTCCTTTAGATGATTTTGCTGAAGATGTTAAACCTATTATTCAAATTTTAGCCAATATTTTGGGAAAAGAGGACACTACAGTGATTGATAAAGCAGTTTTGGGGATGTTTAGTGTAATGATGAAACCTAATGTTGTTTTAGATATACCTGCTTTTTGGGAAGGAGTGATTAATGCTTAGTTCATGAATCTTTCACTCACTGGTTGCTTCAGATTTCCCTCCCTAATAACTTATCTGTTCCTGTATACTCATGTTGAAAGTTTTATGCATTTGGGATTGAACATTATGGATCCTCACAAAAATAAGCAATCAGTAGTCTTCTGGACTGATACAATAAGGAGTGATCCTAAAAATGAAAACCTGTTTGGTTTTTCCTCCTCTTTCCTCTCAGTAGTATATTCAATTATAAATGGTTCACCTGCACCATGTCTGTTACCAAAAGATCAAGCTCTTTCTTCAATTGAGCAAAGATGCAAATGTTGGAGATTGGTTTTCTTTTGAAGATCATGTAGAAATAAGATTGTATGGAGTTGAAGTTGCACCCTACAGGTTGCCAAATTTTGTTCCCATGAGATTGTTTGCTTTGGAGTTCATAAGGCATAGTCTAAATGTAGATCAAATACATTTTGTGCCTGTAAGGAAAGGACATCTTTTCAGGTTACCTAGAACTATTAGATCTTTCATTGTGAATACCAGACAAGAAAAAAAAAAGTTCAGAATATGTTGGAGGAAATTAACTTATTACTGGGATAAAAATGGGCCTATGACCATGTCATATAATTTCAAATAGAAGAGTGGAGAATGGTTATGCTCCTTTTATACATGAGTTTAAACCAGAAGTTGGAAAGTTGGCTAACGAGGCACAATCTGCTTCATCAGGGTGCATAGAGATTGAAACCCCTCTCCCTACTAAAAAAAAATTGAAGAGAGGTAGAGCAGAGGTGATTGATTTAGATGAAGAAGTGGATAGAGCAGCAAAAATGTCTGATGAAACCAGTTCATCATCAGTTCCTGGTTTTCAATTGCAGCTAGGGGAGACACTATGTACACCTTCTTCTCCTATTCCAAAAGAAGCTTCTCAAAGTTTTGTGTCTATAATTAAACAAATGTTTTTGCAGGTTGAAGAAAGAAACAAGAATATTAGAGAGAATATGGAGTCTCAGTCAGAGGCCCAAGTTTCTGTACACCTTCTTCTCCTATTCCAAAAGAAGCTTCTCAAAGTTTTGTGTCTATAATTAAACAAATGTTTTTGCAGGTTGAAGAAAGAAACAAGAATATTAGAGAGAATATGGAGTCTTAGTCAGAGGCCCAAATTTCTTTTGAATATCAAACAAGGTTGCTGTCATCCATGGATTTAGAAAGAAGTCAGTTGAAAATTTTTTTTTCTCATCCTTCAGCAATGTCTATATCATCATCAACAGGTTTTAAAACTGTTAATCTAATAGTGGATGCAAAGAAAATTCCTTTTCTGGATAAGATCAATCTTCATA
This sequence comes from Pinus tabuliformis, assembly GCA_031772625.1. Classification (NCBI taxonomy): domain Eukaryota; kingdom Viridiplantae; phylum Streptophyta; class Pinopsida; order Pinales; family Pinaceae; genus Pinus; species Pinus tabuliformis. The sequence continues at coordinate 1,524,588,725 of CM062816.1, forward strand.
TGCAGACTGGTCAATTGATTTTTAATTATTTGAACAAATCTTTCTCAGTTGCTACTAAGGCTGAAGGTATGCTAGAAAAAGTGGTAAATCAGTTGAAGCTGGAGAAAGCTAATTCTAGAGCTCTTAATACCCAAAATGAATAATTGAAAAAGTTGATTGTTAAGATTGGAGTGAACCCAAAATATAGGACTGCAATCCAAAAATTATTACAGGGTGCTGAAATAGAGATTTAGGTGTTGAGGAAGAAACTGAAGCTTCCTTCTGTAGAACATCCAATGGCTACAGAGGTGGCAGAAGTTGAAAAAGAAAAAGAAATGTTGGTTCAAGAGCTTTTGCAGAGAAATGAAGAGGTAACAAAATTGAAAGAAATGAATCTTGTTCTACATCAGAAGATTGATTCACATGTTTGTACAGTTGTGATAGAAGCAGACTCAGAGGATCCCACTACTAAGTTAACTCGAGTTATGACTGAGTTACAAATTGCTGAAGGTGAATTGAGGAAAAGGCAAATAGATTTAGAAAATTCTCTGAAAATTATCAAGGCCACTGAACATGAGTTATTGATGTCCAAGGAAACTGCAGAGAAGTACAAGAAAGATTATCAAATTTCTCACCAGGAAATCAAGGAGTTAAAAGAAAAGGTAAAAGGCAACATGTCCCTTATACAGGAAAGGGAAATATTATGGAATGATATAATCAATGCAATGAAAACATGTGGGAATTTCTGGTCATCATGGAAGAAGAAAAAATCATTGTTAGAGACTTAGAATGAATCATCATGGCTAACAAACAAAAGCTACAACAAAGAGCCCAATTTGCTAAGAAGATGATTGACTTTTTGAATTCCAAGTCTGCACAGGAGCTAAAATAATTTGGGTCAGAGGAAAAAACTACACATATAATGGAGATCAATAATATGATAGTGAAGAATTCATATAGGAAAGCAACAAAGAAAAAGCTAAATGGAGTCAAGGAAGCAATGATGAAGTTCAATATCATCTTTGACAAAGGAACCAGAGCTAGTTTACCATCCTATTGGACCAGCAAGGAAATTTGTTGCCTTGGGAAACATATGAAACATTACTAGTGGAGACTAAAAGCAAAATCACTTCTACACATGAGAAGACTGTAGTAATGAAAGGAATTACCATTGTTAACTATTTACATAAATATTTTTAGCTCCTTTGGATGATGAAGACTCTTTTCATTGAGAAGCCCACACAAAGCAGGGTTACCAATTTCAGGATGGCACATGTGAAGTTTATCAAATGTCCCAACACAAGTACAAAAACTTGGAGAAAATGCAGAGAATGGATGTCTCCACAGGAAAACACTACAGAAGCAGAGCCTTCTACTATCCTGCAGTCACAAATTATTGAATGATAAAGTGATTTATTTCATAATAGTTTTTATGAAGTCATGTAATTTTTATGTTTTAATGTAATGATCGAATGTAAGGTAGTTTAGGAAGTTGACAGTTTCCATAACTATCCTTTGAAAATTTTGTATAAAAGAACTTGAAGAAGATGAATGAGGGTTCCAGAATTTTGGCACCTCAGGAGAAACTACAGTTTTGTACTTTGGATCTTCATATGATATTGAATAAAGATTTTCACAGTGTTTCCATAAATTGTTGGGTATGATTTGTTTTCTCTGTTACATCTTATGTGTTATTTTATTCATTGAAAATAATTGAAGCAATCCAGTCTTATTTTTACAATTCTTTGGTTCTAAGTTTCTGTAAACCTAATTTTAAAATTCCTAAAAAAGTGCTCTTCTTTTAAAACCCCATTTCATGTTAATTACATTTTATTCTAAGTCAAAGATAAAAGATTTTGTATAAACAACATGTTATCTGAAACTTTCACCAACACTTCTTACTATTTCTTGTTCATTTGTATTAAACATTTGAAAGCCACTTGAGAAGTATTATTCATATATTGAAGACTAAGGAGTTTGAAATAAATATTACGTGGTTTACAAAATGATGGGACAATAAATCAATCAATTTTCAATTTTCAATAAATGGCTTGGGCATTAATCTCTACTCAGCCAGAGATAGTCCCTCAAGGTACAACACTAATGAAGGTAGGAAACCCTAAAATTCATTTTTTGTCATCACATGTTTCTTTTGTGTGGGTAAGATTACTATTAGCTTTCAAATCATCTCATAAATTTTAAGTGGCATTTGATAAATTCTTCTTCTTATTCAATATATTTGTTTCTTCTTACTGAGATCTCCCACCTGTAGCATTCCCTTTTTCTTAATGAGACTTCAATTTCCCTTTTGCCATTTCACTATTACCTTTCCTAGAGTTTTGATTGGGCATTTTCCTTCTTTCCTTTCCACTTTTCTTAGAAACCCTAAGTTTTTTTATAGGCGAAAGGATTCCATTTGATTAAAACCTCCCTACTCCGGCCAAGGAATGTGGGAAACCCAAAATTCATCTATTCTCCTCACATCTTTCTTATGCATGGGAAATTTTGTCGATTTTGGCTCATAATTCATCTTAAAAAATTTAAGTGGTGATTGATGCTTCTCCTTTTTCAACAATATTTTTTTCTTCCTACGTATCTCTCCCTTGTGTGGTCATTCCTTTTTCTTTTCTACTTACTTCATTCTTCTATTTATATTATTCTTTGTTTTTCATTTCATTTGGACTTCTTCCTTCTTGCCTTAGCACTTTTCTACGCAATCCAAAGTTTTAAGTACATCGATATATGGTGTTTCATTTCATCCATGGCACTTGTGTGAGTGAAGTTGGGAAACCCAAAACTCATTTTGTCTCCTCACATGTTTCTTGTGTGTGAGTAGGCTTCATAATTTGGCTCCTAAGCTATCTCAAAAAAGTTAAGTGGCAAGCAATAGTTCTTATTAAAAAAATAATAAATCATAGCTCTCCTTAGTGTGGTTATTACCTCCTCCTTTTTACTTTATTTGTGCTTCTTGTTTTTGTTTCACTTGTTCTTTTTATAGAATTTCATTTGGGTTTATTCCTTGTTTATGTGTTACTTTTCTTGATAAACCCAAGCTTTAGATACATAGATTTATGATGTTTAATTTAATCCATGCCACCCTGCCAAGGAAGGTGGAACACCCCAAAATTCATTTGGCCTCCTCACATATTTCCTTTTTATGGATGGGATTACCAATTTTGGCTCCCAAGTCATCTCATAAAAGTTAAGTGGTGATTAATGGTTCTCCTTATTCAACAATAATTTTTTATTTTACCAATCCTTCCCTATTTTGGTCATTTCCTCTTCCTTGTTTCTCACTTCAATCTTCCTCTTGTCGTTTCACCTGTTCTTTGTTTGGAATTTCATTTGGTCATTTTCATTCTCACCTTGACACTTTTCTGAGTAACTCTAAGAGGAAGATCATTGATGGATGGCATTTCATTTAGCCCATGCCACTTGTGCCAAGGAAGGTGGGAAACCCAAAAGTCCATTTGGTCTTCTTACATGTTTCTTTCCTTCAATCCACCACCTCTTTCCATTTTGATTGTTCTTTTCCCTTCACACCATTGAAGAGACCTAGGTGGGGTCACCTATAGTTCTAGCCTTATCACAATGGTGCAAACATATCACTTGGAATTGAGTCTTGGTGGATGAGAGAACAAATTGTGCTCCCAACCATAACCCTAGAAATAAATAAACTTTCAATGAAATGAGCTAATACACAATATAATACACCTATTTAGATGTTAGTAATCAATTCATTGCACAAATATGGTCCCTTTCCCATAAATAAAAAGGCCTCTTACAATAACTTGATGATTGGAAACCATAACATTCAAATTATATATTTTTTTAAATTTTAATATTGTATTTAAATATGGCGTAGTCTAACTTATAGAAGAAATGGCCTTGAAAAATTCCAAGGCACTCAAATTATACATATTAAACAACTTAAACTCAAATTAAAAAAAAATGTCTTGAAAAAGGCCATTTCGTATAAGTTAGACTAGGCCTTAAATTATTTATTTATAGTAAATATTAAAATATTATTATTGTGAAGAGAGGCAATAATAGTGATGTTGTAATGTAATGTTTAACATTTTGACAAAGTCAAATTACATAGAAATACAAATTAAATTAAATTAAATAAAAGATAAATGTAATATAATGTAAACATTTTAAGTTGGTCATAATAAAATAGAAATCAATAAAAATAAAAATAAAAATAATGAAATAAAAATAATCCTATAAAAGTAAAATAAAAAATAAAAATAAAAATGACCCATGGTATTAAGAACTCATAGTATTGACCCATGGTATTCATATAAAATGTAGCCTATTTAAAGGGAGAAATTAAACCAACCTAGATTCATCTTTAACTCTGGATCTACCAAGTGTTAGGACAAAAAAGATTTGATCCCTCTAGGCATTTTAATAAATCCAAAATTAAAATAAATCTAGACTAGTTATTATTTAAATACCAAATTCATATTCAATTAAAACACAAATCAATATATCTTTGTTGTATAATAATAATAATAATAATAATAAAATTAATTATGACTTTTCATTTATTTATTACTCTTCACAATATTATTTATGACTATTTATCTATTATAATAATTGATTACTACTCGTATAAATTTAGACACAATTAAATAAATTCTTTGACTTGAATTTTGATTCACCATGAATAAAATGTAGCTTACGCATAATAATAATAATATACATCCTCATTTGTGAATATATTTTATATTTAAATAATATATATTGGAGTTGTTTAAAGTATAATTTTTTGAAAAATAAATAAATTTAATTTGTGTAGAATTTCACAAAAATTCATTTAAATCACAAATTTGATAAATGCATTGCGTACAATCAAAGTACATAAGGGTTTTTTAGAGTTTTAAATCTATATATGTATTCAAAAATGAGTTTAAACAACACAAATCAAAATTTCACCACAATTTTTTTAACCAAATAAAATTTTAAAAACTTGCACTCAAAAACAACTCCACATATATATATATATATATATATATATATATAACAAACATTAATTACTCTACAATAATATTTATTTATTTTATTATATAATAATTATTTAGTTTTATAAATTGAGCGTTTATTATTATTATTTTTATTTATTTATTATAAATGATTAATAATAAGTTTCTCACATTACAATAATTCCTATTATATAAATTATTATATATATACTTAATTATTATTATATATATAAATTTTATTTATTATATTGTTGTGATGACTTTGTACCAATAAATTATAAATACTATTATATTCACTTAACCCTTCAGCAAAGAAAAAAAAACTATTTTCGATTAAAAAATTGAAAATTAGAAAAAAACAAAAGCTTTCATTATCAATGCATTTTATATTAGATGAAACATACATTACTTACTTTATTATGTATAGTTCATATCGTTTATCGTCTTAAATTCCTCCTATGTAAAGATTGATAAAATTAAAATCCAATTAAGGGTGAGCTAGGCACCATGTTCTCAAAGGTGAGGAGAGACTTCTAAGTTTGTTGATACCGTGATAGCAGATACCCATCCCCGTGGAGATGAAGGTAGCCGTATCCATCCAACGTAGTCATCCTTTAGTAAGTAAATGACAAGAGACAATTGGATTTAAATTTTAAATTTGAAATGGGAATTTTTATTCCAATGGTATATTTTGAGAATATGATGGTTAAGAGAAAAGTGAAATAATTGAAATCTTTATAATACTATTTCAATATATTTCTAAAATTTATAATATTTCAGGATCTATAAAAGTTTTTTTTATATATATATATATATAAGGAATTGTTTTTAGTGTGATTTTTAGATTTTTTGGTGGGGAATCTGGTGGAAAAAATTGAGGTGAAATCTTGATCTGTGTTATTTAAACTGGGTTTTTAACTGCGTATTTGGATTCAACACCCTAAAAAATCCAAGGACACTTTGATTGTGCAGGGAGTACCCATCAAGTTTGTGATTTCAATAAATTGCCGTCGGATTTTAGAGAAATTTAACCGGAAAAACCCACCGTAAAAGCTTCCCAAAAATCGCACTAAAGGCAACTCCTAAATGGAATAAATAATTTTTAACAAATTATTTATTTAACTTTAAATTTATAATCATCCTAATTTAGTCGCAAATAAATAATTTATGGCAGAAATTGATATGAAGCATCTAGTGTTGTCTTGGAAAAGGATTCATATGTAATAAAATATTTAATATAACAAATTACAATGTCTAATATATTAAAATAACAAATTTAGTTACATAAAGGCTAGACTTCCTAAATTTTTTTTTTTAATTTTATATTTTTCAAGTTATGGTTAAAATTGTGAAGACAAAAATAAAATTTTATTTATTATAGTGTTGACTTAATTTTTTTTTTTAAATTACATCATGGTTTAAAATTGAATTGTGAAAATATACAATATAGGAAAATGATTGAACCAAGCCCATTCAATAATAAAAATTAGCAAGAGAAAAATATGAAGAAAATGAGCAAGGGAGAAATTAGTGTAATATGCAACATTGTTGCTTTTTGCTTTTTAAATGGGCAAGCTTCCATGGTTAGTGAAAGCCCCAAACATAATAACAACTTCTTTTTTTGAGAAAAAATATTAATTATGAAAAATCCATAAATTAAGAAAAAAATCAATAATTAATTTATGAGGACATTTGTGGATTAGAGGTTTTTTATTTTTATTTTTATTTTTTTAAACAATTTTTAATTCCGAAAATTTGATTTTAAACCACTCATCCACCAATAAAAAATTTAAAATTCAAATTTTTAAAATTCAAAAAATAAATTTTCAGTTTGAAAAAATTTAGTTTAATATTTAATTTTACCAAAACTTTAGTAAACTTTCTAAAACTTTAAAAAATAATTAAGAGTCAAAGCATTTTCCCTTTATTGATGATGATGGTCGTTAACGTCCACTGAGACCAAATAATGATCTATCGGACCTAAAAAGATACTCAAGTAAAATTATAATTTTATATATATATATATATTAAATTTTACATTTTTTTTATCAAATTTCCAAAAAAAATTGAAAATGCAGTGAATTTACACTATGTCTAAATATTTTAACACATTATTCTTTATATTTCATTTCAATTGAACTAGTGAAACTCAAACATAGCTAGATAGGAAGCAGGTGAGACCACTTGTAAATAGATTCCAAACGCCAAAACTTATGTCGGAGTTGGTGATGGGACTGGCTTTCATATTATTTGTATCTTCCTACCCTAAGGGTGTATAGGTGATGCCTCCATAGATTTGAACATTGGTGTGACTACTTGCTTTCATATTACTTGTATCCTCCTAGAGTATGGACGTATGGGTGAAGCCTCCATAGTTTTGCTTGTATCCTCCTACACTACAGGGTTGTGGCTTATATCCTCCTACACGTATGGGTGACTTACACGTATGGGTGACGCCTCCATAGATTTACTTGTATCTTCCTACACTACAGGTGTATGGGTGACCCCTGCGAAAATTTACTTGTATCCTCCTACACTACAGGGATATGGGTGACACCATAAATGACACCTCCCAAAATAACTATATAACAATATCCAGGAGGGTACAAGGCAATACAAAAAATCTTAAGAATAGTATACAGGAGAATAAGGAATAATAGTTGTAAGAGAAGAATACACACAATTCTCAAGAAATCGATCTCGATATAAGGCTGTTCAGGATTTACACTCTGGTTCGTCATCGACTCCCGAGGACTGATGCCAGACCATGAGTAGAACAATGAGAAGCACGATGGCCACGCCCACAGGAGATCCCCCTGCCTGTTTGACGGAGGACGGATTCCCCCCACCAGAGCCTCGATCGGCGTTGTTATTGTTGGAGGAGGAGAGCCATCTTATAATGAAGATCAATACCAAGGGCGCCGCCATGATCATGACTGAATTTATGCTGGGATTTATGTTGGGATTTATGGTGTTGGCCATCTCGAAGAGACTGCTCTGTTCTGGAAACAAACATGGAACCACAAGGATCATGGACACCACAGCTAGCAGGAGAAAGGCATACGGAGGAGAAGAATCATATGCAGTGGCGGGGCAGGCAGCAGTAGCCATGGCTTGAAGCTCTGACCTCGGAAATATGTAGCAGATCAACTACTCAGAGCCGCGTATCATCTGTGGAGGAGATGGGCATTTTTCTTGAAACCCAACCTGCAACGCGCGCGTATGATGGAAGGTGTCACGAAATCTAACAGGATTGTGCGTGTACCTAGACATTCACCCATGACAGATATTACACGCGGTTTGTTGTTATGACTTGATTTGGCAATGTAAGTTTCGGTTATATTGAAATTTTAGATTGGGAAATCGTTATTATTTTTATATAAAAATAGGTTTACTAATTTGAAATGCCTTTCTTATAATTAAAATGTAAAATATTGATGTTTACAATTTATTAAATCGAATTATTTATAATTAAAATGTAAAATATTGATGTTTACCATTTATTAACCCGAATTATTTATATTAACTTAAAAAGTTGTTATTTTTCATTATTTCATATTATTACATTTAAAATAATTATTATTCCTTTTATTTATTAATTTTTATAAGTTATAACATGTTTTTTTGAAGGTTTGAACCCACATATTATAACATGTGTGTGAAGGTTTGAACTCACATATTTGGTGAAACAAACTATTTACCGAGCTACTCATGTTAAGATTTTTTTGACTACTTTTAAGTTAAAATTATATGTTTCTTGAAAATGATAATATTTAATTATTTTGAATCACAATAAAAAGATCAATTAATAATAGATTTAGATGAATATCCTTCATTTATAGAAATAATTGGGTTGAGTTTGAGTTTGTGTTAAAACATGTTGTTGTTTTTCGGTTTTGCGACTAGGGTTAGGCGGCGATGGGTTATCTAAGGCAATGCAAGCAGGAGTTTCGTCTAAAGATGGAAACAATTGTGAGATTTCCCTAACTATTACCAAAAGACCCAAAGTTTCTTGCAAGGTTTACTGAGGCTGTAGAGGGTCTAGGTTAGAGGCTAGCAGACATGGACAAGGGTAGAAGGAATACAATGGACCTGGTTGACTTCGAGTATGATTCTACAAACCCTTGACCTATTTAGATGGGGACACTACATAAGGAGGGTGAGTTGGTGACCAAGGGTACAACTAGCCTTGGGAGACTAGAAAATTTCCTTCCCTATCAGCTTCAGAAGATGGACGTGTACTTTCAATTTTTTCACAATTCGTCGATATCTGCATGTAAACCAAGACAAAACTCTCCATTGGTTACGAACTCCAAAATGTGCTAGGGGATAGAGTCTCTGCTCAGTCATAGGGAGGAGAATTGAACACTCAGTCATGGGGTCTTTCAAATGATTTTTGCATGGAGGCAAGTTGCAACAGGTTGAGATGTTATGAGAAGATCTAATCAGTTCACAAAACGAGGGTTTATTGTCTGGTTTTTTCAATGAGGGTTTTAATACCTTTCTGAAGCACAAACAAAATGAGGAATTGGGCTTTGGCCCCACTTTTGAGTCTAGGGAGGATGTGCTAAACGACATTATCAACAATGAGCCAACCTTGGATGGGGATAAAAGCAAAATTGGGGGTTCGAGTGAAGGGTTGCACTAGGCGGTGGAAACCCTAGAGGCTAAGGAAGCATCAGAGGTTTTATAGAACTCTGGGAAGAAAAGGAAGACCAACAAATGTGCCAAGGTCAAGAAGGATGACTAAAATTTGGTTCTAGGAGAAGATATATAGATAGGAGAGGTTATGCAGACAACAAAAAAGTGATAGTAATCTAGGCTAAGGGAAGGTTTTCTTCAATAGAGTTCCCGAGGAATTGGGTTGAGACATAATGGAAAAGAGAGTTTAATCATATTCCAAAGGTTAATACCCTAGCTAGGGGTTGGTTTATGTTCAAATTTGATTTAGCTAAAGGAGATAGATAGGTACTCCAAAAAACTAGGAGTATTGACTCCTCTCCAATGATGATGAAGCACTGGAACCCTTTGTTTGACGTAAGGCTGGAAAAATTGGAAGCTTCCAATATGTGGGTTCGACTCCTAGGATTAGCTCCTCAGCTATGGATGAAAAGAATTTTTATAGCCATTAGGAGCAAGCTTGGGTCCTTTTTGGATGCTAATATGTATTTTGAGGAGCCTCAGAAAATATCAATGGTGCATATCCTCCTAAATTTGGACTTGCATGAGGGTATGTACGCTAATTTAAACATCTTCTATCAAGGATAGACCCATATTTAGATCCTTGATTATAAAGCCATCCCTTTTATGCCAAAGATGTCATAAATATGGTCATATGTTGAAGGAATGTTCATTATCATTCACTGGTAAGAAAGGAAGAAGGGTTTCATGCTTTGGAAGCCATGGGAGTGGACAAAAGGGGATAAATGATTGTATTTAGCAAGAGAACTAAGTACATGAGGCGTAGGATATTCATACGTATGAGGCATTAGAACCACGAGGGATGCATGAGCCTCTTGATGACAACCCCTCTTCCACTGGTTCTTCTATGTCAGGTAATTTCTCTACCTCTATTCCTATAAGATGCTTAATAAGCTCTTTTGGTTCTTTGCATATGGATATGGATGCCTCTTCTTCTTCACAATCCTATGTGCATGTATCCTTTGAGGTGGTCCCAATCACATGCCCTATTCCCCCTCCTCTTCTCGATGGCCCATCTAGGTTATCTATTTTCTTCCCTGCTCAAGGCCTCGTCCTTTGACCCTAGTCCTTGTTATAACTTGATGTCCTCTCGCAAGAAAGGGGATGTCATATCCTATGAGGGGGAATTTGGCCCCTCTTGTCTCACCCTTCTAGGCAGTTATGAGAGGGGCAAAAAATCCCATATTGATCCGGACCTAAACAAGAATGCAAAAAATTACAGATATAATCATAAATACAAAAATGCAGCAGAAAAACACTTCATTTCATTAATAGAAAAATACTGAACTATGCTTACAAACATAATGGAAATAAGACAGCTCGGGCTATGGTATCTTATCTCTGAGAAGATATGTGGTAGCTACATGCCTCTGAACTATGTTACAATGAGGCTCAAACGCCTATTTATTATTGAGAAATAATGGAAAACCATAAACATCCAAAAACCTAACCCTAGAAGATGAAGTGCCAAAGCTGTGGGCCCCGTTTGGGTAAATTGGTACATCAACTTCCCCCGGTCGTAACTTTGGCATACGATCTTTGTTTGACAATCATAATACCTCGTTTCCAAAATCTCAAAGAGAAGGCTGAAAACAAACTAGCAAGCCAGTTTGGGACATTTTCGGCCTCTCCCTAAAAGCGTCTTTTAGGGCCTCAAAACGGCTCTGAATGTTCAGGACTCGAAAAACTGCCAAAAATAGTAAATTGTGCTACAATTAAGGAAACCAAAAAACTGAAAGAGACAATGTTGGGGGCCCAAGTGGAATAGGCGGGCGGCCACCAATATCCACCTAGATCATATATCTCAGAAGCTAAATTGACGGGTAGTCTAGATGTGGCGGTTATCAGGCAGAAATCCATTGTCGGGGAACTTAGAGAAGTGACTCATTGGCATAGTTTCTCACTTATTTTTCTATCTTTTAATTTCCAAGGTTTAGCTAGCCCATATAAAAAACTAGCTCTGAAGAGACTGGTATCTTCTACCCTCTGAACATTATTTTTCTTTAATAAATGTTAGGTGGTGGTGATATGGTGGTTGGTGTGTTGGAGTCTCCTTTTCTTGGATGGAGTTTCGTGGCATCAGATTCTAGAGACCATAATGGGGGCCTCGTTATTGGTTTCAATCAATAATCCACTAAACTTATTGGTTCTCAGGGATTTGAGATGACTCTGGGGGTTGAGATTTGTTCTATTGAGTTGGAAAAGGAACTCAAGATTATTGATATTTATGGGCCATTCTAGGAGAGGAAGTTTTTTGGGATCGGTTGATGAAAAAATCTTTTATGCAAGAAAACATCCTAATGGTAGGAGGTGATCTCAATTCCTTTATTGGTGTTTATGAAATTTGGGGTCCTCATACACACATGGATCCTTTGTTTGAATTTTCTGGCCATATGTTACTAGATCATAAACTATGTGATGTTGATTTGATTAAGTCAAAACCCACCTGGAAGAATAGAAGAACTGGGGAAGCGATGCTGGTAAGAAGAATTGATTGTTTTTTGATGGCTGAAGTATTAATGGAAAGTAAACCATTGTTTAGGAAATGGATTGGGTCAGGTGGTGAATCTGATAATCACCTGATGTTTCTCGAGCTAAGGGGTAATATCAACAAACCTAAAATCCCTTTAAAATTTAATATGGTGTGGCTTAATGATTCATCTTTCCTTAACCTTGTATCTGATACATGGATACCTTATAATCCTGCTAACAGGAGCCTATTGTGATCCATTTTATTGAGAATCTTAAACGGGTTAAGACAACCACAATTTAGTGGTCTAGCCATAAGAGGTAGCATGAGGATGCTCAGTTAAAAGTAGTAGAAGAAGAGTTGGAAATATTGAAAGCTCCGAAGGGAGGTGGTTATTTGGATGAGGAGATGTAGAGGCGAAAATGTAGCGTTATATGGCTAAGGAGCAGTGATGACATTACAAATTTCTTCCAAGAATTTTCTAAAGGTCGCAGAGTTCAAAACACAATTTGGGCCTTGGATGAGTTGGATGGAAGCAAAGCTTCATCCTTTAAGTACCTTGCTAGGATTGGAAAAAACCATTTCAATGATCTTTTCAAGCCCCCCCTTGAGGCATCCATTGTTTAGGTCATCTTATTGTCATGATATTTTTCTAGATATGTCGAGTATGATGATAACTAAACCTTGATAGCTCTTGCTACTGATGTTGAATTACAAAGGATCTTGCATAGTTTTTAGAAGGAAAAAATCCCTGGTCTTGAAGGTTGGTATGTGGATTTTTTTCTTTCTCTATATAACATCCTTGGGGTTGATCTTTTAAAGGTTATTGAGGACTCTCAGTGAAATGGGAAGATTCTTGACTCCTTCAACTTTACCTTTATCATCCTTATTCCAAAATGTGAGTATCCCCAATCTTATGATGATTTTGGCCCATCTCATTATGTAATTTCATTTATAAAGTTATATCCAAGATCATTGCTAATCATCTTAGGCCGATCATGTCCTGAAATTTTTATAAGGGATAGTTCGTTTTCCTGGAGGGCGGGAAAATTCATGAATCCATTGGAGTCGCTCAAGAAGGTTTACGCAACTTGAAATTTAAGAAAATCAAAGGACTAGTAATCAAAATTGATCTTTCAAAATCTTATGGTAGAGTTAGTTGGATTTATTTGTGTCTTCTCCTTACACACTTGGGCTTTGAAGTCCCCTTTATTTGTCTGGTCATGACTTGTTTGAACATGGTGTCATTTGTTGTTCTTATCAATGGATCAATATTGGAGTTCTTCTGTGCACAATATGTCCTTCGATAGGGCTATCCCTTGTCTCCACTTTTGTTTTTGTTTTTGGTGGAGGGAATCAATATATTATTATATGAAGCTAAAAGAAGCGAAGCCTTGAGAGGAGTATAGGTGGCTGATGAGATGACTATTACACATTTGTTGTGTGTTGATGATATATATATATATACATACATACATATATATATATATATATATATATATATATATATATATATATATATATATATATATATATATATATATATCTTATGGTTCCATATATGACCTGTCCTCCTATCCTCCATTCAAGAGGCCCTTTCACTATTTCAAAAGGCGACAGGTATGTTAGTCAAGGTTCACAAATCTACCATTTTCCCCCTCAATCTTTCTAGGGATGAATGAATGAATGTGCATAATTTGCTCCCTTTTCAATCTAACAATTTTGATGTAGGTCTTAAATATTTAGGCTTCTATATAAAGCCCAATGATTCCAAAAAATTATACTAATCTTGTCCTATTGTGAATATTGAAAAGAGATTGAAGATTTGGAGTCTACAGTGGATATTCAAAGTGGGTAGGCTTATTCTTCTCAAATTTGTATTGGAGGTTATTCCAGTTTTCTAGAAGTCCCTTTCCTAGATTATCAAACGTATTTTGTATGCCCTCCGAAAATTATATTGTATATTTTATGGTTAGATCCAAAGAAGGGCGTGTCTTTCCATGGGCCAAATGGGATAGATTTAATTTGCCAAAGATGTGGGGTGGATGGGGATTGAAAAACTTCCCATGTTTTCAAAATACTTGGTAAGCTAAAGTTGGTTGGAGGATGATATCTACCTAGATTCTTTGTATATTTGTGTTCTATAGGAAATATATCCATCCCTACCCATTGGAGGAATTGATTCATATGTCTGACAAGAGAAGACCAAAAATATCAGTCATTTGGAAGGAAATGATTGCCTCCTTTTCTGTGATTGAAACTAGGTTGGTGTGGATAATAAAAAATGGAGCAAAGGAAAGAATTGGTATGGACCCCTGGGTGGGTTGCAGGGATCACTTCCTTTTATTGTGATATATGGTTACTTAATCAAAATGGTATTATTACTCTGCATCAGTAAGCTAATCCCACTCGGTCATCATTTTGGGTTCAAGGATGGAAGACTACTTAGCAACTCAATCTTTGGGATAATTTTGTTGAATAATGGCATAACTACACCATTGCTTTAAATTCTTCTCATGTTCATCTCTGAGAAAGGGAGGATTATTTAGCTTGGGTATGTTAGAGTCTTATAGTCACAGTGATCAAAATTACTCTTTTCACTGTTGGTTATAATCTTAAGTCAAATTATAATATTTTCAAATTAAATTTGACATCTCTCTTGGTTGGAAAAGGGTCTTGAGTCAATGTCTAAATGTGTAATGTATATGCTACTCTCATCACAATCCTAACGTCATGGTCATCATCAAAAATATCATTAGAAAATCTCATGGGTCTTTTGAAGTCATTTGTTGCACACAGGGACAATTTTACTTCAAAATCAGTTTCTGAAGTAATGGACATGAATTTTACAAAAGTGAAATATTTTTTGTCAATCACAAACCAAAGAACAAAAGCCTCCTTCAGTTTATGCACAGGTGTTATGATTTTGGATATATGCAGTGAGATTTGAGGCTTATGTTCAAAAAATCAAATTTTGAATTTGTTTTACTGCTTTAGCCAGTGCTTTTTGGCGCTCTTTTCTAAGAGCTGGAAAGGAATTTTGAGAAACCCAAGGAGGTTTTTTTCAAGAACGAGCCAAATATCAAAAAAATATTTTAGTTTATTCATAGGTTTCGTGGATTGGAATATTTGACTAGATCTTTACAACCTAGGTTTACAGATTTAAACATTTAATGCTTTCCTGTTTTAGTCATGATTTTTTGGCACATATTACGAGGAGATGGAGATGAATATGTGAAAACGAAGAGAGGGTTCTCTCAAACGCAAGCTAATATACAAAAAATCCTTTAGTTTTGTAATAGATGCCATGATTCAAGAGATACGAGTTAATATTTCACCCCTATTTTTAGAAATTCGGTCCCTATTCCTGGCAGGGAGTGCCAAATTTAATGCAACTATTTCTATATTTAGGGAGATGGTTGAGCTCGACTCCCTTAGTCCGGGTATGACATAATTGTATATATTTCATGAATTTCAGAGTGCAAAATGTTGGTTACTTGAATCTCTGACATTTTGGAACTGGTGTACTTGATTTGTTTTGGCATAATTAATATATAGTTGCAGCTATTTTTCCGGGATTCATGTGCTATGGTCAGGGTCATTATTTTCTTCAGTTATTCACATGCATTTGATTGTTAGATGTTTCTAGAAGCTATCCATATTTCTGCTCATGTTAATCTCTTAAATTTTAAATAGAATTCAGTGCGAGAAATGCTTTGTTTTGTTTGTGATTATCATTTAAGTGTTTTTATATTCCTAACAAGTGAATTCATGCATTTATGCTTACTTAGTTCCTTCTATCTAATTTCCTCATCACCATATTACTATGACCGATCCATTTGTGTCCTTGATTACATCTATCTTGCCTCATTTAAATGACTACAACTGATCTTTTGATCTATTTGGTATGGTTCCTAAACCTATTACTTCATATCTAACAAAACCTAAATCGAAACCCTATTGAGCTGATAACTAGCCTAAAACCCTAGTATTCTCCAGTCACTTCCATTAGTTGTGAGGTTGATTTGAGAGAGAGCCCTCTCTAATCTGGCAGGGCTAGCTACCAAGTTAAAAGTTGGTCTATGGTTACCTCTTTGGTTTCCTTTCTCAGCCTTGGGAAACTAAGGTGTGCTAACATGGTAGATTCTCTATCTAGATAATACACACCAAAATCGAGGTACTTGTATATAATCGAAAATTAAAAAATGGAGGAGATGATATGGTGGTGGAAGAAATTTGGAAGATATGCTTCCCCGCAAAGGCCTGCCTATTTTAATGGTGTCTTCTACGAAACAAGGTTCCAACAGGGGATAAATTAATGAAAATAATTCTGGTAGGTCGTAGTTGGTGTGTTCTATGTAGGAGGAAACTATAGATCACTTATTCCTACATTGCCCTTTTTCTATTGGAATATGGGCCTTGATTATAAATTGATTTGGTATCGCTCCTTTCTGGTAGGGGGAAAAAATTAATGAGGCCTAGAAGCCATGGTGGGATAGGGAATCCCCGAAAAAAAATCAGAAGACCTGCCCCCATTATTAACTCTGGCATATGGCTATCCAGAAACAAGGGCATTTTTCAGTACATAGTTTCTACACTTGAAATTGCGGTAGCTTAGGTTTTGGCAATTTTTACAATTCTTCATGATGATGAATTTGTACAAACTCCATATAATATATTTATTGAGGATATTGACCATTCTATTCCTTAGGGATAATTTGATGAGAACTCTTTCCCGGGGGGCGAATATGGCGGTCGAGCAATTTTTTTCCTATAGGATCATCATTCTTACTCCCTACAGAGTGGTTTCGGAAGAGGAACCAACAATTATACAAAACTTCCTAGCCTAAAGCTTCTTCCTTTTGCCATGAGAAATATTGGCGACAAGTTCATATCTTTGGAGACTCAATGATTGTTGTTAATTGGTTCAATAATATAAAAAGATGTCACATGCACACATTATCTCCTATCTTGGAAGAGATGTTTCATCTTAAACATGCTTTTGATTATGTATCTTTTCATCATATCTACAGGGAAAGGAAAATAGTTGTAGACACCTTATCTAAGGTCGCTTCTCTACAATATTTGGGCATTTGGAAGATATTTGAGAAGAAAGGAGATGTAGTAACAAATTCCTACCATGACCCCTTCATAGAGGGAATGCCTTTTGATTAGCAGGAGAACTAATCTGATTATCTGTTTTTATGCTTTACTTATGTTTTTATTTACCGAGTTGCATCTGGTAGTTTATCGTATATATGGAAACTCTTATATCATTAGATGACAATTTTTTGGACATGATAGTGCTTGTATAAACAAGCCTGGGATATTATGAAGATCTTTACTATATGTTTTTGGAGATAGTTTATGGGAAAGATTAGGTCTGTGAAACCAGACCCATCCCTATGATTTTTGATGGATACCAACATGTTTTGCTAAATGCACATCATATGCAAAATGTAATTTCCATTTTTATTAATGAAAATTATGATTTTTTCTACAGAAAGAAATGTTAAAATATGTCATGTATATTAATCTATGTAGTAGTTCAATTCTTATAGTTTGGGTTTTTTCTCAGTTAATTTTATCCAATTTTTTTTTTGTTGAAATCATAAGTTTGAGTTGTGTAGTTTAGACAATCCAAGTGCATAAGAGGTTTTTTAGGAAACTAAATCTATTTATTCATTCAAAAACACATTACAAGAAGAATAGAGAAAAATTCCAATTACATGCAAGGCTATCAAAATATTTGGGGAAAATTTCCCAACATTTCTTGATGTTATAAATTTATGATATAAATCTATGATTCTGATAACCTTGTAAATCATAAAACTTAGAAAGCATGTCAATTAGCTACTTCATTTAGGCATGCGTTCAATAGGTTAGAGCCCTATTTTACCATTTCCATGTCATCTAAGTTAGTGCACCATATATTCTTCCTTCAACTCCTCACATTTTGAATTGACTCATTACCTCTAGTTAGAATTCCTAGAGTGATCACCCTTACTCAAGTTTAAAACTATGTCTCTAAGTAAGTTAAATTCTACTTAAGGGATAGCTATTTGAGAGTTTTATTAAACAAGGGCCCTTGTAATTGTTTCTACTTGATAAGTGGCCTATTGTTCACATTCATGCAATTTTGAGGTAACTATGAAGATGGAAATCCTATTGCATTTTACAATCTCCTCAAATTCCTAAGAAATCATCTAATATCCTATAGCTCTCAAAGTGCATTGATAGCTTTGTTAAAACTAGTGCATCAAATTTCATTTAGATTCTGAATATTTCTTGTTTCAAATTTCCTAACAGTGCCTGTAAACCCATAAAATCATAATATTGTTTCTTTCTTAACTCTTTGTTGTCTTTGCAACAACCCCTCAAAATAATCCTTCCTAAATTTGACGAGAAACCAAATAGAAAAAGTTTAAACTCCACCCAGAGGAGAGTCAAATGAGTAATATTTTTCCACCAAGACCAAAGCTTAGAGAAATCTAAGAAAATAAGAGCTCTCTTGAATTGGCCCTTGTCTAAAGGGGTGGCTCATCTATAGAACTACCTAAAATAGAAAACACCAATGCATACATGACCCAACAAACAAATAGAGAGATATACCAAAAACCCATGTAGACCTAAAGACCAAGCTTTCCACCTTTGATTTACAATTTGTTGATCCATAATTTCACCTCAATGAGTGATATTTCTTGGTGTGGGTTCAAATTTGTGCAAAGTTGAGGGCCTACGCATGTGATGGGGTGGCTCAGGCATAATCTCATAATTATACTACTACAAGGCTGCAATCAATGTTGCATTCCATGTGAAGCTTAATGACTTGATACATACCTTTATACTCACATTAATCACACGAAGAAATGGGTTGATTATTAATAAAACCATTCATATTTATGATCCACACTTTTTTAGGTGTGGCTACATTAGTGAACCCATTTGTTTGATGTTTGTTCTCCTACAACACATGATAAATAATAATACTAGATGTTATTGAATTTATTATTCTCTTGTTTAGCTTGATCTAGCACTATTTTTAATAACTTATCAACTAGGGTGGGGTTTAACACCATTTAGCCTATAATATCCTTTGAATCCCGCATCACTATAAGTGATAGGATTTGAGAGTCACTAGCTATCCTTAGCCCTTGCAATAAAGCATTAGATTTTACTTGATTATTAGAAGAGATGCCGAGGCCCCATGGGAAGGATATATCAATCATTCCTCCAAGGTCCACAATGAATCCCCCACCCCACCCTAAAAAAAAATAGTTGCTACCCTAGGATTACCCTTTGAAGCTCCATCAAAAAACAAAATGTAAGAGTGTTGAGCATATATTCATTTCTAATAGTCATGTTTACTCATCCAAAGATACTAGTTTGGTTTAGTGTTGAACTTTTCAATTCTTAATACTATGGATAGAGGAGTTATGTGGAATTGACGAAACCATTCCTCATCCTCATTTCTGTTTCTACCTTTTTAACAAATATTGGTAAATATTTGTATTATGTAAAAATCTATGACAAGAGAAAGAACATACAACAAGTGGTACTACAAAAATTATTGGCTTTGAGTTTCAATTAAAAGTGCAAGTTCCTTGTTTTCCAAAATCTTAAAATACTATGAACATAGAGACTTCATCCCTGTGTTTCTTACATGAGTAAATTCTAACAAATTATTTACACAATAAAGAACAAAAAAGATACATGACTAAGTTGGATTACAGGCCTGATTTCTTGTCACCATTGGTTGTGTCATTAAAGGGGATTCTTCTTCTTGACCATTGTTCTAAATTTTCTTTATCTTTGATGAGGTTGATGATGGTCCTTTGTTTTCCAATTTATCTGTATAAGGGGGTTCTAATTTCTCTTGTTTCTTGTCTTCTTTAGCATGATTTGTCCAGTTTTCCTTAAGATATTCTACATTCTAAGATTCCACTATGCTCTTGTGTGTTGATTCTCTATAAGTTGAAGGGTGTTCATTTGAGGGAATAACCCTAAACTACTCAATCTCTGCTAAGGTATCCCTACTCTTTTTTGAATCTAGTTTTTTTTCTTCTATCAGAGGGGATAGTTTGTTTAAAAAGTACCACATGAGAAAAATTAACACAACAACATAACACATAACATGAAAACATAAAAAAGTGTTTACCCTAGGAAAAACCCAACTATGGCGAAAATCCCAGATAACGAAATTCCATTAGATCCCTTGGCTAAAACTCGACCAAGTTGGCCAAGTGAGCGATGAAGGCTCACTTGGCCAACTTGGTTGGGTTTTGACCAAGGGATCTAATGGAATTCCATCATTTGGGTTTTCCCCAGAGTTTAGGTTTTCCCAAGGTAAACATTGTGTTAATGTTTGCATGTTATGTGTTATGTTGTCCTGTTAATTTATCCCTTATGGCATTTTTTTAACAATTAGTATCAAAGCCAAGTGTTGGCTTTAAAGTGATGCCTCTATTGTCGAGGGTTTATTTATCTTAGTAGATGTAATAGATTAAAGGCTTAGCATCATGGAGAGATGACATAGAGTGCTTCTAAAAATTGGAGGGATGTAGCAAACTCTTCAAGACCAAGTGCATGAATTATGAAGGTTGAACCAATGGATGTAGAGGTAGAGGTAGTGCTCAGTAGGGTTTATATGTAAGACCACATTTTCCATGGTTAAAAAGGAGAAGAGTGACTAATATATGAGGATATGTCAAACATGTCAATTAAGGAGTGTGAGAAGATTGAGTTTTTCAAGAGAGAAGGTTGATTGGGTTTGATCAACATACAGTGGAATGCCAAGGGCCAAAATCCATGGCTGCATTGAATGTAGT